>JAQHUG010000356.1:570439-616639 GCA_028555095.1 Dicrostonyx torquatus
GAGGAAGAGGAAGAGAAGAAGGAGGAGGAGGAGGAGGAGGAGGAGGAGGAGGAGGAGGAGGAGGAGGAGGAGGAGGAGAAACACCAAGCAGAACCTGAGCCTGAATTCCAGGAAATCTGCCCACAGAACACCATGAGGGTGACAACATCTAGATTTTGGGCAGGGGCACCACTCACCGCCTTCCTGTGAGAACGGGCAGGTCATCACTAGACTTGGCTTCAGTTATTTTAAATGCAACTTTCCTCAAATCTGAAATGCCAACAGCCATGTCCTCTAGCATTCCGATTTCATCACCTGCACAGGGAGAAAGGTACCTTGTTAACAAACAAGACTATTAAGCTAAAATGCTGCTCGCTGTGGTGCCTCCCTGCTGGAGTTCTCCCTGGCAGTGTAGTGACTGAGCTTCTGAAGGCACTGACTCCATTCAGCATATGCCCGGATTTTCATCAGTGCAGGTTTTCATCAGGGAATAAGAAAGCTTTCAATGGACTCCAGAAGCCAATGTTCCCTTTGAGAGAAGAAGAATGTTCACCTGTACTGGGAGGCCAGAGGGAGATCTAAGCCTTTTATGAAGCAAACTATCATTTACACATCTCTTTATTGACAGAACTGCTATTTGATATTTTAGAATAGAGGGCTTTATTGATCATTTCATCAATTATCAATTGCCGAATGCTAATTTTGTCTTCAAACTCTGAAAAACATTGCCTGAAGACATGATAAATGTCCTAGATTAGCATAATTCAACAGAAATAGAATGTGGGTTACTCTTCAGATTTTCTGTTCTTCATTTCTTTAAATGAATATAATGAGACAAAGCAACATTAATTTTAATAATACAGTATATATAATACCAATATATACAAACTGCAGATTCACACGTAAAACAACACAGATTTCTTACCAGCAAAATGCTGCCTCTGCTAGTCTTTGAAATCTGATGCTCATGTCTAGAACACATGGATTTTGGGTAGCTGAATTTCAAGCACTCCATAAACACATGGGGCTCCCGTATTGAACAGCACAGTTCGAGACATGAGGCTATGGTGTCTTTACAATCCAGTCAATGAAACCAATGTTGTCAATAAGTCTCTATATTTAAAAAAAAATTCAGATGGCTGCTAAAGAGCCCACTCTGAAATAACCCACAATTAATCTTCAAAACATAAATTGAATCCCAAGGAAAACCCAAGGGTGAGCGAGTAAGAACTTAGAAGCTTCACTGTTCCTCTGACACGTGGCATAGAAAAGGTTCACCACTGAGTTTTCATCTTATCTGAGAACACTGATGTATTATGACTATGACCAGCAATAAGATCTTAAGAAGAACCCAGCAGTACTCACTGTAGGTGCTTAGCAGTCCTTCGTACTGCGCTATCAAACCAACTGTGTGAAGCTGCTGCAGGAAGTCAGGGTCGTGCAGACTTGTATGTAACTTGATGATAAAACCACACACCAATCCAGCAAGCTAAGGAAAGAAACCATTCAAGAAATTCACTGGGGCCAGCAAACGTATAACTTCAGATTGTAAATCTCTTCAGACTGTTGAGACATCACAGCTTTAATTAAGATTCAGCAAGCATATATAACAAAGCTGCTAGAATTTGCACATATTTGTTAAAATAAACTGATGGTCTCTGATCTAAAGTGGCATTGTCCAAGGGTTTGGGAATACAGAATTGAAAGGAAGCTAGATAAATTTTAGATTTTAGAACCAAGGTGGAAAATCTTTGAATTGGATGTCTACTGTCTTTAACCATGGTCCCACTAAACTTTTTAAGAATTCCAAATTCTACTATTACTGTGCTTTTGCACATATGACAAGAGTCACTAAAGGACATCATAAATGAGCAGGCTTAGGGGAAAGTGCAAAGCCTGGTTAGGTCCATCTTCTGGGCCACTAACAGCACAATATACTGCAATGGGAAGTTGGGTGCAATCCCCTCTGCAGCGACAGCTTGCAGAGTGAAGCACTGTTCTCTCCTTTCTTCTGTGTACTTGACCTCTGAAACTGAGTCATGGGGTAGAGAGAGGGGAGCAAAAAGAAAGTGGTGAGCCCTGCCCTGGGGGTACAACTGGTCTTGATGTCACGGTTAGGGTTGGATATAGGAAAAGGGAGTCATGAGCCAACTATTATACATAAATCCTGAAGCCTTGCAAAAAGTCTCTTGTGAATGGAAGAAGGAATCTCTGTAAAACCATGTCCTGAGATTTATGGGAAAACTTAATAAATGAGGGGTTAAATATAAATGTGCCCTTTGCTGAGCTCTTGGCCATCACCTGCAAAGCAAGACGATGGTCCCTTCCTTTTTCCCCATAGGCTGCCTCAGGAAATGATACAAGAGAACACTGTCTCTTCCTCCCAGAGTCCATCCGCGGTTCAAGCAAAATATACATTTCCCATTGGGCTGTATCTTTTCACAAAGAAGTATCAAAGATTCAAAAGTTATCCGTGACGTATTCAGTCAATTTATCCATATAATTAAAACAGGGTGCCAGAATTTAGGAAAGGCTATTTAAAAATAAAACCATTCGAAGGGCTGTGCCCTCATCAAGGATGGGACGCCAGCAGTTCAGACTGTTCTGTACACACAACAGTGGGCACTTACCGCCTGACTGAAGACGATGTCCCTTCTCAGCGTCAGCATCAGGCACTGGGGCAGGCTGTAGGCTAGTTCCTGAAGCAGCACAAACGTCAGGGACTGCTTGGCTCGGCTCACCACCTCTCCCATGCATTCCTTCAGGGTCAGGATGAGGGGCTGTAGCTGTTCATACCAGTCCTCTGTGACAGGATGTGGAGCAAGAGCAGTGGCAAAGATGAGAAAAACTGAGCAGAAAATCGTTATTCTTAGTGAACTTGTCCTTTCACCCAGGATTCATGGACCTTTACCCCAAATGTGTGTTGCCATGACAACAGGCTGCCATGGACCTTTGCCGCAGATGCAAGTCGGCCTTGACAGTGGCTTCCTTTCTACTTTGCTTTTCTTTAATATGGGCATTCCCTGAATGTCAATTAATGATGCTATCAAATTCTCTTTATGCTGAGACAGAAGTTTTGCTGATTTCTTATAGAAACTTGGCCATCAAATCAGGTCTACTAGCGTGGCCCATTTGATAGCAGTCCATCCTTACTCTGCCCATTATACATTGACATCCCTAGAATCAGTCCCTGGTCTCCTCCTAACTTATGTCCCTCTTGTCTCCTTTGTGCTCAATGCCTGTCCTCCTTCTGTAGTGTGGATAGGAACTGCTCAATCAGTCCGAATTCCATTTCATTGTTCCCCCTTTTTTATTGAAGATATATAAACCAACAAAAGCTAATCAAGAACCACCATCCCATGCAGAGTAAGTCCAAATTCATGAAGACCCTGCCACGATCTGACCTCTGCACACTTGTCCAGAACCATCTTAGAAAACAGTTTGCAATGCTGACTTCTAAGTATATTAAAACACCCCTCATTCTGCCCTACTTTCTTAACCCAGGGACTTTAAAGATATTCACTCTTCTAGAAATTTTCTTTTCTCTAATTATCTTTCTGGCAAACAGTTTCCTCTCTCTGGAACCTTAGGTTGGGGCCTCTGTCCTCAAGGAAGTCATCTCCTTGAGTTTTCCATTTTCCCTGAAGTAAAAGGAAAGGCTGTCACATCCTTTTTGACACACACTGCTTCAGTCTGTTACTGCTGTGAAGACTTTTAAAAAGGAGTTCAGCGAGGGAGAGAAACCCATTTATTTATTAATCACCAAATACCCAGGAAATAGGACAAGGCCAGTTTGTAGCAGACACCAAAATTGTGAGTGAATGGGTCGATTTATGACAAATATGGCAGGCTTTTGTAAAATACAGGTATATTTGAGAAAGTCAGACTTTCGACATTTTTAGAGTTTCAAGTAATGTTTTTAAGAAATTAGTGTGTGTGTGTGCACGCATGCACCCTGGTACACAGTGCATGTACATGTGTACATATATGTATGCCTGCTTCTGTGCTTGTATAGAGGACAGAGGTTTACATCATGCATCTTCTTCTATTGCTCCCATCTTACATGCTGAGACAGTCTCAGCCTGAACTTGGAACCCACCCACTGGCTAACCTCTGGCTAATGAGCTCTAGGCTCCATCCTTTCAACTCTCTGGTGTTGAGAACACAGGTGTCAACCACTGTGCTTGGCCTTTTGCTCGGGTGCTGAGTGGTTATGTTTTCTTTTGCACATTCTAAGTAATGAAGAAGGAGTGAGGAGATAGGATCCAAACTAAAGTCTTCAGATTGCACAGCAAACATTTCACTCACTGAGTCATCTCTCCAGCACCCACAGAGCCATTCTTAAAGTCAAAATAAATACTGAAGCCCATTAGGTACTTACATATCTAAATTTCTAATATGGATCATCTGCATAATTATGAATTTGTCACATAATAATGAACAAATTATGACTTATTCAATTTATTTGGAGAACAAAGACTTGAGAAATATGAAATACAAACATTTGATTCTGTGGCATTCTATTCAAATATAAATTAATTAATCATGAGTTGACAAATACAACATAACATGAATGATGGAAGCTGCAAAAGTAATTATCAAGTTAGTTTTGTGATAACATCCATATCCTCAAGACAAGACGAATCATCTTCCAGAGTGCATTGAAAGGTCAATAATCAGTTAAGAATTGAATGAACAACAGAGAGTGATAAGAAGGAATCATATCAGGACTGTGCTCTGTTTGCTATCATTTATTTGATGTTGTGATTAATAAACCAGATGACCTAATCCAAATGGTTGGAAGGATAATGAGTGGGTGCAGCTTCACAAAGACATAAATGATGCAATATGAAGTACAACATTATGTGTCTCTTCTGAAAAGACATTGCAGACTCTAGTGTCAGTGCTGGACCATGGAAAAACAACCCACTAAAGAAGGGGAAATGTAAGGAAAGCGCATGACAGTTGGATTCATTTGACACAGAATCAGCTTATGCCTCAGGATGAAGTATCAGTGGTTCAATTGATGATATTATTTCTCACACCCAATGGGAAAGATCACTTGTTTTTAGAATAAATGACATTGAAGACACCAACAAACAATGTTCTAGCTTACTCTACAATTCCCAGATTTATATTCTTGGATGTCTCGTCTTCTTTCATTCTGTAATTGCTACACTCAATATGAGAGAGCAGTCGTGTGTGTGTGTGTGTGTGTGTGTGTGTGTGTGTGTGTGCTGACATCACCCACCCCCACACATTAAAACACTAGGAGAAGGAAATTCTGATAAACTGACTCATAGTTTAATGAAGTGTCAACCAGCTCTGTTTAGTGGCTGGTGCTGTAGGGTTGAAATTCTACTGTGCAATTATCAAGCAGAAAATGCAGCTTGTGTGCAGTAGGTGGAGCTGCTCTCTCAGGCTGAAGGAGAACTACCTTTTCACTCATTTCATTCAAGAATGAATGAATGAAGCAGGCTTTGTATATTTGCATAGTCCTCAAGAAACGAGTCTATTGCTTCAGCACCTTGAATCATACTCTCCCATATCTGGGGGTAACAGCTTGCTCAGGCGTGTAATATGTTCTTTCTACTTTGAAAACAGAAAAGCTAACTTAAGGTTTTGTCGTTGAGTGAGTTTGTCATTTCAAATGAAATACAGCTGTTTGCTTTTCTTAAAGGTTTTTGAAAGTAGAAGCTCCATAGACCACTTAGGAAATGAAAGAGAAAACATAGAAAGAAAGGGACCATTTCTAGCTCTCTTAGAGTGGGGGTAGAAATCCACTAGTGCTCTAAACCTGGGGGAAACAGGAGGTACGTTCCTCACTGGTAACATTCTTTCATCCCTGTTTAATACAATGCCTTACCTTCTAGATAAGATGGCAATTATATATTTATGATTGCAATTTAAGAAGAATGAGAATGTGGGAATAGATTAGTTATGAATGAAGAGTTGGAAGTATTAGTGCATGGTAAGGTATCCTGAAGATGGACAGCATGCTTTCTTGGAGAAGCATAAACCAGGAAGGCAACAGATGCATATTTTTCTAGAAAGAGAAGATATCAGGTAGGTCAGCAGATAAAGGAACTGGTTGCAGCAAATTCCAAAGACTACAGGTTTATTTCTCATGACAACACCCACCCCCTGTGTAAATCACAGGTTATGACATTAACACCATAGGCTATGATGGCCCAAATAAAGGCTGAGTTCATGTCACAAATGGTCTTTTTGCTCCAATGAACATTCTACATCAATCATACGAAGAACAAAATATGCTTCTGTTTTGTCTTTGAAACCAATGGTTGTTTTTTTTTTTGGGGGGGGGAAGCTCCTGGTTCGGGGAAGAGCTCAGTCTTCATCTCCTCCCATCTCTACCCTTTGCATGTGGCTGTCTTGTCCTCTCACAGAAAACCATCCCTTCATGTTGTGTGGACAAAGCAAAAAATCCCCACACACCTACTTTCCCAAGTTTAGGCTTTCTACATTTCAACTGAGGATTTACACATGTGCATGGCTGTGTGTGCAAACACACAAACACACTCCTTTGTGAGACACGTCCAAGGAGCAGGACAGCTGTGTTTGTACCATGATCGTGTTCACGTCAGTGCCTCACCGAGCTCATCAGTCGGCGGCCCCTGAGTTCTGGCCTCCCCAACAGGCTTCCTTCAGCAACAGAGCAAAACACCAAGAGAATGTTCTAGTGCCTCCATAAAAACTTGCTGAGACTCCTTAACCCTGAGCCCACCAAGCGGAATCTTTCCGCAGGAAAATAGAAAGTGCATGTGGCTTAGCGGAGCTTTTCCTGAGCTCGGCGAAGGGCTTGGAAGCCATCCAGGTGGAGCTCTGCTTCCCGTCCCTTTATGGCCTTCTCTAATGTAGTCAAGTGAAACTAGCTGAAGGAGTCAAAGAATGACTGCCGGATGCCCTCCCTCCCCTCCACACACCATCTATTTCCTGTACAGGATGTCTGTGTCCTCTGAGCTCAATGGCTCTTACGTTACTCGGGAGAAAAATAAAAAAGGGCCATGTAGCAAGCAGCTGTAGCAAGCCTAATGCTGTTTTGCCAATTTCTGAGCCATTTTCTTCTCAGGTGTTTGATTTTCTGTCCTCATTTAAAATAATTAATCTCACAAAAGCATGGAGCCATTCTTTTTTTTTTTTTTTTTTTGTTACCACAACTTTTCATATATTGGGGGGGGAATAAAAGGAAAATTTCAAGGACTGAATGGCCACTAAACGCTCTGCAAAGAGCTGAGAGACGTCCAAGCCCTGGCCATTTACTCGGGAATTTGATGAAGGCAAACAGCTGGAGCAGCTCCAAAGGAAGCTGACACAATTCCTAAGGGTCTGAGACCAGCTCAGGCTAACCCCTCACCCAACATGTCTTTTACACTTTATACAAGTAACACCAGATGAAAATACTGTTATGGTTGGTGGCGAGGATAGGGCGTTGGGGATGGACCGCCATGCTCTTAGACTTTCCCCTGACTTTCAATACCCGCATCGTACACCAGAGTAGATATGGCTCTTTCCTAGCCCGTGTGGGTGAACACGTGAAGACCACTGTACAAATCATCAATATGGGTGAGGGTAGGTACATTACCAGGAAACTTTCCTCCGTACAACCTTACAGCAAATTCTTTGTATGAGGCTAATACATGTGGCCAACTTTAATTATAGACCTAGACACCAGCTCGTTGGAAGCCTGTAATCCAGACATTTCCCAGGGGGATGGGTTAAATCCAGATAGCAATAGGTAATGGAGAAAAGTAAACTATCAGCTGGGGCTTGACTGCTCAAACTTCTGTTTTGTTTTTGTTTGTTTGTTTTTGCAAGCTCATAGTATTTTCTTCCCAGCCATCCTGCTCCTTTGCCAATGTGATTCATTTCCTACCTTTGATCCAGGAATTGAAAACTCAATTTACATTTATCTTATCCTGACAAGTACTGACCTGGCTCTTTACTTTGCCTGCTGTATTAGTCAAAAGACAGTGGCCTTGAAAAGAAAAAAGGTCTATTTTGCCTAAGAACTTTGAAGTGTCTAGGCCATGGCTGATTAAATCTGCTGCTCTAAGGTGGGCATCCTTGTGATGCTGACAGGGACTAAGGGGGAAATGCACTGCTCACTTTCTAGCTAGGAAGCAAAAGAGGGAAAGGCAGAGGACAATTCTGCAAATACTACTCGGGGGCACATCCCCAGTGACCTGCAGACTTCTCATGGGGGTCCTACCTCCGGAAGGCTTCATCACCTCCAGGGAAAGGTGCACCAAGGAGCAAGCCCTTAACACACAGCAGATATTCAGATCCAAACCATAGCACTGCGTCTTTGCCTTCACACAGCCATCTTGAGAAATGCAATTTTAATGAACCACAGCATACATGTATTTGAATTCTGATGAGTGTAGCAAAATTCGCACCACACAGTTCCTAACCTCAAATATCTTTACAAACATAAGACAAGAACAGTGAAAAGCAAACTGCAGTAGCTGCAGTTAGAGCGAGGATGGAAAGGATGAGTTGGAAGAGGGATTTTAAAAGTGAGTGCTTAGAGGGGAGGCAGTGGTCTTTGGTGAGAAGCTTGTGGTCCTATATGGCTGTGGTTTTTTGGAACATAGGGAAGACACCCCACGTGGAACAAGTTTGGTGAGGCTTATGGTGTGTAGGCAGTCATCTTCTGCAAAGCCCTGGAGCACTGGGGACCAGGGTCTGAGCCTCACAGATACTGTAGATGCTATAAAC
Organism: Dicrostonyx torquatus; assembly: GCA_028555095.1. Classification (NCBI taxonomy): domain Eukaryota; kingdom Metazoa; phylum Chordata; class Mammalia; order Rodentia; family Cricetidae; genus Dicrostonyx; species Dicrostonyx torquatus. The sequence continues at coordinate 579,158 of JAQHUG010000356.1, forward strand.
TGACCACAATCTGAGATGACTAAAGGACCCAGAGAAGCAGGAAATTAAGGCAACAAATGTAGCACATTTATTATTAGCCAGGCGGTGGTGGCTGACACCTTTAATCCCAGCACTTGGGAGGCAGAGGCAGACAGATCTCTGTGAGTTCGAGGCCAGCCTGGTCTACAAGAGCTAGTTCCAGGGCAGGCTCCAAAGCTACAGGGAAACCCTGTCTCGAAAAAACATATACATATATTATTGTGAGGCATCTGGCTGCCCGGACACACTCACGGAGTTCAGAGAGCAACTGTGAGAGTACGCTCCACCTGTTCGTGAGATTCAGGAGTTAAGCACAGGCTGTCCATCTGCTTTCCATGGAATTCGATGTACCCACTGAGCTATCCTTCCATACCTGTGCTTCTTAGACTTGAAATTCGAGTTTGTTGGGTTGATGTGCCTAAGATTATTAAGCCAAATACCTGGGGCACCTCAAAAGTTTTCTGAAGGAAGACAGCCCCTTGCAGGTGCACCAGAACAGACAGGTGCTGGGGAACTACGAGGAAAGGGACTATGGGGACAGGCATGTTCCCTCTGCTTCCTGGCTGCCATGGCCTGAGCTACCCAGCTGCACCAAGCTTTGGCATCATTGTGGGCTGGAACTGCTAAAACTATGATCCAGAACACACTCCCCTTCCTTTAACTTGTTATATCAGGTACTCTGCCTCAGAAACAAGAAGAGTCACTAATATGGCTCACAGCTACAGCAGCTCTCAGTCACTGGAAAACCTGACTGGTAAGTCAGCAAAGTACAAACGAAGATCGGAGAAGGGGAGAGGTGAGGAGAAACAAGACAGGTCATATTATCTAAGAAGGGGTAAAAGTTTAGGAAAAGCCTAGAAACGATTGTCAGGACAAATACAAGCCCTGCGAGTAAGGTAGCTTTGGGTGATCTTCCCTTTTCTGTCTTCCCCTCAGGACAGTAATCAACCAAAGGACAAAACCACATCTTAAAATATAGGCACTCTAGCACCTGCTGGGCTATGTGACTGTTCTTGACAGCCCTAGTGTCTGCTGGGCAAGTGACTATTCTTGAAAACATTTAGCTCTTTTAGAAGTGAGTGTGCTGATCGGTCCAAGACAAATGAGCCTGAGAACAGAAGCAGCCTTCTCTCGTGTCAAGGATCCTTGTTTGGGAAACTCTGCCAGGCTGAGAACAGTGTTACAAAACTTTGCATTCTTGTTTTTAGAGAAGCAGCAAAGGCCATTCATCAGCTGAAGCTCTGCTTAAACTTCTTACTTCACGGCCCCAAGTCCAAAGCCTCCCGTGCATCCCACTAAGCCGGTCTCCAGCAACCGGTCCATTCTTCACACAAGCCCTGCTATTGCTGTAGCTCTGAAGCTGGGGATCTAGGCTCTGCTGGACCAAGAAGAGTCCCAGACTCACATTCCGTGGCCTTACTTTGCCTTTTGGCTCTAAATAAACACAAGTCTGAAGACCCTAGCCTACAAGTAGGCTGAATGTTTGAGAGACGCTTCAGAGGTCGTGGGAAAGCTAGAAGTGACCAACCTGAATGTTGTTTCAATGGCAGCATGCAAGGCTGAGAACATGGCTGCAGTGGGGGCTGCATTGACTCTAAAGAGTGCTGTTAACCCCAGGAAGTGTCTGTGTGTTTACCCTCAGTCTACCAACGTGGATTCAGTAGTTACTTTCAGTGACGTTCAAGGCCAGTGGAATAGAGTACACAAGATTATTTTGTCTTTATACATATAAAACTGGAACACTGTGTGCATAGATTAGATTTATTAATGTGAACATGGACTTAATTAACCAACAGCAATGTGAACATACATTTACCTGGATGTTCTATTCAGCAGTCACATGTCCTGATGTTCCTGGGTGGAAAGTACCATCTCCTCTTTCTTAACCTTCTGCATGTTATCTTCTAGGTATGAGAACAACCATCCAGCCTAGAACTGGTCTAGCAGTGTATCAGAGGTGAGTAATAGGGTACATTAGCTCTGTATCTCATCCACTTTGGACGTACAGTCTCCTCCTCTGAGGATTGTGAGTTTGTGCTCATCTTCTGTAGGATGGGAATGAAATAATCACAGGTCTCTGAGTGACCCACTGATATTTGTCCTTCATGTCCTGATTTTCTTCCTCCTCCTGAAGATGAACTGAACTCTCCAGTGTCTACCATCAACTCCACTCTGGATGCATTAGATTTCATCGCCAAGAGCCACATAGGTGCATCTTTCTGGCACGGCTTTCCTTCCCTCCCAAGGCTGCATTTGTTACTAATTTATTCCTATTTAAACATGAAACATGTTTATCTCCTTTATTCTAAATATAGCCATAAGTTGTCTATACTTCCTTTGTGGTTCTTAACCTGTCTCTGTTTCCTTCACCAGACACCCTTCTTAAATAAAAATACAATTGCTTCCAGTTCCTTTACTTTCTCTCCTCCTAGTCCTCTCCAATGTGCTCTAATCCCTGCCTACTAAAGTAAAATCCCCACATTGTGACCAAGGGCTTCCACCATGCTAAGTTCAAAGTCATGCCTCAATCCAGCGTTGCTCAGTGCATCTGACCCAGTGTTTCCGGATGCCACAGACCTAACTCACCAGAGATTTTCAAATAAGGCACTGCTGCTTCATCCATTTCTTTCTTATCTCCTAATGTTTCCCTGGGAATAATCCATAGATGATTTCCTTAAGTCTCTGAAAATTCAGCATGTTACTGACATTCTTGAATAAATTACCATTTGTTTGTTTGAGCCCCAGCTTCTCGGATCTAATGTCACAGCTGATGCCTGACTGTCAAACTTTACACCTTCCATGTGAATTCCTACACACATTTCCACAAGATTTATCCCATCTAGAATTCTCTATAACTCACACACGGAACATTCATTCTTTCAGTTGTTCCAGCCAAAGGCGTTTTAGTTATTTTTGACGCCTGTTCGCATGCTTCTGTTTAAACTATCAGAAAACCCCATTAAATAATACTTAAAAATAGGTACAGTGCTCAGTGCTGTGCTATCCCCTCCATGCCAGGAACGGTGTCATGTAGGCTTGACTCTTTCCATCCACATTCTAATTGCAGCACGGCTCTGTTTTTACCTAGTGCACTGAGTTAATCACTGTTAAGCCTCTCAATTGCTTTCCATTTTTCTCAGAGTAAAAGTGGAGTCTGTAAAGATGTCAGAGATGATCCTTCCCAGGATTGACCTACGAATTTCATCTTTTCTCTTGCCTCTCATTCCACTCGTTGTTACTGGAACCTTGATGTTTTCTGGATATGACCAGCACATGTAACCAACAGCTGTTTTCTGCATCCAGTAATCCTTCCCCCAGACATCTGGGCTGATCCCCTTTAGCTCTTGTATCTTTGCTCGGACATTAACTTCTAAATGAAGTGATTATTTTATTATCCCAATCTTGGACCAAGAACATCATTCAAAATACTTTTATTTGCTCCAATACCTTGTCTCCATCAACCCACCAATGCGCCACATAATGCCCGCCATCTCTCAGGTTGTTTCCTAGTTACCGCTTTTCTACTGAAAACAAACTTGAGGAGGGCAAGGGCTCTGTCTGCTTTGTTCCATGTTTTATCTTCTGTGTCTAAAATAGTGCCTGGCACAGAATAGTTACCTAAATAAAATATGTTGAGTGACTTTAGAAACATGTGGTATTTCTTTTGCCATCATACAACTGCAGAATGGAAGTTTTCCTTTACTTCTTTCTCTTTCAGATAATTATCATTTGGCTGAAAAAGAATGTGGGCTCAAAGAATCTCAATGATTTTCAAAGGCCACACAAACAAGAAAAGAAGACATTGTGCACCTGCTAAGTATTTTCTTAGTCCCACATAGCTATGTTACATCTTAATATATTGCATAATTTAAAATTTTTTCTTAAAAATATAGTCTTTCCAAATTTAACTTACATTCAAATGTTATTGAAATTCTACCATTATAGAGAACAGATATAGTCCTATTAGATTCAAGATACATCTATTAATTGGTTATAATAATAGTATACAAGTCATTTTAGCCATTCAAGAGTGAATTTTTAAAGCCAAATCCAAGGGTATTTTTATTGTAATAAATTTTGCTCATTCAATATGTAGAAATCCATGGAATTCAACAATATTGTTTAAGTCCCTTTAAGAAACCAAACTTTGCTCTTGATTTTTGGTAGTTTAAAAAGGCAAAGTAGATTTGTTATATATGGCTAAAGTCACTGAAATACTTACCTAGTATAAAAGACAAGTTCTCAGGAGCTCAGTACTTTCCCATGTTTGCAAATATGCACACACTGAAGACATAAAGGGACTGAGCATTTCTGGGGGGTGAGAGATGTAGAGAAGGCAATAGAATCTTTATTCCATCTTATCAAGAACTCTTTATTTCTCAATAATTATATTATGTGCTGGAGATTCAGTAATAAGTTAGAACACTTGGCATATTTCTCATAGAGCCAAGTATGGTAGCGGGGGAAGCATTTAGGACAGTTGTGTAATCCGTCAGAGACTCGGAGTTTTCAAAAGAATTGCCAACGAGAATGAGCCAGGATTACTCAGACTGAGAATGGACTTCACTTGGTTTTTATATTTTAATAATTTTAATCCTTAAACATTGAGATGTATTGTAAAAATTTCTGATTTACTTGGAAAATCTTAAGCGATGGTAACTTCTGGCCTGCCCAGCCCATGTGCCTCTGTGGAAAGGACTGGCTGGACCAGAGCGGCGGCCACTCCTGAAGGGATTCGCACTCCTGGTTTGCTCTGCTTTTCATATTCGCTCCCTGGCCTCTGCCTTCGGGCCTCTGTGCTTGCAAGCCCTACAGAAAGTAGAGCTCCGTAATTGCCAGAAGCCAGTGAAAAATGAATCCTGGGGCTTTAGTCAAAGAGCTGTAAACAAATGTCCTCTTTTCTTCCACAGTGGTGCTGTGACTGACCCGCCACCGTGGCTGGTACTTTTATTTTACTTTCTCATGTCACCCTCCCTTGGGCATGGAGTATGTGGGTACCGAGCCTCAAAGACCCCAGCCTGACCTTGACTCCACAGTAAATATAATTTCCCTTCGGCAAGTGGACATGTGAATTCCTTCTGGCTGGGTAACGGTGGGGACACTGCCAGGCACATCCACAGGAGAAGGCACAGTAGAACTCACGAGTCAGATCTCCATGCCCGGCACAGGCAACACCGCCCCATTGGGCTTCACCAATGAAACAAACCCATTATCATCACCAGAAATTTCAGTCCAGCCGTCCAGCTCATTAATCCCAGGGCACTGAATTCTGTTTAAGGAAGAGCCAACTGCACTGACTCAGGGACAGCAGCTCAGGGAAAGCACACCACGGATGTCAAGCTTTGGCCTGTGCGAGGAGAAGCAGCAGCATCTTCAAGGGCTGGCACTGAAAGCACAAGGTGAGTTCTGACTTCGGGGTATATCAGAATGGAGGATGAAACAGTGAGGAAGGAGAGCAGGCCAAAACCTTTCAACTAGACACATGGGAGCTAACAATCACGAGGGCTTGTAAAATAGGGGATGGCTTAGCAAAGCAAGTTACGCTGTCCTGTGACTAAGACAACACCGTAAAGTGTCAAGGGCAAAGACACAGGCAGAGCACTCCACAGGCACAGAAGTATTGAAACTTATGCATTCCTTTCCCAAGAAATATTCTAAGAACTCCAGATTCTTTCTGACTCAGAAAGCACTCTGTCCCGACTAGAATCAAATTTTGTGATTTAAGATGAATTGTTTGATCCCATCTATGAAATGAGGTTCAATGCCAAATCTGCCCCCACAGGATTTTCGAGAGGAAGGAGAGAAGAAAGAGGCTTTGAAAGTGGGCTTTAGCACACAGGCAAGCACAGTCTTTGAGCGGCGAGTGTGATTCTTATCTAGAGTCTTTGGACACTCAGGATCAACACCACGAAGCCTGGCAGGCTCTGTGACGTCACAGCTTCGCATGGCTCAGTGAACACACTCTACTACAGAAACTGTGCAGCTGATTCAAACATGCTTACACTTCAGCATATTAGGGCAGGAAATCCAGTTGCTTGGGATATTTGCCCGTTCCCAGAGCACACCGCAGTGCATTTGAGAAAGGCATTGAAATGAAGGCTGTGCAGCAGCTGACTGAATGCACAACCCAAAGAACGAAGACCAACAAAAAATATCCAAACATGCACAGGTGCTGGGCCTGGCGTCTCAGGACCTGTGTTCAGTTCTCTTTTCCCATCACTTCTACCAATGAATTCCAGAACCAGGAAGGGGATGTGTATAAAATGTGAATAAGATCAGCCTGAGTGGGACAGTAGAGATGAGGGATGGAGACACAAGTCTTCATTAGAGAGCGGTCTCAAAAGTGTTTCACACTGCAGTCTTGTGGACATCTATCTCTGCGGCAGCATCAGGAGAGGTCATCTTAATCCCCTGGAGCCCCTAGTATTTCACAGTATCTAGCATAGAGTGGTGCTTAAATGGTGTTTAAATCTCACAAAAACACAAAATGCCTACACCTATCCAATATTCCTCCTAATAAAAGGCGGCTGATGAAGCAGATGCTATGGGTTTAGATATCATTGACATCAGCAGTAATTAGAGTAGGGAGGTGATTCCCTCTGTTGCTGTGTGGTCACCAGAGGCCGGTGTGTCACTGCACAATTCTAGGCAAAGGCAAGACAATTGAGCTTTGAGAAAAGCAACTATGCGGGGGGAGGCCTTGAGTCTGCTCCTCTGAAAGATGCCCCCCAAAACCTGCTGATCCAAACAGGACATGATGGTTGTTTGCAGATACAATTTTGGCTTAATGTGGAAAAGGAAAATGAAATTGGGTTCATTGCAAAGAGCTGCATCTGGGCCAGTGGGCAGGATTACAGGAAGCATACTGGGATCCCTGTCTGGAGTGCACTGCACTAGGAAGCAAAACGGTGTTTCCTGAAGCCACAGCTGTGCTTTACAGTCTAGGCTGGAATTGGCAGGGACACTGTAGGTAAGCTTCTTAATATAATTCAGGAGGCTTAATTACATAATCGTTAAGTTCACATCAAAATCTAAGAGTTTAATATTCACTGATTTAATCTTTGCAGCCTCAATTTATTATGAAATTGAAGGCATGTGGTGCTATGCAGAGAGCAGCTGTCCATAATTGTGTTTACGCGTACGGAAAATAAAGGGCAATCTGTGTTCATTAAACACACACACACACACACACAGATGTAGACACACATACAAATGCATATACACATACAAACATATATACACACAAACGTATACACACATACATTTACATATAACACTCATTTATAAGCACAATACATAACTCAACATACACACACATATGTATGCACCTATATACATAACACCCATATACTGCACTTGTATACCTGTATACATACAAATAAACACACACATGCTTACACTCACACACACATAAATACAAACATTTGGAAAATCTATTTCATTATTTTAATCTAAACAGTAGAGAAAGTTTTACTTCCTTTAGTGCTATTTTTATTCATGGTGAAAGAAATTTATAAAGCAAGTCAAAGATCTATCTTAAAGCCCTTAAGCAAACAATCCGGCCAAAAATCCACACAGTGCAAATACAAAATAGTTACCACGCTAACCCACTGTTAAATGAAAAAAAAATATCAACTCAGAGAAAGAAATGTGTACAATTTGAAGAGGAACATAGGAAAGGGATGAGTGCACTGGCATCTTAGATGACTATCAGAATAGTATACATACATGAACACATATATACATTGTACATAATGAAGCAAAGTACACTCAAATTAAAGTTAGAATAAAAAAATGAAGCGGGCAATAAAATGGAATCCAGTAAGAGTTTGATTAGCACCGTGAAACTGAAAAAATATAAGAGAGCTAGGTAATAGTAGAGCCCGCCTTTAATTCCAGCATTTGGGAGGCAGAGGCAGGTGGATCCCTGTGAGTTAAAATCCAGCTAGTTTCAGATCTATTACACAGAGAAAGCCTGCCTCAAAAACCAGTATATCTATCTATGCTATTTGTAGATATATATCTACATATAACATGTAATATATATGTAATATAGACCATAATAAAGAACAATCAAAACACATTACATAATGAAATTCTGCAACAGTTTAAAAACATTTGCAGAATTTAATCTATAAAGACAAGAATAGGAGTAACTCAGCATGACGAAATGCTTCACTGACAGGTCAGGAGGTGGCTCTGAGGGTGAAAGCACTCGCCAGCCAGCGGACCTGAGTCTGACCCCAGGATCCATTACTGGAAGGAGGGATCAGTGCTCTCTTGGCTGCCTTCTCGCCTCCACAGCAGCCGTGTGCATCCTTACACAGCACAAAGAAATAAATAAATGTAAAACGTATTGCTTTAAGAAACACCAACGATGACTTTGTGAAAATGTCAGATGGTATTTGTCATATCAGACATACAATAAATAGTAGATGATGGAAATCACTCAGTTCATTGTAAAGAACAGAAACATAAGTTTTCTTCTACAGCTAGTGGATAAGGATAAATATGAGACTATTGAACAAACTGATTTTGTTATTAAAATATACTGTGAACATTATATAGATTAATGCATTTACAATGTTAAACTTCCCACATAAGCAAGATATAATTTTTTTCAAACCAAATATGGCATGGAATCAGAAAGGCAAAGGTGTGCTTCGAGAGCATCTCCGTAAACACAGTAGATTCAGGATCTATTGTGACAGGAAAATGTTTCTGTAAACCAAGAGGGGATTCCAGTTAAAGCAGCAAGAGCCCTCGGAGAATGTTTGAACCTAGGGCTGTGGCAAGGAGCTAAAAACACTTCCAGTTGCTGGATATACAATGATGTGAGCCCAAAATAAATGGTAATGGTATTAGATTATAAAATAAAATAAAATGAAGCGTGTATGCGTCCACAGTGATAAAAATGATTAGTTGCATAAGTAATGCCTGGGAGGAAGCAGAATATCATAACACTTTCCACTCTTAGCAGCCTAACCTAAATGAGAATATCCATGAAGTTAACAAATTAAATATTTCAAGACTCTTGTTTGTTAATTGTAGCATTAATATAATAAATGAGTATCTTTAAAAAAGCAGTATCCATTTTGCTAAATTAGTTTACAATCATTTAAATCTCATTTCCGTGAAACATTTATGAGAGAATACTGATATGTAAGACATAAAAGCATACATTTTATTCATGACGTGTATTCCAGCTAATTTGAAGAACATACTGTAAGTGTGTGCATGCTATATCCAGTTGAAGTAAAATTAAAAAGCCTTTGCAAGCCTATCTACTGCCTTTAAAGTACCCTGTGATGTATTATCTTTGCTCTTAGGATTCTTCCACGTACATATATTAGGGAACATTGGCTCACATCTCAAATATCCCTTATTGTAATAATTTGCAATACAGCATGGACCAAATATATAAGTTTACTTGACTGTTTTTTAAAATTGATTTTTGTTCAAAAAACATTATAGGTGTGAAGAGGAAATAGACAAGATCTCCTGAGAAAATTGGGAGTGTGGACAGAAGGGGAGGGGTAGAGGGAAAGGGAAAGGGAAGGAGAACATGAGAGAACAGGATAATGAGATGGGGGAAGGACAGAGAGGGAGAGCAAGGAAAGAGATATCTCAATTGGGAGAACCAATATGGGGCTAGTGAGAAACCTGGCACTAGGAAAATTCCCAGGAATCCCCAAGGATGACCCCAGCTAAGACCATAAGTAATAATGGAGAGTGTGGTCGAACTGACCTTCCCCTATATCAGATTGATGACTAACTAATTGTCATCATAGAACCTTCATCCAGCAACTGATGGAAGCTGATGTAGAGATCCACAGCTAGGCACTGGGCCAAACTCCCAGAGTCCAGTTGAAGAGAGGGAAGAGCAATAACATGAGCAAAGGGGTCAAGACCATGATGCGGAAACCCAGAAAAACAGCTGACCTGAGCTAGTGGGATCTCACTGACTCCAGAGTAACAGCTGAGAAGCCTGCATAGGACCAAACTAGGCCCTCTGGATGTGGGTGACAGTTGTGTGACTTGGGCAGTCTGTGGAGCCACTGGCAGTGGGACCAGGATTTACCTCTTGTGCATGAACTGACTTTTTGGAGCCCATTCCCTATGGAGGGATACTTTTCTTGCCTAGATATAGTGGGGAGGGCCTTGGCCCTGCCTCAAGAGATGTGACAGACTTTGTTGACTCCCCAAGGAAGGCCTCACCCTCTCTAAGGAGTAGATGGGTATGGAGTGGGGAGAAGGTGGTGGGAATAGGGGGAGGGGAGGGAATATTAACTGGGATTGATACATGAAATGAGAAAAGATTGTTTTAAAAATAAATAAAATGTAAAAGGAAAAAAAGAGAAAAAGCAAAAAACAAAACAAAACAACAACAACAAAAAGCCCATTATGTGTTTTTGTACTAATTTGTTTTATGTGGCAAAAGTCAGTATAGAAACTGAAAGTGCTATCTGCTCTTTCAATCAATCAATCAATGAGGAAGACCTTAAATTGATAAAAGGTAAAGATATTTTTAATCAACTGACTTAACTAATTAATGCTGTTCTAGCTAAGCAGTATCACCTGTAATTTATTTAAGTATTTTTAAGTACAGAATTACCTTCAAGACTCATATTATGTGTCATAGCAACAGCTTACTTAAAACATACTCCCTGTATGCTGTTGACCAGAAGTTAAAATGTTAATAAAATTATAGCTTTGAAATTATTGATCATATCCTATATTAAACAACTTCACATTATACTTTAAATCGTAACATCTAGGGAACTTTATAACTCACAAAGTAATGTAAAATGAAATATCTGTATGATAAAGTAAAAAGAAGAAAAATATAAAAGTCAATTAATGCACACTACACCATAGTTGGACTACAACCGTCCATGACGCGGAACAGATTGATAATCTTCTGTAATTTTTAAACTTTTCTTTTAATTTTATATCTACAGGTGTTTTGCCTTCATGTATGTTTCCGTGCCTGGTGCTGCTGGAGGCAAGAAGAGGGAGGCTATCCCTGGAAAGAGAATCACGGTCGTGAGCTGCCAGTTGGGTACTGAGAACTGAAGCCAGGTCCTCTGGAAGAGGAGCCAGGGATCTTAGTCATTGAGCCACCTCTCCAGCCCCACTTCACTTCTGAAAAGTGCAACTTCGGTCTGGGAACACTGCTCCAGTGAGGTACAAGATGTGAACAAGTTGGGGCACTGTTTTCCTCACTGGGCTGTTGGAGGGTTTTCGAAATGGAGCAGAATTGGATATCTCTTATTTCTGCTCGAATTAACATGCACTGAAAATCCCTCAAGAAACACTTGATTCATTATGTCTCTGTCTATGATGGCTGGAGTCAGAGCACAACTGCCTCCGGCTCATACTGGCTAGCCAATGCAGGTCCCGCTGGAGAAAGTTGAATAGTATGACTTTTAACACATAATTATGACAAGTTTCCATGGTGATTCATGTGAAATTTGAGACTTACTCTATTCATTAACTTTAAAATTAACATAGTATTTTTAAGTAAGGAAATCTCTACAAGGCAGGTGTGAGCATAAAGAAAACTGACTGTTCACTTATGTGGGTACACAAACCAAGAAGATGGACCATCTAAGTAAGACAGCTCTGGAAGTCTATTATTTCCAAATATAATTTAGAAAGAAGTTTATCATCAATCATGTGAGGAAAATGGAATTTTCCAATCATTTCTCTTATTATTTGAGATTATAATATAATTAAATCATTGTCCCCTCCCTTTTCTTCTTTCCAAAGCCTCCCATGTGCCCCTCTGTGCTCTCTTTCAAACCGATGGCCTCTCCACGTTCACTGTTGTGGATATATGAGTGTGTCTATAACTTATATTTTATATATACATACATATATATATACAGTCACTGACATATGCATATATATATTAAGTCATGATGAAATGTTAGCAATGGAACATCAAGAGAACAAATTGGGGAAACATTAATTTTATAAAAGTTCACCCATACTCTGTTGAGACTCCTCTAAAAAAAAAAAAGAATAGATTTTAGAAGTCAGTGTCAGAGAAACCTTTTAGTTCCCTGTAAACACAAGATACCCAGCAAAATGCTCGTTCAATTATAATGGAATTACTGATGTCAATAATACATGCAATATTGTTTTTTCTTGTTAATATTAATAGATTAACCACAAAATAGGAAAACAATTGATAAAGACATGAATATTGTTAAATGTTCATCATACTTGCTAGCCAAGGTATCAGTATGGCATACATTTGGATGCAGTTACCTGTCCTTTATGATAAATCTATCCATCCATCTACTATCTAGAGAGTTGTCAATTTCTATCTTTGCCCTTAGATTCTGTCTATACAGTCCTCTATTCATACACACATACAGTTCCATGAGTATGTACATGTATGTGTGTCTTTGTGTACCTGCCTGCATGAAATTATAGCACTCAGAGATGATAACAGAATAATGTTCAGAATCGAACCTTCTTATATGTCTTAGGATAACTAAGAAAAGGTCCTCGGAATAATGTGAAAGTCCTGTATCATGCTGCACTCTGTTCAGGAACAGTGAGAAGTACCAAGTCCTGAAGGATCTGAGAGTTAAAACACATGGCTGACTGTGTTTTAACTGCTCAACTATCGTCTGGGACCTGGTAAAAGTAGGTGAGACTGTATCACACTCTACAGCAGGGCTTCTCGACCTTCCTAATGTGTGATTAGTTCCTCACACTGTGGGGACCCCAACCATAGAATTATTTTTTCTGCTACTTCATAACTGCAATTTTCTACTGTTATGAATCATAATATAAATATCAGTATTTCCCAGTGGTCTTTTGAGGATCAAACCCCACAGGTGGAGAACCACTGCTCTACAGGATGCCCTGGTCCTCTTTCAAGAAGCTTGTGTCATAAACGAAAAAAGTGAACATGGCAGACAGCCCTGCGGTCACAACAGCTGAGACTTCGCAGCTATCCTCCCATCATTCATACCCGGGGACTGTGAAGTCCTGTCTCCAGATCTTTCACCAAAGGCACAGCTCTCTCCTCTCTATCTCATCTGATCAGTTTTCCCATTTCCTTTACTCAGTCAATGACTGGTGAAAAACGGCTTCTTACCCTTTGGGTGAGATGTGACGGAATCCTCTAGGGAAGGCTGCATGTCTCCATCTTGACCACCGCTGCCTCCGGGATCACCTCCGGGACCACCTCCGCTGTGACCATCCCTCTCAATCAGTTTGTCCACGGTAGCGATAATGCAGTTGAGGCTCTTCCCCACGTTGGCCCACACCCGATCCTGAAGACAGCATGGGTGTCACTACAGACTTTACTACTAAATCATCACATTAGCCAGCTTAGAGAAGCAGCCAGAGGTACAGTCATCAGAGTGTGGAGAGGCTACAATATTTGCACTATTTGGGTCACGTTTCAGGTGCATAAAAATCTATTTTCTCCTGAAGACCAAGGTTAAATTTCATTAATTTTTTAGTTAATGTAATATGTTTGAAACAATAACATGCTATATAATAGTAACCAGTAATTGAACTTAAATTGTGACATTTGCTAGATACATGCCATTTTTATCCACACAATGAAAAAACAAAGATATAATAATATTTTAAAGAAGGGCTATCACATCAGAAACTATCCATCCTTGTGATTACTCTCATTCCTTTTTTTTTTTGGTTTTTTGTTTTGTTTTGTTTTTGTTTTTTGACATCGAGGTTTCTCTGTGTAGCTCTGGCTGTCCAGGAGCTTGCTCTGTAGAGCATGCTGACCTCTGACTCAAATATCTGCCTACCTTTCTGTCTCCAAAGTGCTGGAATTAAAGGTGTGTGTGCGACCATTGCCTGGCAAGTACTCTCATCCTATGCCACCAATATCTACTTCTAGAATGGGTTCATTCGCCTAACCTAAAAGTGTGTTGCTGGTACAGATAAACCTCCCTTCCCCCATTCTCAACACATTATTGACAACAAGATCCTTAGATCTTCTGCTTTTCACGCATGTGCTGCACCGCGGCAGCACCACTCACAGCTGACATCGTCTGTGTCACCCTTCCGTGTGCTGCACCCCGGCTACACAACTCACAGCTGACATCGTCTGTGCCACCGTTCTGTGTGCTGCACCCCGGCTACACAACTCGTGCCATTTTTCATTTCCTAGGGCACAGCTCATGTCTCTAAGGAACCTCTTTGCACTGGTGTCCCCAGTTATGACAAGCTTGTTCTTTTTGAATTCATTGATTCATAAAAACTGCATTAAATTTTAAATAAATATTTTAAGCACAGTCACTTTGATAGAGGAGACGAGTCTCCCTTTTTAGTGTTCTTGTTACATAAGCCGGACACAGAACTTAGGCACCCACTCTGTCTCTCTATGTAGATATGAATCAAGTGGATTGGAGGCACTCTCCATGCAGACAGGAGTCTTTCAGCTGCTCGCGTCTCTAGGGCAGAGCTGTATGGGATACCCGGAATGCTATTTAGCGCAGAGCTAATAAAGCAGCTACTGAGTAGTAGCACACCCTCACTGGTTTATACATTTTCCCATAAGTCTGTATTTTCCATCTAAGTCAATTCTGTGAACAAGCAGACTTGAATGAGGGCAAATCTATGAAGGAAAAAACCTAGAGCTGAATTTACATTATTTGACTGTTGTACCAAGTAATCTATCCATGTGGGTTAGGTGCACAGTGCTCTGTTTAGCCGAGAAAGTACCAGCATTTTCTATTAAAAAGACACATTCAAAGTGAGAAAGCTAATTTTGAGGATTTACACAACACATAAATGTGGGGCTCTGGGCAAAACACCTCATTTCCGAGGGCGCGCTTGTCACCTACAAGGTGGGATTCTAATTCTTGCTCCACCTGCTTCACCATGGTGCCATCAGAGCCAACTGTGCTCCGTGCCTTGTGTGGAAGTGTTCAGGGGAAATCATTACAATTTAGCAGGCCCACTTCCAGCCCAGCCCGGTTTTTCTCAGTGAGTCAGGCTTGCTTGCTTTCACCCTGCAATTTCGCCCGTGAAGTATGTTATCAATCACAAATAATCATAACAATCTTTCCACAAGAGGCAAATCTTTCCTTCAAAGCCCTGAGAGGGCTTCCCCTCTCAGGGAAATTAAGATGCTAATCACATCTGTGGATGACATCATCCTCTGCATGCTGCCCGGGGAAATGAGGCACAGGTGCCCCTTAGCTGGGATGGAGCTCAGGTATGCAGGAAATACTGGGCCAAGGAAGTAAGAAGCTGGAAGACTGGGCTCCCTTCAGCTTTGGATTGGGTGGAGGATCTACCTTCCAACCACAGTGACTTACTGCATGACCTTTACTCTAAATAAATCTTCACCACTACCACCCGCTTTATCTGTAAAGTGATAAAAAAGAAAGAGTGGAGCAATTCTCTAGCTGAGCCCGGGAATAAACTCTATTATTGACAAGCAAACAAGAAACAAATTCTTCTCAAATTCTCAGATTAGCTTTGCATGGAAGACAAGTTTTCAGTTCTCTTTCCGCTGCTGGTGTTGAAGGAAGCTCAGGTTTTTATCCTAGAGGCTCTTAGCTGCTTTTCTTACGCAAAGGAATACCAGAGATGACTTTCATTTTGTTTTTAATTCCATCTCTGAAGAGCCAGAAGGGAGAGATATTTAGAAGGTGATTTGCTAGCCACATCTCTAGATGAGTCTCCATTTGCACAGCCCAAGATTACAAGACTCCACTGGTAGAGCACATGACTCCAGCTGCAAGCAAAGGCCCTGGTTTTGGCCTGGGGAGCACAGTGAGGCTTGTTCACTGACCAAGGCCCTCAGGAACACAGCAAATGTGACAAACAGAAGGGACACGTGTCGGTATTCTCATTCAGAGGACGTTTCCTGAGAGTGAGCGATGACTGATCTCTTCTGCAGCCGTTATGTGTAGTGAGTGGATGATCAGACTTGTATTAGAACAGCAGCAAACCCTAGCAGATCATCCTATTCCTATCTGTGGGAAGGTGAGCCGCCTCACTAAAGCCGGAGAACTGCTCTGCTCCTCACTGTCTCCTCTTTTATGGCCTCTGGAGATTAAAACTGTTGATTTGTGCCTGCCTTTAAGGCTAGCCTGTAATTCTCTGAGAGCTCTGCTTTTACTCTACAGGATAGGAACTATCCCTCAGCAGATTTTTAGAAGTAAGAAAAAAGAAAAGATAGAAGGAAACAAGATGGGGATTTATATTGTCTATATTTATCTAGTATCTATATAGTAGATAATTTCACCTTCAAAGACCACAAATCAGTACCTATTTTTGACTCAGTTTTCTGAGAGAGATGAGTTTAGGTAAGAGAGAAATAATAGCATTCAGTATTAGTGTGGAAGAAATAAACTAGAGCTTCATTTCTCTTGACTCCAAAGACTTAATTTCTCCAAAGAGCTGATGATGGCATACCACACCACATGCCAGATAGGACAGCGTCAGGGGGAGAGGCGTCCATGCAGGCTCAGAGAGACAAATGCCACTTCGCAGTGGTAAAGTAAGCTAAGCCTTCAAGTATCTGAGATCAGACACGAGACCAATAGAAGCCATAGTAAAACACATCCAACCAAAGGAACATGCCAGTCACACACACGTGTTAGCCTGACACAAAAGGAGCCAAGGACGCAGGATTGAAAAAACACTGTCTGTCCGTCCACAATGTCTGTCCGTCCACTTTGACAAGCGTAAGTGGCTTGGTTAGCAGAGGAGGAGCAGGGGCTCCAGACCCATTTCGCAAGTGGAGTATGCCGAAGAGTAAGCAGTGCAGGGAGGAAAGATTCAATTAGGAGGCAACTGTGGTCCATCATTTTGGAAGTAGGATACTAAAGATTTGTTGGTTAAATTCTTGAAAGAAAACCTTGGGTATATAAGTTGCCTCCTAAAGGAGCCCATTCCTTTAGATCTGGAAACACACACAGAAGACAATGACCAACAAGCATACCTTCTCATTCGGATGGATGTGGCTGTGCCAGCCTATGGGTGAGGCTCATGAGTTTATACTGCTGACGTGATGGGGCCCTAGTCCTTCCTTATCTCTATTGCAATCACACTAGACATTTCTGTCTTTTTCCAGGTTGAAGAAAGGCTGGCTTGCAGTCAGTGAGAAAATACAGGAGCCCAGTGATGTACCCTTTTCAGGCCAGAGGTGCTGAACTAAACAGAGTTCTATATGGCTCTACTGTACCCAGACAGGTTTTAAAACAACCATCAGAGATACAGTTTGAAAGGCCGTTCTCTAGAAGTAGCAGTGATTGCCCTAATATGAAGATGCACTAGACGGCTGGTAGTTTATAGGTTAACCCTTACTACATGGAGCCTGAACTTTAGTTGATGTCCTTAACCTTGACACAGACTTCAGGGTTACCCTTCTCCAGGGAGGTGAAGTAGATGTCAACTTTCTCTAGTTACTGAGTCCACAAAACAAGACGGATCCTATGGCAAAACTGACTCCATTCTGAGTCTAGGCCTTCATTTATTTGTGGGTTAGGATGTAAGAGACTGTAAAGGTCAAGCCCAGTGGCATAGTTGCGAAAGTTTGATAGATGCAGTAGCATGTAACAGGGGAGCAATATAGCTGCCAGAGTGAGCCACGGGGGTCGAAAGGAAGGTGACTACTCAGCACCCCACATGTTTACGTACCCCGGAGCACCAAGAGACAGTTGGGATCAATCATGAACTTTGAAAAGACAGCTGAGTAATGCTTAGGGATCAACTTTTATGAGACCAAGTTTTGATCAGCAACAATGCAATAACTCAACCAGAACAAATGTGGATGTCCCAAGTCTCTCTGTCTCTCTCTGTGTGTCTGTTTTTCTCTCTCTCTGTCTGTCTCTGTCTGTCTTTCTCTGTCTCTGTCTCTGTCCCTCTCTCTCTCTCTCTATATATATATATATATATATATGTATATGCAT
The DNA here is from genome assembly GCA_028555095.1 of Dicrostonyx torquatus. Lineage (NCBI taxonomy): Eukaryota > Metazoa > Chordata > Mammalia > Rodentia > Cricetidae > Dicrostonyx > Dicrostonyx torquatus. The sequence continues at coordinate 597,097 of JAQHUG010000356.1, forward strand.
ATATACACACACATCTATACCTATATATACATGAATAACTTCTTGTTGGATATAAACTCATTTTTAAGGTCTTTGATTAGAAACACCTAGTGAACTAACAAGGTCAATCTTATCTTCAACTCATCATTGAGTTAAGTGGGAACTACTTTAGATTAAACATGTTATTTAACACTACAAATCTCTGCTACTTCTATGGATTGGAGGTCTTCTTTCTAAATCTTAATTTAGACTATTGGTCAAAATGAGTTGCACATAGATGTTCTATAGGGCAACAGGCACATAGACGGCCCAGGCTATACAGGGCTCAAACACTAACAGTGCAATAAGTCCACTATAAATACTAGGACTCATGGCCTTCATTGCAACCAGGAGAAATTTTGTGGCTTTGCCTCTTTCAGATCTTCCTGTTTTACTTCAACTCAGCTGCTGCTGAAAATCGTTTGTCACCTCCCAGAGACCAAGCTGAGCTTGCATTCATTCCTGACCTTATCCTGACTTGCAGGCTCTGCTCACCCTAACGGCCTCAGCAAGCCACTATTTGACAAGTGATGACCTCTCCATATTCAGTCTTCCTGTACGGTCCTTGCCCAGTGCCACAGTCAGGTACTGCAGTCAACTTCATCCAGTGCCTTGAGTATTTTGTCACTCTTGATCACCTGTAAGCTTAGTGCCAGAGCCAGCACTGTACCTGTTTTCAACTGGAGCCACTTGCATAGCCAGGAAGACAGAGATGATTCTGTTCATCCTTAATCATCAAGGAAAATACTTTAGCTAAGGCTACCATCCTTGCTATCCTCAAAACATCCCATTAAACACATGCTTCTCAGGCCCCCGCCCTGTGCTTGGTCAGTATTAAACAACAAAGATGTGGCACAAACCCTGGAGGAAGCACTATTTCTATTGTGAAGCATTCTGAGTTTTATGTCCACTGGTGATACAGTAATGATTTAACTTTTTGTTTGTTTGTTTTGTTTTTTGAGATACTTTCTCTGTGTAGTCCTGGCTGCCCTAGAACTTTCTCTGTAGACCCTGCTGCCCTCAAAATCAGAGATCCCCCAGGCTCTGCCTCTGGGAATAAAGGTGTGTGTCATCACTACCCAGATCAATGACTTTAACTATTCACTGAAAGTTGCCTATCCCCTACATACGTGAGTATTGCTATGCACTCACATAATTGTCAGCACCTGTTTCTTTTTTTTTTTTACAGGTTATTGCTTTTAATTAAATTTATACTAATATAATCAGTCAACTCTTTGTGCACAGCTCAGCGCTTCCTTTACTTACTCAGTTTGGAGCATCAAAAATTTCCACTTTGAAAAAGGTCTCATTTTTTTCTTATAGAATATATTGATGTCCAAAGGCACATGGATTGGAGGTATTAATAAATTTCTAAGGTGTACAAGTACAAATCAATACAGTCATCAAAATATGTGATACTAGACCAGGAATTGGAATAATTTGAAAGTGTTCCCAAAGATATGGTGATATGCAGCATAAAACACCAATGAAGAAACCACCATTGCTAAAGTTAATAGAATGAAACAGCTCTGCTAAAACTCGGGTTAGGTTGCAGGACAGCCAGTCACTGCTTTGGCCAATCCATCCAATCAGCCTTTCCCACATTAGCACAGAAGACTGTCTTAAATTGGTATGTATCAAACCCCATGTTAAGTGCCATAAAGCAGGGACTGAAGGTGAAAGTATTAATTGTAGGTTGGGAAAATGTAGCTGTGGGCAGGGTTTCATGAATATGTATGTACATAAAGGTCTCATCTGGGGTTTCTTTTCTTTAATAGAACATTTGTGCATTTTAGTGGACAGCCATGAACTTTGCTTAATCGCCTTTTGTAGGCCTGAATAGTGGAAAAGTATTCTGAGCACATATCTCCTGGGGGAAATGGACTGGAGAAGTTCAGGAATGCTTCCCATCCATCAAGGAAACAGATGACACATAGGGACCAACTGGCTAAACTCCCTTCATCTCTTCTCTGCCCTTTCTGATGCTTAGACCAACTGATTGGAAAGACTTCATTTTTTTGCTAGATTATTCTTTTTTTCCCTTTATTTAGTCTTTCATACACTGTATCCTGACTGCAGTTTCTCTGCCCCCGACCCCTGCCAGTCCCACCACACACCTCCCCTCTCCCCCAGATCCGCTGCTTATCCATTCCCTAGCAGCAGGCTTTCCAAGAAGAGTGCTTTATAACATGCAAAGTGTGCTGAGACAGTCAATGAGGAGGAAAACTCAAAATCCATTCTTCTTTGTTGTTATTTAGTTTTCCCTAATGCTATAAAAAAATCAATAAAACAGGTTGTAAAACCAAATGAGTATAAAAATGAATTCATTTGAATAGTCTGAAAAGGAGCAGTTATGACTCAAGCTTAAGATAAACATAGTAACTCATCTTTTTATATAAATGACTGAAATATAGATCACTAAATGATAGAAATAGTTCATATTAGACTACATAATTTAGTGATTTTTTTTGCTTTTTTCTTTAAAGTTGATATATTTTCTTATTTTTTAAAAAGGAAACATGAAGTATTTCAATAAGGTCAATGTTTCGCTATTTTTTAAGCAAATTTAAGGTCTATATGTGGAAAAACAAAACTATTTTTCTATATCAATGTTTCTGCTACTAATCTGATAATGGGAATTGATATTTAAAATATACAGTATTATAGAAATCATATAAATTTTATCAGCTTAAGAAAAGGTGACTTCAAATCCTGAGTAAATATAATGTCCAGCATTCTGCCTAATTGCTCGTTTCTAATGTCTCATGTTGACACACTCTGGGATCAACTGTGTCACATAAGCGAAGCAGCCCCCTCTCTACCCTAAAACAACAATGCACCCAACCTGTCCCACAGAAGAACTCCGAGGACGTGTTCCTTGTTAACTGAGAAACTGAACTTTATACCCAACACAACTACCTTGTCATTTGTTGGAACGACCTCATTTTAATCATTGTAAGACCCACAAAACCAGATTGTTATATAATGTGGCTTAGGGACAAAGAGGGAAAGATGGGACAAGGGAATAAGTTTCTTTAAATGTATTATCTACTTCAAATGGCTAATTTGAAAAAAAATCAGAAATTTGTGTTCTTCCGAGGAAGACCAAGTAAAATTAAAACTGCTGCCATTAATTTATAGGACGTTCAATTTCTCATGTTCTTTGGTTCAGTAACCTCTGATATAGAGCTCTTGAAGTTTTCCTGCTCGCTGCTGAGAGATGAATAGTCACTACAGTGCTAAAGAGAGGGAAATATGCACCAAAACAGGAATAACTGGAAGATGGCTAGAATAGGCAGTTTGGTGTTGGAACATTAATAAATAAGAATCAAGGCTGCACTTTGGAAATCAGTATGGCAACTTCTCAGAAAACTGTTAATCAATCTACTTCAAGACCAATGATACCTGTGCATGTACCCATAAGGACACTTGTTCAACTATGTTCATATCAGCATTATTTGTAATAGCCAGAACCTGGAAAAAACATAGATGCCCCTCAACTGAAGAACAGATAAAGAATATGTCTTTCATTTACACAGTGGAATATTATTCAGCTCTAAAAAACAATGACATCATGGAATTTATAGGCAAATGGATGGATCTAGAAAAAAATCATCCTGAGTGAGGTAACCCAGTCTCAGAAAGACATGGCATGTACTGACTCGTAAGTAGATACTAGATGTGAAGCAAAGGCTAACCACACTACAATCCACAGTTCCAGAGAAGCCAGGTAACAAGGAAGGTCCTAAGAGGGACACATGGATTGCCCAGGGAAGGGGAAATAGCTAAGATCTCCTGGGTAAATTGGGGTCTGGGGTGGGGGCGGGAGGGTAGAGGGAAGGAGATTGGGGGATGAGAACAACATGGAACAGGTTGATCGAGTTAGGAGAGGGACAGAGGGAGAGCAATGGAAGAGATAGCTTGATAGAGGGGGCCATTACGCAGTTAGGGAGAAACCTTGGTGCTAGGGAAACTCCCAGGAATCCATAAGGATAATGCTAGTGAAGACTCCTAGCAATAGTGGAGAGGGTATCTGAACTGGTCTCCTATAATCTGATTGGTAAATACCCTAACTGTCATCATAGAGCCTTTATACAGTAACTGATGGAAGCAGAAGCAGAGATTCACAGCTAAGCACCAGGCGGAGCTTTGGGAATCCAGCAGAAGAGAGGGAGCAGGAATTATATGAGCAAGGGGGAGTCAAAGCCATGATGGGGGGAATCTACAGAGACGGCTGAATGGAGGTCGTGGAAACTCATGAACTCTAGACCGACAGTGGTAGAGCATTTATGGGACCGAACAAGGCCCTCTGCAAGTGGGTGACAGTTGTGTAGCTTAGTCTGTGTGAGGGGTACCTGGCAGTGGGGCCAGGATCTATCCCCGGTGCATGAGCTGGCTTTTTGGAGCCCGTTCCCTAAGGTAGCATGCCTTGCTCAGCCTTGATGCGGGAGGGAGAGGATGGTCCTGCTTCAGCTTTAATGTGCCAGGCTTGTTGACCCCTGTGAGAGGTCTGACCCTTTCAGAAGAGTGGATGGGGTGAGCTGAGGGGAGGCAGGGGGATAGAGGAGTGGTGGAAGGGGGAACTGTAGTTGGTGTGTAAAATGAATAAAAAATTAAAAAATAATCAAGGCTGCCCCACTTCAGCAGTTGGCTTTCTACCGGGCATATATAGGAAGCACAAAGTACACCGGGTAGTTTAAAAAGAGAAAGCACACAAAGGATGGAAAGGTGAGACGGGGAATAGAAAAGAAACCAAAGGCGAGCAAATGGGAGGAGGGTTTGATCAAAGCACATTACATAACTGCCAGAATTGGAAATACCAAAATGGAACTTTCAGAAAACTTCACCCTGATGAAGGGCAGCCTGGTTCACAGACATTAATATGAGCTGTGGGATCTTGAAACAAATCAGGCACGGACAGGATAACTGGGGACTTTTCACTATATGGAGAATAAAAAATTTAAATAAATGATTTCTAATACAGAACAATATAATAGATATAAGTATATAATTACATGAAATTCAAATATTATGCTTCTCAAACTAAAAAGATAAATGAATAATACTTTGAAGGCTAATTTTAAAGAAATTAATTTATTGTATAAGTGTATATTGATCACCAGTGGTAGATAAGATGTTTTGCCAACTCTGATAATATAGTAGTGAACAAGAGATTGAAACTTCTTTTAGAAGATTATAAAGCACATGAACAACATAAAAAAGAGAAATAAGAACAACTTGCTATAATTCAGAATTCCATAGGCCATGTGTGCATGGAGTCCCAGACTAATTACTAAAACAAGATCACTTAGGTTTGAAAATACGTGTAAGCAAATGCACACAAACATATGCACAGTTACCTGCCAAAAACTTCAGAAGTGTGTGATATTTTTCAGTGTGTGGAGGACTCATTCAGGCAGTTAAGCTACAGGGCACCACTGCTGAAGAAGCTTAATCAGAGGTTAGCTAGTGTCAGGCCGACTATAGGGATGAACTGCCTCTAAGGAAAGGAGAGGATTTAATTCCTCTTATTAATATCAGGTCAATGGTTTCAGATAACATAACTCTAGCTAGTCGAGTATGGTACAAACCTCTTTTGAATATCAATTTGCACAGGCACCGGTGTGTTTGCACGGAGTCTGAACTGCCCCTCCAGGTGAGGTGAAAGGCACACATGGTAGCCCTGGAGAGAAGGTCAGCTTGCAGACGGCTACAGCTTGCTTATAGGGTACCTGACTGAGTGTGCTTTGTCCTGAACAGTCTGTAGATTTTTACGAGCATCTAGTCTCACCTCCACTACTTGGGGCACTTTAAATTTATCAACACTCCAACGACTTAAACATTTGTCCTTGTCCCAGACATTATCAGACAAGATCACAACACAGTGTTTTATAAGAACCCTATAAGAAAGTCAGATATAGAAATCTGAATCCAAAGAACAGTATTTGGCATCGTTGAGTTACAGAGAAGCCTGAATTTATTTTCAGATTGCATATATGGACCTGAATAATGGGCTGTTTTATATGAATATTGCTATGAATTCGACTATAAATTAAATATTACAGTTGTTTCTTTTATGTGAGCATAAATACATTTATCTTAATACAGAAAAGAAAATGTACTGTAGCTTAGAAAAGATTAGAATTTGCTTGTTTATGAAATCAGGTTTATGACTCATTCTAAACTTTGTATTTACTGGATATATATGAACAACATTTCCATATACAAATGCAAGGCCTTGTAACGTGTCGACGCGTGACTGCATTGCCTAATGCTGAAGTGAGGTTAAAATACACGTTCTCTTAAACCTTAGTTATTTTCTCCATGGTGAAAACTTGCACATTTATAATGTGTGGTAGGTACAGTGTGCATCACTGTTTTCTGCAGACCCCCTTCTCAGGAGCAGCACACTGGAGCTTCTTGGTCCTGGAGTAAACACCAACTTATGGGTAGAACTTGAAGCAGAAATCAGTTGGGTAATTTGAAAGCTGAAATATGATTCAATTTGAAATGATAGTTTGGGATATTTCCAATAATAAGAACAGTTTGCCAGTTGTGTTTCCTGCTAGAATGGATCAGAATTTAAAGTATGATAAGATCAGCTTTTAAACAATTTATTTGACTAGGAATGGCCAGATTTGGCTCCAAATCCCCAGTGTCGTAATGCCGGAATTAAATGGCATCACTGTAGAGAATAGTGTAATTACTGAAGCCACAAAATCTGGGACGGCCTAATAGTCTGGTCAGATGATGTGCTTTCATATTCTGGACAAACTAATCTTGGGATCCCAGCTGCTGGAAGCATCTGCTCGAGCAGGGTACAAAGAGAAATGCAGTATGTCATCTTCACTGGCTGGGAGATGAAGAAGGCTGTGCTAGTCAATTTCCTGGCATAGAGTGTCATAAAATCCCAAATATTCCATCGGGGTCTAATTGTTTACTGACTTTTCAGGAAACTAAACCCGTAGAGCTTTCAATCATTTAATAACTAAAGTTAGCAGGTAGCAGGCATGTTTGGTGTCACTTACTTCGGTTTCAAACTCTGTCCCTTCTACTTGATAGCTATCATCGACACTCATGTCATCAGCTTTTCTCAACAGAGCCTCAGAAAGATGTGGGTTGACAGAGATTCTCTTTCATGACAACAAAGCAAAAGTTCTTAGATGCATAAAGATGGATCCAAGAGGAATTAGTAATATGTGTTCATTGTAAGAAATGTAGGCTTCAAGCTAAGTCGTGGTCACAGTGAATGACTGACAGCTAGCAGAAACAAGCAGGCTTTCCAGCAAATGGACCTGCATGACTTCACATTCCATCCAGGCCAGCTTACGTCATCAGAGAACATCTTCATATGTCATTGAAACCCGATTACACTCCTTTTAAACATGAAATTACTTTCAGAATTTCACTATATTAGTAATTAATCCTGAAACTTTTCTAACAGCTAATTAAGGAAAGCAATACAGCGAGTGTCTAATACAGATCAGGCACCAGAACTATGCCTGCATCTTCTTCAGGTCCACTCCATTGGTCAGAAGTGAAGAACATTTTGAAAATAATATACTAAATGGCTACTACGACTGCTGAGTTTTTTTTTTTTAGGATATTAAATCCCTTGGCAGAGGGATCTTTTTAATAGAAAGGGATTGCTGAGGAAAATCTGTGAGAATGCTATATGACCTTCACAATAATGATTTATAAACCAAGATAAAATATTTGGAGGAGAGGGAATTTACTGAGAAGGAGTCTCCTTCTAAGTGTGTTCAACTCAGGCAAACTATTTCTATGATTTCAAGAAACAGTGACTTCAGAAGGAACCTCCTAAGTTGTGCAAGGCTATACAGAGACATGCAGACCTATCATGTTCACAATGAAAACCGAGAGAACATGGAAAACAGTTTTCCGCCTGTGGAAACAATCAACAAGCCTTTGCCTTTCCCGGAAAGTGGTCTGTGGAAGCAGAGAACTGCGCAGACCATTCGCCGGTTCCCAGAGAGTGGTCTGTGGAAGCAGAGAACTGTGCAGACCATTCGCCGGTTCCCAGAGAGTGCTCTGTGGAAGCAGAGAACTGTGCAGACCATTCGCCGGTTCCTCCACAAGGATGGAAACCCTGACGATTGATCCAAATGTTGCTAAAATTGCACCCAAACAGTGCGCGAGCTTTCTCCTCTCCCTTCTTCCATCATCCCTAGGTCCTCCTCTCAGCACAAGGCTCTCCCTTATGTGGGAAGGACAAAGGAACCCATCTAGTTCAGACCACCTCACCAAAGCTCTTTTAAGTCTTTGAAGCTCATGTATATCTCAGCTGAAGAAAGCGTTTTTTCCCAGGATTCTTCAAATGAGAAGTGGGTCATTTTTTTATTCTATGAGGGCCCTGTGCTGTCCATCTCCACCTGAACTTTCCCAAATGGTCATTTCCATTAATAGATAAGCCAAAATTTCAACAATTAAAAAAAACAGAACAAATAAAATTAATAATAATGATCTATTTCTGTTGTGCCTATAGCTACTACCTCTCTCACAGAGCTCAAACACTCGGCTCCCTTCCTGGAACAGCTAACCTCTGCTCCCATGGCCACCTCCAGAGAGGCTTTTGAATCCCCACTCTGACCTTCACACCCTTGCACTGGTCTCTATAGACCTTTAAGGCTGCACTATACAATAGCCAGTTGTCTTTCCAGATTTCTGAATATGCTGTGGGCTCTAAGAAGCCATAGGTGTCCTCAGGGACTCCCAGGGTGCAGTGTAGTGAACCCAGCAGCAGCAGAATGTCGATTCTGACTGAAGGGAAAGGCCCTCTCTAACCCTTCCCACTCAGTGACGTCTCTCCTTGGTGCTTCACAAGACAGTCCTGAACTCAAACCGGGTCGAGTGAAATCCTATTAGCAGAGGCTATCCCACAGTATCCCAAGCTTTGTTTCCACATTTTATAACTGTTAATGTGTTTTATCTCCCCTAAGATTCTGGACTTCGGGTGAGGGCCTAACATGGCTAATCTTCCCATCTCGAAACCTACTGGACTGAAGACCTCAGAAACTATCTATGGAACAACAAATAAGGGAGAAAGAAGGAGGGTGGCCAGTTTAAATAGTAGGGAAAGTAGGACTTTGTGGGTGGGACCACAGGAAGGAGAAGAAAATGGAGAAAAGAAATTACAGCCACTCAAGGTTTTACTTGATTCAGGGTAAACATAGCAATTATTTCTCAAAGCTTAAACTTGTTTGATGAAATAATTTCTTGAAATTCACAATCCATATTTTTATATAAATACATATCTGACATATTCATATGTATATGCCTGATTTATTTATATATCATACTTGTTTCATATAGTGTGTATATATATGTGTGTGTATATATGTATATATATATCTATCACAACTAGGAGTCTCTAGGGATAGATTTGGTTGTCATAATAAGACTATAAGCCACATATCTTAATGAAGAAGCATGTATCAATGCCCCGCCACAGAATCTGATGAGGCCTGTCCGGGCAGTAAAGCATCACCCACAGATAAACCATCCTAAGAGCTGAGCAGGACAGATACAGTTTTCATTTTACAGCGGAGAAAACTGAACTTCAGAGAGGTTAAGAGGTATGCACGTCTTGGAGCTGTAAAGTTAAATTGAAGAAATATCTGACTTGCTGTCGTGTGGGAAATACAAGCTTCATCCGCACAACAGCTACTACTCAGCACGCGCCTCCCGAAGCCTGTGGGTGGGTTTCCTGTGGTCAGGATTTTGTCAAAAGAAAGATCAGCTGCTCTCTCAAAGGCCCTCAAACACTGTTCTAGGGCCCTGGGCCGCTGGAACACCTTACCCTAAATGCCCTTAAATTCCAGGCTAGAGAGAAAACAATTTTTAACTAAAATTTTATCATGTAGGGCAGTAGCACACTTCTTTTGTTGACCATGTGATACCACAAAGGGATACCAGTGTGCATACACATGAGTGAACACGCGCACATATAAATATACATAACCACAGAGGCACTTGAATCATTAATGTGCAAAGACTTGTTCATAGCACAATGTTCCTCTGCAAGCTCCCTGCTCCTCCCGTCTTATTCCTCTCTTCTAGAGTTCCTTTCACACCTTTGCTTCTTTTGTTAATTTACCTTCATCAGCAACTGTGCACATGCTCACACAGGGACTATGACGTCATAGTCCTGCCATGCACGCACAGGGACTATGATATCAGAGTCCTGCCATGCACGCACAGGGACTATGACGTCAGAGTCCTGCCATGCACGCACAGGGACTATGACGTCAGAGTCCTGCCATGCACGCACGGGGACTATGACGTCAGAGTCCTGCCATGCATGCACAGGGACTATGATGTCAGAGCCCTGCCATGCACGCACAGGGACTATGACGTCAGAGTCCTGCCATGCATGCACAGGGACTATGATGTCAGAGCCCTGCCATGCATGCACAGGGACTATGATGTCAGAGCCCTGCCATGCACGCACAGGGACTATGATATCAGAGTCCTGCCATGCACGCACAGGGACTATGACATCAGAGTCCTGCCATGCACGCACAGGGACTATGACGTCAGAGTCCTGCCATGCAATCTATTCAATCACAGAATCACCAGATGATGGGATTTAAGAAATCTTCATGTTCATTCTCATTTAAACATGAATAAGTTTTTTTTAAAAAAAATATGCAGGTAAGTGCATCTTTACCTAGCAACAATAGAAATACTTCTATTCCACTAGGGCTGACAAGACTTTTTGGGGCAATAGGGTGATTAAAGTCAGGATTTCTCTGTGTAGCCCTGGCTGTCCTGGAACTTGCTTTGTAGACCAGGCTGGTCTTGAACTTGGAGATCCAGCTGTCTCTGGCTCCTGAGTGCTGGGATTAAATGTGTGCACGACCACTGCCGGGCTGACATTTTACTCTTCTTCTGAAAAAGTTTTAATAATTTGAGCTTAGAAATGAATAAAGAAAGGTATTATAGGATTTTGTAATTTTGGTAACTAAACTCAAGACTTGTTCTTGGTTATAAACACAATTTATTTAATAACAAATAAATAATTTTGTTCAGGAATATAACTTCCACATGAGACTTGCTCCTAAGGAAAAGTGTGTGGCATCTATCCACAACCGTGTTGAGACTGGTTTCCAGTGTACTTCTCATGAGAAGTGAGCATTCATATTATGCTGACCACATTTCTTGGGGCTAAGCCATGAGAGCAGATGCTGTGAGAGGACTTACCCACTCTTCCTCATCATAGTCAGAATGATGTGGTATGGAATCTTGTCTTCTCAGCTGAGCGGGCTCATCCAGGGCACAAGTGTCCTCTGTGCTGTCCTTAGGAGAGGGTGCTTTCTTAAGGATGCCTCCTGGCCTTGCCGTGTAGAGAGCTAAAAGAGCGCTCCTGACCAGCTGGTCCTTGAAGGCGTGTACAAAGAGCTCGGTCTGGAAAGAAATTGATGAGGATTAGAAACCCATGGTAGGCGTCTCTGCACAGAGCTGTGAAAAGGTCAATTGCAGATTTGTTGGTGCTTAAGAAGGGCAAGTGTGGTGGAAAAGCACAGGCGCCAATCAATGGGAAACAGTTTGGTTTGGGGATGCTGCCCAGCATTGGATCCTCCTGTTTTAAAATGCCGAGGTTTCAAATGTACGATAAACACCATCTGTCACCTCAGCCGCTTCTCTTTGAGCTCCACAGTCTTCGGAGGTATATTTCACTGGGGACAATCATTTCAACAACTACTTGCTATACCTCTCAAGCAATCCCAAACACATCCCAAAAGAAAGCCTGTTCATGCTATGTCTATTTTATATTTAAAGCAGAAAATAGAGGTTACAAGGAGGGAAAAACTGCATCACAAAATAAAAAATTTCAGAGTGCTTTAACATCATGGAAAGATCTCAACAGATTAGATTTCCCTATGATAATATTTGCTATTTTCAATTTATTATCAACCTCAAACTGTCTCCGTAGCCACATCATGCCAGCAATGCAATGTTAATGAGGTTGTGGTAAAACTTGGCAAGGAAGATTTTACAAGCAAGTGGTAAATACCTGGTAAGTGCTAGAATAATGAGCGCTTACTCCCAGTAAAGAGTTTCCCAGCTCTGCTTTGCAATTTAATAGCTCCATGCTGTAATAGACTAGAGGACGCAGTAATTGATTTTCTTTAATACAGTAAACTTACCATGTCCGTGACCCAACAGTGTGTTCAAAGACTAGAGAGATAAGCCAGCATTGACCAATATGGTGCATAGTTTGAAGTCAGGAAAAGTTCCTTTATCTAAGTGCTATTTTTTTGAACGTTATTGATATCATCATTCATTCATGTAGCAAGCTCAGATGATGCTAACTTAATCACTGCTACATTTCAAAGTAATTATTTCTTGGTCTACTCCCAAATCCAGCCAACAGTGCCATGGCTAACTCAAAGTTAGTAAATTTTCTCTGTCTCTCTTTGTGAATTTCAATATTTAAAGAGATTCAGGTAATCCCTATGCAAATAAGTGCCAAAACTGTTTTTCATATCTGTATATTTTATTCTTTCCAGTAAATAGATCATGCCATTCTAAAGCTGAAACAGACCTTGTAGTTGATCCTTCATTAATCAGATATAAAACTGTATTAGCTACTTTTCTCTTGTCATGATATAATACCATAACCAAGGTGACTTACAGATCAAAGAATTTGTTTGGGCTTACAGTTTCCGAAGGTGAGTGTATGATGATCAGGGTGAAAGGCGTGGCGGCAGGCAGGCAGGCAGGCATAGTGCTAGCGCAGTAGCTGAGAGTTCACATCTCAATGCACAGCCAGGTGCCAGATAGAATAGCTGGGAAACACGTGGGTTTTTGAAATGTCAAAGTCTTCCCCCAGAGACACATCTTCCCCAACAAGGCCACACATCTTCCTAATCCTACCCAAACAGATCCACCAACTTGGGGCTATGTATCAACTGAGGGCTATGTATCAACAGGGGGCTATGTATCAACTGAGGGCTATGTATCAACAGGGGGCTATGTATCAACTGAGGGTTATGTATCAACTGGGGGCTATGTATCAACTGAGGGCTATGTATCAAATGTATGAGCCTATGTGGGAAGTTCTCATTCAGACCGCCACAAAAAAAAGGAAAGAAAATGAAAGAAAGAAATCTAACAGTCTGTGTTAACCCACTGCTCATTGTCAGCTCAGATAACGCAGGCTGTGAGATGCCTAGCAAGTTCAGCAATCCTTCCTCATTGCACCCCACGCAACACTTGCAAACAATCCAGATGTCTGTGTCCCCAGAGATTTTAAAAATCTACATGTGTCAGAACTAAATCTCCCTACTGCAAACTGCCCATGGAATTATTGCTGGTGCAAAAGTTCACTGAGTGTTGTCAACCTTAAACAAATATATTAGTTACTCTGTAAGAAAACAATAAATGTGAAATGCTGAATATAAAACACTAACAATTGAAAAATACTTTAGAGTAAAGTATGAGGATTCAGCTAGCTTACAATGGAAAAGCACAGTGAGTGTCCGCTTACGCAATGTGTGAAAATGACAATGGAAGATGCAGAACAAATAATGAATAAATTAGCTGGATGGTACTCTAGCTAGCCAGTGTGCATGATGGAAAATGGGCAAACACGCTGTTTACATAATTTCTCATAGTCTGCATATACCCATTCATGCTACTTTATTAAAAATGTGAACTTAACTCCCTTTCAGAAACCAAACCTTTTATTTCTTGCTACTTTCAATACATTCTTTTGATTTATTGTTAGAACAACAACCAGACTCCTTGGCATTCCTGCTAGTACTACAGCTTCAATTTCTGCAATACTTATACAATTACCATGTAAAGGTGTGGTTATTCACACACACTAGAACCTTCTGGAACCTTCTACAGTACTTAGCAATCTTCTACGTTAATTCGCTATTCACACCAACTAGAAACTTCTATAGTACTTAACTACACCAACTCAAAGCTTCCACAGCTCTTGGCTATTCACACCAACTAGAAATTTTTATAGTACTTGACTGTTCACACCAAGGAGAACCTTCTGCAGTCCTCGAGATCACTGTTCTGCAATATTTACATAATTACTAAGAAGTGGTGTGGCTATCCATACCAGCTAGAACCTTCTACAGAACTTGAGATCACTTTTCTGCATACTTACATAATTACAATATAGAGATGTGGCTATCCGCACCAGCTAGAACCTTCCACAGTACTTGAGATCACTTTTCTGCAGTACTTACATAATTACTATATAGAGGTGTGGCTATTCACATGAACTAGAATCTTCTACAGTACTTGAGTTCACTGTTTTGCAATACTTCCATAATAAGTATGTAGAGATGTGGCTATTCACACAAACTAGAATACTCTGCTGTACTTGGGATCACTTTTTCCCAAACATGCACACACAGACTGTCTGCTTCATTTATTTAAATCTCACTTCGAAGATAATGCAATAGTTTCTTGCAGACTCTCTTTTTACAGCCAGGACTTCTTTTAGACAGCTAAATACAAAGTAATAACATATTATATAAAAGCTCAGCTTTGACTTTCTGTTTCTGGGGAAAAAAATTATCTGGATCATTAGGAGCTCTCTGGACCTTTTGAAACCTGCACACACAGAATCACATCTCATCAAAAAAATTTAAATATTCCATTTGCAAGATCTATGTGACTTGAGAAAATGTCTTAGTTTTCCTGATAAGCATTTCTCATTAAATAAAATGAGTAGAGGTTAGATGACTTATGATCAAAATAGAAGGTTCTGGAAATTACTAGTTCAACTATTCTAACCCATTTGCATATTGCTATTCTTGTATCTGACTGTGTAAGACTAGGGGAGGCAAACTCAGGGGATGCTGTGATCTTGTTTCTGAGTCACCTATTGATTCTCCTTGAAACATTCTTCCTTTTTTGACTCAGATTACATTAAGTGGAGAAAACAAATTGTCTTAATGTGTAACAAGGGTAGGCCACATAATTCATTTAAAATGTTGGCTTACCTGTATAGTCAATAATGAAAGAATAGACTCTGAACCTGAGAATAATAATCTATTTCATGTCTTTCAGGATTTTAAAAATGGAAAAAATGCTAATTTGGAAGTGAAATATTTTACCCTTATGGCATTTTGAAATTCATATTTCCATACATCTATTCTTAAAGAGAAAACACAGAATTACCTTGAAGTTTAAAAGTACTAAAAATTACTTCTCTCGAGAAAGCCAAAGAAAATTTCCCAGGCTTCTGAATATTGATGACAGGAGAGTGGATAGAGAATGCTCATTTAAGACTCCTCTTTTCTGCTAAAGAATACAACAAATTCAATAAAATCTGTTCTTCTTAGAATTTCATCTCATTAAAAGCAAGTTCAAGGCAATGCTTACGAGACTGCACCTGCAATACAGAAGCAACTGGTGGCAGAAGTAGGTGACAGCTACTTTGATAGTCATGTACACAGCAAAATAAATCCATTGATTTTCATATTTTATAAGCTTTATTTATTTCAAAAAGAAAATATTTTTATATTCCACCATTTGGTATAGTGATATTTTTTGGAATTCCATAAGGGAAATTATAGTGAGCAGCCAGGAAGTTGCAGACATCCTGGGAATTTGTGTAGCATGTGCATAGCCTTGAACAGACTATTCAACCATCTCTCAGTTCTTCTAGCTAAACCCTCCCAGGAATGTGAGATTTAGACTCTTTCTCGATAGCCACACAGTACATCGCTTTTCTGCAATCCGGGGAACACTTGCCACAGAACCTTTATGGTTTTCAAATGCTTTCTCTTTTTTTCCCCAGGATGACAGTTAAAAGCCACAAATACTAAGATACAAACTAGAAAGTCTTAGCCCTGAATAATGGATGAGAATTTGAATGATTAGCAAGGTCTCCCAGAAGCGTGACTGACATGATGCCCAATGCTGACCAGAAACGCAACATCCCTTCGCACTCAGCCTCTCTGCTGCTTTAGGGCTGAACTGCGCAATGCAGGGCACACATGCAGACATCAAAAGACAAGCAGGAGACCCGGTTTTCACTGGGTCTCTTTTGTTTGCACTGCGTTCACCAGGATGCCAGGTCTGTGAACTTGAGGAGATTCTCTGTTTCACTTCGCACCTCGCGGTAGGAGTATGGAATTCTATGTCTGTTTCTCTGCACCCTGCCTTCCGTGAGTTCTGGGAATACAACCTGGGTCTTTCCGCTTGCACAACAAGCCTTTGCCTCCTGAGCCATCTCTCCAGTCCAAAGAACAAGCTATTGGGCAACTAACTGCATACTAGATAGGTGGCTAGGGATCAGTGCTGTATGAAGGAGAAGTTTAGCCCTCTATTTCTTCATCAGCATGAACCACCTTTTGCTAGCTGCTTCAATGGGTGGCTGGTGGAATCTCATTTGAATTGCCTAATTCAGTAGGTGGTTAGAGGAATCTCATCTGCATTTCTCTGCTGAGAAATGATGCTGAGAAACTTTGTAAGTACTTACTTCCCATTCACACATATTTGTGGTGGAGTGCCTTTTTATTATGTTTCCATTTTAATTTGTCTGCTGTCTTATTAAGTGGCACGAGCACTTTCTATATTCCGGTTCAGGACCATTATGAGACATATATTCTCCATATTTTTTTTCAGGTTCATGACTTGAATTTTCCATTTTTAAATTAAATATTTATTTATTTTGCATATGTGTGCATGCGTGTATGCATGTGTATGAACAATTGCACCACAGAGAGCTTTCGGAGGTCAGAGGTCGTTTCTTTCCTGCCATGTGGGTTCTGAACTTGAACTTAGGAGGCCAGGCCTGGTCACCGGTGTGTCAATTCTCTGAGCCACCTAACAAGCGCCTTTTTACTTTTACATTTTCTTTAAGATTTTACCTTTTATTATGTACAGCTGTCTGTCTTCCTGTCTGTGTGGATTTGTGCACCCAAGGAAAGTTTCACTGAGGCCAGTAGATGGTGTCAGATAACCTGGATCTGGAGTTCCAGGACACGGTGTGCAACTAGATGCAGGTGCTGTAAAACCTAACTATGGTCCTCTCTGGAAACCTAACTATGGTCCCTTGGAGGAGCCATTGATTTATTTAACTGTAGAGCAACCTCTCCAGACCCCACCTTTAATTACTTAATGATGTATTTTCAAACATTAAAAATGCATATTTTGTTATCATCTTTTGAAAAATCTCATTTCTCATATTTACAATAATATACAGTAAATATATTTTCATCATTAATCTTTCTTTTCAAATTTTCTTTCTGAGGTCTGAATATGGTGAAGATTAATTTTATAACATTCTCAAAAAATTAATAAAGAATAATATAGGATAAAACTGATAATATAAAATCAAACAGTTAATATAGGATAAAAAGTGTAATTTTAATAAAGTCATCCATGTATCATTTGCTTGTGGACTCAGAAGGGGGCATAGACAACACTGGAAAGAGCCATTGACAGTTCTGAGCTGCCATGTAGGTGCTAAAACCAAAGCCAGGTCCTTCACGAGAACAATTAGAACTCTTAACCACTGAATCATCAGCAATTTTTTCAATACTAGTTTGATATTTGTTTATTTATTGGCATACAGTTTGATTTTATATTATCAGTTGCTCAATTTGTATTGTATTCTATTAAAGACTGTGTTGTTCTGAGGACAATTTAGGTTACTTGAAATAAACGAGACCCTCTTAAGCCTTGTTTTAAAGTCTTATTCATGTGAATTAACCACAACTCATACTCTAGAATTCTTTTAGCCTTACTATCAGACTCAAATTTCTGAGGACTCTACTCAGAACATACCAAGTAAATTTTTTCCCTTTGCTGTGTGAACATAAAATATTCATAGCACTGTTTGAGAACTGTGAAAGTTCTGTTGGCTAAAGTCTGGTATTTCTTTCCCTTGACACGTGGTTTATTCATAAGCATGGGTTAGACAAGCAAAGTCTTAAACACTCATTTATATAGCTTCAGAGTTCTTTCTAGGTTGAGTTCCATCTCCCTTAAACTATACTGTGTGAATCGAACCAACTTGGAATTCCCAAGGCCTAACTCCTGTCTTTCTTTGAGAACTGCCTTTCAGATCCTCTCTCCTGTACTACAGCCCAAAAGCTTCTTAGAAAGTGAGCTGGGCAGGCACAAGGATCCCCTGCCCTCAACTTTTCCTTCTTGAGGGGGATGATACACGCATCTGTATCACACACACACTATCACCTTTTGACACTGTCTGGTTCACGTGCAAGTCAAGCACTTAACATTATCTTTGACCTTGTCTTTGCTTTTTCTATTCCTTAGTTAACCAATAAATACAACTTTTCATTGCATAACATTTCACTAATTAAATATTTACAAGTTGACAGGGATTATGGGTAGCAGAAAGTAAATTCATACCCTCAAGCTTCAACGGAATTTAAGGAAGAAGTTTTGGAGTTCTGTTTTGCCCTCCACGTGTACTTAAGAAACCAACCTCCTCCTTCCCATCGTCCTTTCAGCTTGGGGAAGCTGAAGTGAATGAACAGGGAGAAACGCCCTCTTAGGATCTAAGTAGCCACACAGTACTCTCTTCAAGAGCATACATCAGTTCAACTTCTGAGAAACTGGCTGCCAGTGTTGCCATCACAGAAAGAGATTCAAGGAAATCTTGGGTTTCAGAAGGAAACAGTTATGGGGCTGAGAGATTTCAGGATTAGAATTTCTTCTGTACATTGTGAGTTTAGCCTCTAAGGTTTACATGCCATTTCTTAAACATTTCAGTATTGTGAGACACCCCATTCTTTGAAAATCCGAGGCTGTAAAAGTTAACAGCCATGTCTATGTAGAATTTATTTTATAGCATCAAGTACAGTACCATGGACAGTTAAGTGCTCAATGGTGCTTTTTGCTGAGCAGGACAATACTGGCTTTCTATGGAATGGAGGGAGAGGTGGACATTTCAAAGCCAATGTCATTCATATTTCTGATTAATGGCATAGCTATATGCTATCTACATTTTCCTTACTTTTATTTTGAATTTATTTACATTACATATTTCTTTGAATTTTGTCAAATATCTTATCTGTATTTTAATGAAGAGAAAATGCATTTTTATATCATCCTGATATTGGGTATCCATATCATTTGCTAAAATTCTGACTTTTATGTGAAGTTGTACCCTTTTGACAGAATTATTCAGCTAAATTCAGAATTTGTTCTGTGTTAGAACAGAATTGATTAAATTGCATCTTTAATATTTTTATGAACTAATAAACCACCACAAAGAACAACTGCCCACTAGAAGACATATTAGGAGGACTAGAGATTTAGCTCAGTGTGTTTGACTGGCATGTGTGAGACCCTGTTTAATACCACAAAGAGAAATATGTGAAATTTTAAACCATAATGCAACTTAGCTGAATTTTTGTGGTCTAGGTAAAAAATACATAGTAATTATTCACGAGGTATACAGAGGTATAGATCATGCATATCTTCAGAGGTATACAGTGGTGTAGATCATGCATATCTTCAGAGGTATACAGTGGTGTAGATCATGCATATCTTCAGA
>JAQHUG010000356.1:616874-634204 GCA_028555095.1 Dicrostonyx torquatus
ATCTTCAGAGGTATACAGTGGTGTAGATCATGCATATCTTCAGAGGTATACAGTGGTGTAGATCATGCATATCTTCAGAGGTATACAGTGGTGTAAGTCATGCATATCTTCAGAGGTATACAGTGATATAAGCTCAAATACGGTTCAACAAGGGACTCAGCTTATGTGGGTGCTAACAACTGTTTAACATTTCTGTGCCCCAGTTTATAATGGGAACACTAATGACTTGATGGGATTATCAACAGTAAATATTGGAAACGGTAATAGCTACCACATGTAGCCGTAAACACTGGGAATCTCACTGTACAGGAGCCTTTAATTGATGCTGAGGCAAATCCATTCTTCTCTGCCATCATCATAACAACCATTACTATCAAGGCTCTGGAATCTCTTGTTGGAAAGAGAGCTTTTCTTTTTTTTATGCTACTCTGTGCCCCTTGGATCAGGCACAGGGAAAGAAAAGACTATGAATTCAGAAACATACATTTTTACAAATTGTTTGTTCTTTCGTTTAGAAGAAGAGGGCACAGTCCCAGTGCACAGTTTTCAGAAACAGCAGAGAAGGCAGGAACTGCTTTGGATCAACAAATAAAAACTCCTATCTGAATATGCCCGCAGTCAGCTGAGATTTCCTCTTGTTCTAGCTTTCTTAGTAGACCCAGAGTCACGGCCATTGCTAATACCTATCGCCATGATCTCTGGGTGCCAATGCTTACCTAAGAGCAGAAACACCGCTACCTCAGCTCTAGACTCAAACACCTCCCTCAACATCACTGCTGTCCAGAGCCTGTCTCCGACAGCCCAGTTCACTGTCCTCGGCTTTGTCCTACTGTGTCCAGATAGATGCTCAGTGCCGAATACACAAGCAGGCGTGAGCACAGACAGATGCTAATATTTCCTAGAAATCCTGCAGCATCAATCTCTAGAGCAGAAACATTAAGAAATTATTCCCCAATATATTAGTTTAGAAACAATAAAATGGCGATATGTCAATCAGAAGCTTCAATATTGCACATATGTGGGATGATCAGGTCTTGAAAGCAAACACATATGATGGCCATAAAGAAGGTTATGTTGTGTAGAGATTGGTGGAAAATGGGTAGATTTCAGCTGCTTTTGCCTCTAAAGCACCAAAAATAAGAGCTATGAAATTATAAAATATGCTAATTTGCTTCATTCTAGTGACCTTTGAACTCTAAGATCATGTGCATGCCTTAAATAACTTACTAAATTCATTTTAAAAGTAAATGGTATCTCAGAGTGTGGTGGCGCACGCCTTTAATCCCAGCAATCAGGAGAGGCAGGAGCACTTCTGAGTTTGAGGCCAGTCTAGTCTACAGAGTGTGCTCCAGGACAGCCAGGGCTACAATGAGTTAACTTTGATTCTCTAATCCACAGAATCGTAAGAAATTTTGAAACGTAAAACATTCTAGAATAAAATATTAGATTTTATTGAGATTTAAGATATCTCTAAAACGTTTTGTTCATGCTTAACTCACGGACTAAGCCTAAGAACTTCTTTCAAAGACCATGTAGAACTGTTAAATACATAACTCTTTGAAACTCAAGGCCTGAATTTTTAAAGGGATGTGTAACTTACAAACATAACTTTTGGAAGATCCTATTAGTTTCTAGGGTACAGATTTATCGGCAGACAGAGCCTGTCTACTCAACAGAAAACCTGAGAAGAATCTGGAGCAATGCTGGATTAAAGGAGGCGAGACATCCTTCCCATCCCTGCAGTGAGCTGCATGGTGTATGAGCTGACACACCCCTGCCCACTGCACAGGAAGACTGGAAACACCATGCTGCAGATGTACTAGCTACTAAAACTTTCTGCTTAGGTGAATTCAGAAAAAAACACACCATCTACTTCAACTACCCACCCACAAGAGAGCTGCATCAAAGTGAGGTGACATTATTTTACTGTATATAATCATTGTTGGGGTTTTCTCCCAACCCACCCAGTCCTAAAGGAGTTTTCCAGGTTAAAATATTTTTTAAAAATGAGCAAAACCCTCATTTTATATAAAGTAACCTGGTGTAGGTAGATAGATCACACAGGCTTTACCAGGAATGACTCCCACTTTAGAACTTTGTGGCTTTTGCTCTTTATCAGATTTTTAGAGCTTTCCTTTTTGAAATGACGGTAATATGTACCCAACAATTGTGAAGTTTAAATAAAATATCATAAGGCCTGGAGTCCCTTCCTTTCTTGACACAAAGTAGCTACTGGCAAACCTCGGCAAGCACTTCTCTCATTTTAAGATGGGCACATCTGTGCTGGCATGAAAAGCTACTGTACTAGGTTTAACCGAGGGATCTTAAGTTCTTTAATTTTATTAATTAAGTGTTTTAATTTTATTTGAAAAGTCATTTGACCCTTCTGAGTAGAAATTGACTATTTTTCAATTAACACAGATCTTAGTTTTCTTCTATAAGTAAAATGTATGGAGAAATGTACAATTTAAGGTAAAATTTTTAAGTACAACATAGTTATTAGCAATGGACATCGATGTATAAAAGCCACTGCCATGCATGACACCCAGTTTCTACAAATGTTGTCGTCAGAAAGGCAAAGAATCATAGTGTTGACTTACGCCAGACTTATTAGAAGTGTTTCTTTTGCTCAGGTTCTTCACTGAATATTTATTGAAATGTCTTATACAGAGCACACAAAGTGTGGACACACAGATGACAGAGGAGCTTGGTAGTATTAAGTTAGGACACTTCATTTCACATTTAAAATCTTGCTCTAATTGATCCGTTTTCACCTTGGTCGTAGGTAATACAGTAGTTCTCATTATCTATAGAATCTGATATTGTTTCTCATGCCCCAGACCTGACCACTGTTATTTGCTGTAGATATCTAGAAAGTCACTCTTGAAAAAAACACAGTGTGGATCCTATTGTGTTTTAACAACGATCAATATTTTTATAGTGCTGGTAATCTTTTCCTGTAAGGGAGATAGATGGATTGTCCAATGCCCCAATGGGATTCACATCAAGCATCTGCTTCAAATCACGTGGCACCCATCGAAATGCACAGATACATATGCATAAAATTATGCACTTATCAGAGGAAAATAATTTTAAAAATCTAATTTAATCACTTACTTAGACCATAAACCAAAAGAAGGAACAAAAATAGCAAGGAAAAGGGGAACTGTATAGCAGGCAATAACAGGTTTCATTTCCTACCAGAAGAAAGAACGCACACAAAGCCCACAGAGAGAATGAAGCCAATTCATTTTGATCTTGTAGCGACTCTTTGAAGCTTCCTTTTAACCTGATCTCTTACATTTTCAGATGCCATGAAAGGTGATGTATGCAGGAGGCAGCACTTATGGGACTGGGGGATTTCGTTTTTCCCCACTGGAGTAAAGATTTGAATCTTACTTTTTCTGAGAGCATCTTTAAAGAACTCTTCAAGCTGTCTGGAGAGCGCTGGCTGGCAGAGCTTAGCAGCAGGTCGGCGTGGGTTGCTATGAGAGGCTGCAGCTGACTGATGTGGCTGAGCACTTCCTTTGCCTTGGCTGTGTTTTCAGGTGAGTAGTAAATAAACTGGTAGCCCGTGCTGCAACAACAAGAACAGCGGTTAAGCAAAAGCACAGAGGGCATCCGCAGCTCTTCACACCTGATGAGCGGGCCCCAATTAGCCCGATTCATTATTCTTACTAAGGAACAAAGTGTGCTGAGAGTTTACATAAATTTAAGGCTAGATGGTGTAAAGCCAGCTTGATCAAGCAAAGGAAAGATTTAATGTGATTCTGTATGTTAAGAATTCCTATAAAATGACTGGCAGGCAACATAACTAAGGAATATCAAGCCAAATAGTAGACCCTCAACCCCCACAATCAACTCCATCACTGTATAAACCCTGGCTTGCAGCTCACCAGGCTGCCAGCCCCTTTGGCGGCTTTTACATTCTCACTAGGGAAGAGGACCAGTTACCTAAGCAAATCTGTAAAATGGTTCAGTTTAGAGACACATGCAGAGACTAAAACAGTGCTTGAGAGGAAGAAAGCATCCAATAGATCACCTATAGTTTTCTCTATGACATTGACAAGCACGCGACAGGAAAAAAATGCCATGAACTCAAAAATGGTGAGAAAATAAAATCAACTCCAAGTGGCCAAATAGGCCATCCTATTTTAAAGAGAAAAAAATGGAATCTAAAGCCCTGTTATCTCCACATTTATTCTTAAAATCTAGCTTAAAAACTGAAAACTGGTTATTAATTAGGAATCTTTGACTTCTGTAATCAGCATGTAGGAAGTGCCGGGAGCCTTGTGGGAGGAGGGATTCTGTGCAGCGAAGGAGCTGGAAGCACAGAGCACTGCTTGCATCCCAGGATGGACAGTGAGGAAAGCCAAACTAGTGGCAGGAGAAAAGAGAAGGAGGCGTTCACAGATTGGGTGCAAATTTTTACATCCTTTGTAGCCAAACGCCTTGCCTTTGAAATACATGGGAGCCTGTTTTGAGCACTTGTTAAATATCTTCTTTACAGTTACTAGCTAAATCATTTAAATCCCCTTGATTCCATTTTCATTTTTGAAAACTTAGAAATCACTGGGAGAAAAATATTATTTAGAAGGCAGTTTTTTCTCTCTCTTTTCTGGGTTCTTCGAAACATTATTTAAAACTTTAATAAGATGATATTTTACTAGTATACAACATATTCCTCCCAATTTATATACATTTTGCAAAGCAATTATGAGCAATGCTCTTGCATGTTTGAACTGACCGCATGAGAGCACAAGAAAGTGACCAGAGACACAGCTTTGGGAAACTAAGAGATACACTGTAGTCTGGACAGCCCCGGGTTCCTTCTGCTTCCTTTGGTTGTATTGCCGGGAGGAACGCTACAATGTTCAACCCTCCAGTCTTTGAGAAACAAAACAATTCCACACCTCTTTTGCAAAGAAAACAGTTCTGCAAAGATAATGGCATGAAAATGAGGACAGTTCTTGCTATCCCACAGCGGAGGTTAGAGCGCTCAGGACATGCCAAACACAGAAAACAGTGCACAGTGGGTTCACGGTGGCCCCTTCACTGACCTACTTTCCCGCTACAAATGTCTGCTTCCTGATCTTATGGGGACTGACAAGCTCCCCAACAGCTGAGTCCTCAGAAAGCTAAAGTGCCCAAGGCCAGATGCTCCTCCACCTTTCTGCTCACCACTTCTTTCCCAACACATCAGTTCTGACGACGCTCCTTATTCTTCCTTCCATCCCTTCGCTGTGATGGCCGCCTCTCCCACCTCTTTGCTTTGCTGACACTTCACTCTGATGTTGCTGGTAGAAATCATCCACTTTCCCTTTATTCGGTCCTCATTTTGTGCCCAGAAAATTCTTAGAATTCTCCACCTGATTCTAACATATGTTTCTAAGAAATCATTCTAAATGATTTTATTTTTATGCCTTAGATGCATGGTTCTCAAATGATAGCAGCCATAAGCGCACTGACAAATAAGGATAAAGCTTCAGTATTTTTTTTAAGGATATAAAATTTCTTTGCAATGTCACTAGACTTTGCTTCAGCGGGCTCTGCATTGTAATATATCCTTGGGAGGTTTTAATGCGAGTGAACGACTGTATCATTAAAGACACCCACTGTCTTTGATTCGCCTCTGAGATCCCCTGTAAATGCTGGATTGTGCTTCACAATGAGGCTGGTAAAAACCCCACTTAAGCTACTCTCAATTTCTTAGTATTGTTTTACCAGGCTGCTCCTAGTGTCGCCCTCTGTATTCTACCTAAGATCCTCTGGCTCCCTTCCCACTGCCACCGTTTCTTCTTACATTCCCACAGCCCTTTTATCTTTCCCTCTCAATGACTTCATCCTCTCACCCTGAGACTGTTCAGTCAAGCCTGGGACGTAACCCAAGATCCTGCCTCTTGTTGCGCAGTCATGTCCCCATCTCCCCCGCAGTTGTTGGTTATTATTATGTTCTCACTTAGTGATGAGCATCTTGGTGGGGCTGGGAGATTCACCTCCCACAATGAAGGTCAGTATTTCTGTCCAAGATGGCACAGCACGGCATGGAGAAATCACCAGCAAAAGCTAGTGTTGAGTATGCACAGATGCAGCCACCTACGGGAGGCCTTCTTCTTGAAGCATCTCATATATTTCACAGTTGTAGCTTTTAAATGACAAGTTATGAATGCAATTTAATTACTTAGAAAAAATAAACTGTTTTGTAGTGGTCTGAGATTTAGACTGAATCCAACCACTTGAGTCAACTGTCAATAACAAAATCAGAAGAAGAAGAAAATATTAGAAAAATTTTATAGAATACAAAAGCAAATTATGAATGATAGAAATTGAAATTGGTTCATATTGTATTTGTATTGAATAAAAAGTGATTTAAAGTATATACTTAGACGTTACACGAAGCTCAATACAATGAGAGAATGATCACACGCCCTCTCCCATGCCATGTATCTCAGTCTCCTACTGCTGGGCTCGCTCACCTCTTCATCTTCTAGAGCCAGCAAGTCCCAGGTCTCAGTCCTTGGAGCTTTGACTTTGGCAAACCATTTGACATTCCTGAGCATTTACTCTCATGTGTCAGCCATGTGACGGGGTCCTCAACGCATGTCACGAGCCCTAACTCCAATTGGAACACGTCTTCTTTGGGAAGTTCCAAATTAATATACCCAGAGAAGATCCAAGGCAGCTCCCAACACTCAACAACCAGCATGGCTGCACACCTCTTGTCTGCTTCTCTCCCTCACCTTTATCAGAAAAGCTGCTCCCCTCCTTTAAAATAAACTAAGAATCCAGCCACGTGTTTCTATGTGTACTATAAATATCCTGGTGCAGGTGGCTATCATCTCTAAACACACACACACACACACACACCACAAACAAACTCTAACATTACATTTAGCTATTGGGAAAACAGTGCTTTAAGATATGGACATTTTTAACTTCTATTCAGGGCTTGAAAGGTATGAGAGAGAGAGAGAGAGAGAGAGAGAGAGAGAGAGAGAGAGAGAGAGAGAGGAGAGAGAAACTTTATCTCAAACTAGGTATGTATGTGTATATATCTTAGGGCTTACCTGTAATATATGTTCTACCCTCCCCACAACTACAGCCACACTACTATTGCAGGCAACGGAGATATGGAACACTCTAGATAAGAAATGAGGACAGGCAAGGAAAGAGAGAAGAAAAAACACAGGGAGGAATGGCAGAAGTCAGAGGTTAATTTTTTTTAAGTGTTCTAGAGTAGTAAATCTGTGATGGAGTTAAGACCACAAAGGAAAATTTCAGGAAGATTTTTTACTTATTTCTCCCCAGTTCATACAAGTGTGTGTGTGTGTGTGTGTGTGTCTGTGTATGTGTACATGTCTGTGTGTATGTGTGTGTGTCTGCGTGTGTGTTTGTGTGTGTGTCTGTGTGTTTTTCTTGAATCCATACAGAAGCATAGACATGCTCTTAGTTCTTACTGAGAAGGAAACCACGTGACTAACCCATAAGAATTCCCACCTTAGCCACTGGACTCTACCCTTCTGGCTTCTCAGGGCTTCTCAGCATGCTTCCTGGACCGGCTGCAGGAGCAGTAGCACCTCTTGTCTTGCCCCTTGGCTGCTCTTTATTTCCTGTAGGATGTGGTGCTTAGCGAAAAGAACTAGAAAACAATAACACTCGCTGTCTTTGTCTCCTGGGGGTTCACCTATGTAATCACATGATTTAAAAGATCTGTGCTGAAATTGGTCTGTGTTTTGAGCTAGTCTTCTTAGGAAAAATCAAAACCCAAACCCAACCCTTGCACCCATGGAAACTTTTGGCCTAAGTTTGAGTCCACCACTTATTCCTGCTCTGCCAACTGACACCCATGGAGGAGACGAAACAGTAAAACTGTGTCAGCTCCTCTAGCCTTCCCACTGTGGATACGTCTGTCACTTTGATGGCGTCTCTTACTATCTGCTGTAATTCTTAAGTTCTTGACTGTGATTTCTTAGCCACGATGGCCTCTTTCATATACAAGTAGATGTAATAGGCTCTCTTTATAATATGCAAATTGTATTTTGATAAGTCTCTTCTTTAGAAACCAATGTCCTTAGCATCCATTACAGAACTGGTGATTACGACCAGAGATAAGGATAAAGGAAAATAGAAGGCACATTCATGAGCCGTTTCATTTTTCCATGTGAAATCTAAAGCAAAGAGGAAATCTAATAAAGCAAATAATTTATACCATAATCTAACTCAAATCCAAATGGTTTTTCCATCAGTAAAGTAATAATATATATTATTATATTATATAGTAATAATTGAGCCCATACTTTACATGTCTAGTATTACAGTAACGTTTTCATGGGCTACATTATTTTATTTCCACAAACCTTTAGGAAGAAATACATTATGTAAACATGGATGGCGAAGGTGGGAGGGGCTTTGTGTTGGCCACACAAATAGCGGGAGTGGCAGAATATGGATTCTAGCTTAAACCTCCAGAATCACACAACCTGAACTTCTAATTATGTTTTCCTAACTCCTGAGCACTGAGATGAGTCATTTTAGAGTTAAAAAACATAAAAACTAAAAGTAACACAGGAAAGATGAACAATTTAATAACATCATGGCAGGCACAGACTACAAAAGTTTAAATTACATCTCTTATTTTCTAATTAAGACTGTTCATTACAGAAGGTTATGATTCTAGTTTACAAGAGAGATTAGTCTAAAGAAAGAATGTGGGAATCATCTGATGCTAAATTACAATCAATGAACATTTTATGACTGCTACGTGGTCAATGAATAGAGAAAAGCAAATGGTCAGAACTAGCAGCAGGGCTCACTAAATGTTATACCATGACTGGCCACTAGGGACTTAAGAAAAGAAGAAGGAAACTCTTTTCAGGGTGAGGTGGGAGGTGTCTTTTTCCTAGAAAAATTTCCAAAGCTGTCCACTAACACCCCGAGGGTGTCCACGGTGACACAGCTTGCTCACCCAGCATTCCACTTCAGTCCTGATGTTCACATCACACTACACAGATTTCCCCACCTAGGGAGCCCACAGTCAGTGGTATTTCCATTTTTTGAGTTTTATGCTTGCTGAAGTTGGGTTTGCAGAAGTTTTTCACATACACACATGCACACACACGAAGACACACATACACTACACATGAAAACACAAAAATTAGTCTGCAACTAGTGAAACAAAGACCAACTATTTTGCAGGAAAAAGGTTTCTGCTCCAATCAGCGAGCTTGCTAACCTTTCCAGTGTATTCACCAGTGGGTACAGATTGGTATCCTATGAAATGTTTTATGTATGTATGTATGCATAATTTCATGCTTTCTTCCTTGTATACTGGATTCTCACCTCACAACTTAACAAGCACATAGAACCCAGACAAATTCCCACTCCTGCCTTGACGTCACTAAAATGATCCTCTTTCTTTTCACCTGTGCTGATCTTACAAGTAAAGCCATCATTGTCTTCTGAAAGCTTATGACAAGAGTATGATACTGGAATTTTTCAGGAAAAGTCACACTGGATAGATTTTTATACAATAACAAGTCATCTCAGTTTAGGTAACCCTATTTTCCCCCATGACATAAGTTTCATGCGTACATTTTAAGGTTAGTATTTCATTACCATCTTACAAAATGAAATTGTTTCTAGATTATTAAATACATTGGGGAGGGGGGTCCTAAGTCAGAGTTTCTCTGTGTAGCTTTGGAGCCTGTCCTGGAACTAGCTCTTGTAGACCAGGCTGGCCTCGAACTCACAGAGAGCCACCTGCCTCTGCCTCCTGAGTCTGGGATTAAAGGTGAGCGCCACCACCGCTCAGCCACCATCAGATACGTTGTGTATGTGAATGCCTGCTTGTCATATGTGCATCATGCACATGTCTGGTGCCCATGGAAGTCAGAAAAGGAATTTGCACCACCTGGAGCTGGAATTACAGATGGTTGTGAGCTACCCTGTGTGGTGCTGGCAGTCAAACATGTCTCCTTTATAAGAGTATCAGATGTTCTTCTTCAGCCCTTCCTTAGATAATTTGTTTAATCTGGAAAATACTGTTTCAGATATGGTAAATTATTTTCTTCTGCTGCCTTTGGAATGATGATGGCTAAGTGTACAGATTAGTGAATAGTGAAATATTCTGGAAATCTCTGTGCTTAGCATGAGCACAGATGTTCCTCACAGCTTTCATTCAGCTTTCATGGGTACACATGTACATACAAACATAGTAAAAGTTAGGATCTTTGCAATTTTATGTTAAATTAAGACATTAAGTTATAAAATAAAACTATTTTATAACCATGTAAATTATCTTTCTGAGTAAACTGTGACTTGTTTACTTAATAAGCCAGTTCTCAAAAATGTAAGAATTTTATTTATGATTTCCAGCAGTTCAGCTGCAGCAACAAGGTGATAAATCAGGAGGAATCAGCCATATATCTACATTGCAAATGAGGCCCAAGGATGAATGGTGTTTTGAAAACTCACAATTCAAAGTCTTCATGTTTTGTTATTTTTACACAGTGCTATTTTGACAAATTTAGTATCAAAACTTCAAGAGCTATTTACATATTGTCATTTACAAATGTAAAAGTCTTTTATTTCAACAATTTCATTTCTTAAAACTTTGAACTGTCATGTGGTACTTCCTGACTAACAGAACACACTTGGTCTCCCAAGCATGGTAGGTATTGGAGCACATCCCCAGCTCACAAATGTCAGATGGAAGCGTGCACAGGGGTGATATTAATTGTCAGCAGTTACGTTGGCTAGCTTTTATCAACACATTCACCTTTCTTCCTTCAGGATACATAAATGTTCAGTCCCTTCTTAGAGAGAAAGGTGTGACAGCGCTTTGACAACACACGCCATGCAGCTGCTGTCTAGGCCTGCAAGACATGGTCCACAAGTGCATAAGACGCTTCCTACAAGTGCGTGTTTCTGGTCCTGATTTCACCAAATGTCCGCATCACTGTTACTTCTTCACTCATTTGCATCAGGCACCCCAGGGAGAACAACTGGCTTTGTAGGAAAAACTTTGCCTTCATCTAGTCCCTCCACCACTATCCTTGTTAGTGCCCTAAACACCTGACAAACAGGTTTCTGGGAATTTGGAGTATGCCAGATAACATAGTCCATGCTTTCAGATTCAGCTCTGCCTAGGATGCTTACACTGGAGGCTCAGAGCAGATGTCCTAGCTACAGACTCGGACCAGGCTTCCCCTCAGTGCCTGACCTTAAGGTAGGATCAGCAGCAGTGAGCGCGGATGCTCAGTCTGGTTCTCTGTGGAGGGCGCTGTGTGAGAGAAGGGTGAAGGAGGAGAGAGGAAGCTTAAAAGAAGGCACAGAAAAGTTACACACGAAAGAGAACCCCTATGCTATGGGTCCAGTGTCAAGTGTACTCCAGCATACTTGATCCCAAACTATAGTCTTGTTATGGAAAATTCTAGAAATGTCTGGCAGGGAAAGTATGACAAGGCGTGAGGGCATGTGTTTGGTGGTACACCAGGTCTCCACATGCTCCCTTCAGTCTGATTCCTGAACATCTTTAGGTGTTCTCCTTACCAAACGCTCCGAAGCAAAGGATCCAAATACAAGGACTGAACTCATGAGCCACAATAAAATAAAAATAACCTCACATCTTTTTAATTTGCTTATAACAGGATTTCTAACTCTGAAAACTGCCTAACACACTCCTCCTTTGAAGTTTTTCTTTCCATGATTTCAATGAATTATGGCTGATCATAGGATAAATGGAAAATTATGGAAATGAATAATTCATGTAATTTCAAAGTTATATGAATTTCTTAGTAGTGAGATGGAATCTTGGACCATCCCACTCTGCTTGGCAATGGCCTGTCTCATCCCTCTGTGCAGAGAATCTCCTTCTCAATTCCAGTCCCTCAATAGCTCTCCTGGACATCAGCTCCACTGTCAGGATTCCTTAGAGTCTGTGATCAAGCCAACTTTATTGTACTGAATAATAATCCCAACAATCAAGAATGATGTTACCGGCTATCTTATTACAATATACTATTAGAGTTCTATTTAATTAGTAGCCATTATTAACTTCTTCTATTCCATGATTATAAGTGCAGCTTTATCACAGGTGTATGCGCAGGAATGCTGACGTAACATAAAATGATCTGGACCTATCTGAGCTTTAAGCTATTCTCCACGGGTTTGGGGATGCAGACCCTGAGGACAAGGTGACATTAATGCAAAATGTGAACCTCAGGTTTTAATCTTCAACTAAGAATTAACTGAATTATTTAAAATTATTAAATCACAAAATTATATTTGCCTTATAGAAATGTCATCCCAGACAAAATGAACGAAAATGACTGGGTTGGTGCCAGCCGAGAAGCAAGGAGAGTGATTAATCTCTTTGCCCGTGGAGCACCTAGAAGACAGTGCTCTGTGGGTCAGGATCATCTTCACCCATAATTCATTAGTGAAATGGAAGACTTACACAGAAGTTAGGAAGCAGAACTGACATGCAGTCTTTTCTTTTATTAAAATGAAGCAAAAGGAAAAAGGGTATCAAGGATTTGCTGACCCTAAGGGGGAACGTCTGAGTGGATATTGGTGCTGTTTAGGGGTTTTTTGGTTGTTTGTTTGTGCTTGCTGTAAGACAAGGAACCCTCAGGAGATGCAAGTGTGAGAGTCAGTGGAGAGGGGAGTGATTTGATAGGGACACCTTGAGGGCACAAGTGAAGTGGAGTTACCTATGGGTGGTTTCACACACACTTGCACACACACATACACATACACACACAGAGACACACATGCGCACACACACACACATACACACACAGAGACACACATGCGCACACACACACATGCAGACACACACACATACACATACATACACAGAGACATACATGTGCACACACACATACACACACACAAAGACACACACACATATACATGCACACACAGAGAGACACACATGTGTGCACACAAGTCTTACAAATCAACCCTTCCTTCCAAATCTGGATGTAACATGAAGAGAGTGTCTGAAGTCCATTGTTGACATTTAGCCGTAACCTGGGTATTTGTGCAAATTAATGCTTTTCAAAAGACAATATAATAGAATCTCTTAAATGTATGCATCTTTTGTATAAGACTTTATAAATAAGAACATAAATTTCCAGTGATATAGGAATAAGGATATATTTTAGAGTGTGATTATAAAAACAATTAGATGCAATTTAAGTCTGTGGTATATTTATTAATCACCCTAAGTCCAATCAATAAAAACCAAGTCAAATTGTAGAGTGTATGAAATGTGAACCTGGAGAGACAGCTCAGTTGGTGGAGGGCCTGCTGTGTTCAAATCCCCAACACCTATGTAAGAAGTGTGTGTGTGTGTGTGTGTGTGTGTGTGTGTGTGAGTGCGTGCGTGTGTGTGTGTGTGTGTGCATGTAACCTCAGTGCAGACACCAGCAGCTTCATTGCATAGACAGGCCAGGCAAATTACTGACCTCCAGCTTCGGTGAGATATTTTGTCTGATAGAATGAGGTTGAGGTTGAAAACAATTGAGGAAGATACATAGTGTCCATTCCCGGTCTCTGTACCTATGTGCACAAACACTCAAAATACATACATACATGGCACATGCACAAAACAGTGAAATTTAAAAACGAATTGAGGAATTGCTAAATTATTTTGATGAATATAAAATATTTATGTTTTATATAACAATAGCTAACATTGATAAGGTTTTACCATATATAAGGGACAATTATAAGTATCAAAATTCCAAAAATCCTCATGGGTAATAAGCCCAATTTTCATTTTACAATTAATGTGAGGTAATTTCATTAATGCCACAAAGGCAATTAAATGAGTTAGAATTCAAACTTAAGCAGGGATTAGTGCCTAGGGACTATCTATAGGATGAAATTTTCTGCTTGCCTAAGAATAAAGAACAGAAAAGTTAAATAGAATTACTAAAAAAGTCAATCACATTGCATCTGATGACTTGAATCTGTGAGGATATTGACTAATATATTGGCATGGTTTTAACACATCTAAAATTATTTAGTGGCATATACTTAACTGGTTTGAGTTAAGAAAGAAGCCAGGTCATTTAGGATCTCAACTATATGTTCCTTTAGTTTTGGAAGGTGTATACTACCAGCAAATATAATAGACAACTAAAACAGGAATTTTATAAAGGAGAAAAACAACATTCAAAATTCATTTAGGGCCACATGCAAAATAGTGAAAACATTTCTGATCCCATGTGCCACCTTCCACCTGTGCTCTTTTGACCTTCTGTTTACATATGTTTCCGAGCCATGGCAGGACTTCCTGATTAAAAGCATCTACCTATCATGAGCTGCAGATAAAAGATAAAGTCCCTTCCTTCAGAAACACTTGGTATCGTGTCTAAAGCTGTGTACAGGGGAGCGAGCACCCTTGGAGCAGAAAAGCCACGTGTGCAGGTTTGGCAGAAAGAGTTTTGCTTTTGCTAAAAGAAAAATTGAACTTAGAGCTAGAAGTAGCCAATGAGAATCAACTCACAAGAAAAAAAATAAACCTTTATGGAGTCAAATTATAATCAACACAAAAATTAATTTACTGTCTCCATCAAAATGACATTTTTTTCAGCAACTGGATTCAGCTCAAAAGGAAAAGAAGAGGACTTGTCAAAGGCTTTTCACTTGGCCCTACATTTACTGTGTCTATTTGATTTTATTAAACCACTTACAAGAAAGTTTTTAATGGAATATATTCTTTCTGAAAGCAGAAACAAAAGCTGTACTTGAAAATGAATGCTATGAATTTGAGCTATTGGTTCAGAGACTGAACTTTTAAAACAAATTAGTGAGGGTATATTGGATACAACTCCCAAAGAAACATAAAGGCATATGTGCCTTTCTTTTTTAAGGGGAGCATTCACACATCAACAACTCAAGTATTACAAACACCATCCTCACAAGACTCAGGGAACATTCTGGAAGATAGATAAAAGATGGTAAGAGCCAGAGGTTGGGGAGGAGCTGAGCAACAACATCTTCTAGAGAGAACAGAACTGGTGCATGAACTTGGGCATAAGTGACAGCACACAAGCACTCACCCTTACCTGAGCAGCTGTGACTACTGATGGCGAAGAGAGGAAGGAAATTCTACTATCAGATAACTCTGGACTGTATCAAGTTGATGTCCAATAGGACGTCCAGGAAGATAAATAACGATAAAATAATCCAACGGAAGTGATAGTTTCTCCAACCATGGCTGAAAATGCCCATCTTTACCCATGTATCAAAGTGAGGAAGACCTAGAAGAGGTCCATCACTTAAGGTGATTCTCTGCCTTACAAATTTCTTCCTAAACTTCTACTTGCTTTACATAGTGAGATATACTTCCTTGTATTTTCTTTTACTGATAACACAGTATCTGCTGACAAAAAGGCCTCGGGAACATATTGGAATGGTGTGACAGTTCTTTTGATGTTATGTTTGCTCAGGCTGGCTCTCAAAGAGTAGCCCTAATACATTTTCTGTTATGTATTGCCTCAGCAAGCCGTATTTGATCCATAGTTTTTCCTGGAGCATAGTGCTTTTTGACTGACTTCTATTTTTTGATTTAAGTTCATTGATAATCATTTTTCTGTGTTCTATAAATAAAACAGCAGCAATGGGATATTTAACACATGAATATTCCAAGGAAATCAGTATTAAAAAGCACTGGACATATCTTTTCATTAAATTTTACCTTAAATTTAATCCTTCAGTTATTCCCTTACGTGTAATATCCCAGTGAGAAGTGATTAGTGAAGACTTCATACATAAACATTTCTGCAAACATCTCAGGGTTCAATGATGAGCTCAACATTTGTCCTCACCAATTCCATACAATGGTTAGTTATGAAATTGCAGAGTTATGTCTAACATCTCACATACTGAAAATTTGCATTCAACTAGATTCTGGATCCCCTGTATCCAGAAGTTTTGAATCTTGTAATTATATCATTATTCTCTTTAAAACATAGTTGATTGAAAATAAACAAAACAAAATTAATAAGCCAATAAGAAATTTCCAGTTCCAGACAGGATAGTGGAAATAGCAACTATTTAACTTCTGCGTATCACAATAAACCACTCCACACAAAATGTGATAGTTCCAACATCTCTGAGGGGCAGAAGAAGAAAGGCAGAGTGGTTTGGGAGGCAGGATATAGAAGAGGAGATGACAATGAATGTCTTCTGTTACTCTCTTCAACTTTTAGATGCTGTTTGGTTATTTTTGTTTTTTGTTTTGTTTTGTTGTTTGTTTCAGAGAAAGAATCTGAGCAGAAAAAAAAGCTGATGCCTACAATAAAAAGAACAAACCAACACTAAGAGAAAGCCCAGTGAATCTTGCATCTTTGAGTCACATCCATCCATCCGTTTTGGAGATGAATGCACAGCCAGTACCTTCTACCAGAGGCAGGTACAGAAGGAACTCTGAGGAACAGCTCTCCTCAGTAGGACTGTGGGCAGAAAAATGCCTGCCATTCACACCTCAGTAAACACAGAGTGTACCTTCTTCATTGGACTTTGTGGTTTAAACTGACTTCCAACTTGCTGCAGGAGATAAATTCCTTCCCTGCACAGCCAGCCTACTGCTAGAACTGACTGTTACTTCCTAAATCCCAAGGAAATGGAGGCACTTTCTAAAACAGAAAGGTCTGGAAGCAGGGCATAGATACCAAGGAGAAACCTGGAGACAGGAGAAACCTGTGGACAGGGAGAGAAGCCTGGGGACAGTGGGAAAAGCTTGGGGACAGGGGGAGAAGCCTGGAACAGCAGGAGAATCCTTGGACAGGGTGAGAAATTTGGGGACAAGGGATGAAACTGGGGACAGGAGGAGAAGCCTACAGATTGGGGAGAAGCCTGAGGATAGGGGGAGAAGTCTGGGGACAGGGAAAGAAACCTGGGGACAAGGGAAGAAACCTGGGGACAGGGGAAGAAACCTGGGGACAGGAGAAGATGCCTGGGGACAGGAGGAGAAGCTTATAGACATAAGGAGATGCCTGGTGACGGGGGGGGGGGAAGCCTGGAGACAAGACAGTACTTGGTTTTAATTTTAGTGGAAGGAATGTTACGGTCCCCATGTGATAATTACAGACACACAAGTCCATCCCTAATGAAGAGTAACAAAAATTTTAAAGAATGTAAATAAGAAATACTACAGAGATCATAGTATTATGTAAAAATTGGTATTTTTAAGAAGGAGAAGAGGAGGAGGAAGAAGATGAAGAAATATATATTTATATTGTAAATACCATGATTCAGTTCTAGAATACTTTCTTCTGAAACACCTGGGTGCTGTGGGACATTGGTCTTGTACC
>JAQHUG010000356.1:659838-670501 GCA_028555095.1 Dicrostonyx torquatus
AGCAGGCGGAGGGTGGTGGGGTAGTGGGGGAGCGGGAGGGCCGGGAACAAGGGGAGTAAATGTAAATTTTTCTTTTAACAATAATAAAAAAAAGACGATGCAGTCTTAATGTTATGTGTATCATAAAAATAATTCAAAAAACAGTTATATATACAGACAAATAAAAAGTGTATGCTTTGATTTTGTATGCGTGCATGTAATATTACAATATTCCTTGTGTCTCCAATAGCACAATACTTCTTCCCAGAGAACCCATTCCCCTGCCAAGAACAATCTCCTGCCCCTGCCGTCCCTGGACTTTCTTCACTAGCATCTTCCTACATAATCTTCTAGCCTGTCTCCAGTTCCACCTTGTCCTCTCGCAGACAAAAAGGAAACAGAGCAGGTTGAGAAAAACAGGATGGATATTGAAATATTAATAATCACAGGTCCCTCACATGTACAAACATCTGCAAAGAAACAGACGATGGCTCAGGCTTGCAACACAGATAGTTCATGCTCTGTAGTTCAGGATATCCCATTCACAAAGTACGGCATTCTCCAAACTCAATGAATCATTGAGACGGATTTGCAGCAATAACTTTAGGGACTACCTACTATCTCTGTGTGGCTTTATAACATCCTATCTAAATATTTTAAAAGCTTTCCCTGTCAGGAGACAAGCAGTTCCTTCAAGTTATTACGGCCCCCTGAACCTTCCACAGCATGGACTAACAACAATCCTGCCCCATGTGGAAACACAGCCACCGAATAATACAGAGAAGAGAGATTTAAAAACAAAACAAGGCTGTGCAGAGGGAACGCAAATAATTGAACACAGAATGAATCTCACAAAATCTGCAGGTAAAGCAACCATCCCTGCTTTCTATGTTTTATCTGCAATGCAGAAAACTTGTATAAGTGCCCAGTTGGTACATAGCATTGACACCATGTTCCCTGTGCCTTGGGGTGACTGTCAATAGAGCAATGGAGGGCAACACTAAGCCAAGGCCAAGTGTGGGGACCTGTACCAGCCCTTCACCTTCACCTACTCACCTCCTCCCATGAACCTGGTTTGTATTTTATTTCAATGTCTAATTATGTTGCATGAGGCAGGATTGGTGTGGGATAATTGTCTGTATTCTGTCAATCATGTTTTAAATAAATGCTGATTGGCCAGGCAGGAAGTATAGGTGGGAAAACCAGACAGGAAGTAGAGGTGGCACAATGAGAACAGGAGTATCTGGGAAGAAGGAAGCTCTTTCCCCAGTCCTGCCCTGATCACCGAAAAAGCAGGATGTGAGCTGCCCTGCTGAAAAAGATACTGAGCTATGTAGCAAACATAGATAAGAATAATGGATTAATATATGTTATAAGAGCTAATACAAAGCCTGAGCTAATGGGCCAATCAGTTTATAATGTTATGGAGATCTCTGTGTGATTTTCTTTGGGACTTGCTGGCTGTGGGGTACCGGGCAGGACAGAAACCCCCACAAACCGGGCCTTATGTTACACAGGATATGTCTGTTGCTGCAAAAATGAAACAGGACTTAAGGATAACTAAACAAAATTTTAAGACTGGTAGGAGGGGATAGGTTGTAGAAGAGGGGATTCCAACATGGCTCACATGTACTGTGACAGCCATTTAGAAATTGTCAGTTACCATAATACTATATGTCAATTCCTTATCACAAAACATGCAAATACACATACATATTAGTACATTTGTGTGTATAATAGGATATGTATATAAATAACTTGAGTATGTATATGTCTGTATGTATGAAAAAATAGTATGTGAGTCTCTATAGGAATATATCCTATATATTTTCTCCAAGAAACACTGATGCCTAAACAATACTTCCATAAAATATACTACATTTCTCTCTGCATGAGGCCAAGGGTGGCAGGAGCAATTGTAATGGGAATGAGGGAATCCAGAGAGAAACCTAAAATATAAGCTGTTCAGCTCCTTCCCTGGGCTTTTACTCCTCAGCACTAACTTCACAAATATTCTCCAGAGTCTGCACAGTAAAAATCACTGTGGAGATGTCCGCCTTGGTGGTGGGCTTTTGCGTGCACAGGAAATATCTTTCCTTCTCAAACAAAGGCATATGCACGCACGCATTTATAGTAGAAGGGTATATCCACAATTATAATTTTTAAATGGGTTCATAAATTTTAAAAAAAATCCTGAAATGGTTAAAAGCAATTATTGCAACAAGATTCTGAAACTAGCAGCTAATTCAGTACAAGAAGGCGGTCAGACCAAATCACTTGACAAACATATTCCAAAGACTCTGAGTAACAGAACAGCAAAACTATATTTTAAATTGTTATTGTTGAAGTAAATAGAAATATTTTTCCAGAATGAGCTCCATAAAACTATTTTGTGGAGTAAAAATAGCTATACAATTTAAATGGAAGACCTGGTAGTTAGATATCATAAAGCCACACGTGGGTGGGCACGAGAAGAAAGTTTAACAGTCAAGCTGTTTCCATTCATTAAGTAAAATTAGACCTTAAATCAAACCCAGAAGTCACAAAAATTATCTGTGAGGGAAAAAATTAAATAGTAAATGACCAGGGAAGAGTAGAACCATAAATGATTGGTGGGCGGTTTCATAGAGGGCTGGTGGCAGCATAAAGCCAGCAGAGTTTAAGTAGCTGTCAGGTTCCCGCAGTTGAAAATGTGCTTCAGCTGATACGGGGATGACAATCCCATCCGTAAATGGCAGGTTTCTTTTTTTACCATACATTTTATAAACGACTATGCATTTAATGCTCTAATTGATGAGCCACTATTACACAGAAAATGATGGAACCTTCTGAGTGGCCATTCCCTCTGATTTTCATTTGACATTTAAATAAGTGGTTTCTCCACACATAACAAGGTTTCAATTTATATGCAAAGACTGGGAACTAGAACACAGTTATTTCAGGATTAAGTTGTAATCACAGAATCTGTTTGTATGTGATAAACAGTAGGGTTCTATAATTTAATTTTAGGCGACTGCATTAGAAAACACGAGGAGCAATGAGCATACCTTGTTCCAGGCTAAGAGTCTATTTATTACTCGTGATAAAGGTGAATTGGTGTTTGCATCTGAGCAGTGTCATACTCCTGCTACTGTTAGAGGCCACAAAACATGAGCAGCAACTACTTAATGTCGTAAGCTGTGTGCTGCAGTGGACACTGCGTTGTGTGATGGTTTCTCACAACCCCTCTGTCCCATGACAACTTGTTTTCAGGAATCATGAAAAGCACAGACTAAACACAGACACTGCCAGAGCAAGAGAGGTGTGAGCGACAGAGGACCTGAGCCTTTGCTTGACTTCTCACTCTGCCTCTTCTTGCTTCCTGGACACAGAAGCGTTTCTGAATATCATCTGTTCAGATTGCACAGCTGCATGGGGCCTGCGGGTGTTGCTCAGGGAGGTTCGGAAGGTCTGTGCAACCCAAGCGCTTTTGCACATGCTTACGTTCATTTGGCAGGCTGGTGTGTACCTTAAGACCTTCCTGGTAGTGCTCCTTTGTGGTTCTGTTTGGCAATCAGAATTAATTTGGCTTCAACTATATCTAATCATGTGATTCTTACCACTAAACAAATGGAGGATTTAACTGCACCCGGCACACTTTAATGTCCAGCAGCCACACAGCAGCCACCCTATACAACATACGAGCACTGCAGAACCTTTTCCATCCTTGAGAAGTTTGCTGGGCAATAACTGCTCTAGACAAGGGGGAAGAATGTGACTGGGGGATGACACGACATCCTCAGTGCCCCACAGAGGATGAAAGCAGAGCTGGGATGTATGAACAGGGCCCATGAGGCAGAGCTGGGATGTATGAACAGGGCCCATGAGGCAGAGCTGGGATGTATGAACAGGGCTCATGAGTGCACATTCTACTCTCTCTTATTTCCAAGTGAGAACTATTTTTTTTCCTAAGGAAGTATTTATGTGGGGACTCATTTCAATACCGTCCAACTCCAAAACAAGTTGCTTCAAATATTCTCCAAAGTGCATTTGGTACATAGTTTCGACTATATCAACTGCTGGAAAGTCCAACAATACAGGAAAAATACGTTTCAGTACGTATTTAACCAGCTTTTCTATGTCTGGTACTGCTCTAAGCACCTGAGACATTTCTTCTTTCATTACTTGTAATGTGTTGATAAAGGTACAATAATCATCACAGTCATTATCATTTTACAAATGAGGAAACTGAGACCCAGAGAAGTCAAGTAAGCCATCCATGGTCACTGCCTGGCGCAAAGCCAAGCTGGCATTGCTCCCAGACAGTTTGGCTTTAGACCAGATAAAGGCTAGCTAGAGCCGCGTAAGAGAATATCATACTCTGGTTATCGATGGGGATGCAGTTGTAGAGACTTCTGAAGCCTGTGAATCCAAGGAAACATATGAGCAGTTTGGGTCCCCTGACGCCTGCCCCGCACCTTACAGAGCATTATCTCTATTGGGTCATATCATTGCCTTTACTTTGTATGCACATATTCTTGCTTTCTCTTTTATGTCCAGATTTCCCCTGCATACATGCCTATTGGCCGGGTTAGATGAGGGTTATTAATAAGGTAAGGGTTTCATGGTCTCTTAACTACCTCTAAAGGTCCTGTCTGCAGTACAGTGAGGTTGCAGGAGTGTAGCAACACTCAAGCAGTTGCTTTAACTACTCTTCTAGTCTGCAATGACTTGGACATTAAATTCAGCATCAAAGCCTGTGTGTTGAAAGTCTGGTCATCAGCTATGGAGGAGACATTAAGAAACAGCTAGGATGTCTAGGAATTAGCAGGAGAAAGTTAGATGGCTGGCATCAGGTTTCGGAAGGAATCCTGGTACTCTGGATCATTCCTTTATCCCTTCGTTTTCCCGGCTACTGTGGAGGCCCACAGATGTAACCCTGTTCCACCTTGACTAAAGGTCAGAGAGTTTGAGCTTATTTTTGTTCTTTCAAAGTTGTTTACAACAGGTGTGTCTACGGTAAAAGCCATGTTGAGCTAAATATGAACCAATGGAAGTTCTTTCCTTCCAACCATTATCACCTGCCAGAGCAGGAATCAGCCATCAATAATTTAACAAAGGCCTGAGTCTCAGCAGTTTACCCTGAGCAATACCTGGTTGCAGGAAGAACCACAAACTGAGATTATCCGAGCACCACCCAAAAACAGACCATCCAAAGGAACATTCCAACCTAACATTCCAACCGCTGTAGATAGGATCACCTTCCAGCACACACTCACCAGGACACCCCTAGACAAATGTCAGCCAATCAGGGGTCCTGAACCTCAGAAACCCCTCACCCCCACCTTTACTACTATAAAAACCCAATTCTAACTGAGCTCAGGGCTCTCCATTTATTCCAATACGTTGGACATGTAGAGACCGA
Source organism: Dicrostonyx torquatus (assembly GCA_028555095.1). Classification (NCBI taxonomy): domain Eukaryota; kingdom Metazoa; phylum Chordata; class Mammalia; order Rodentia; family Cricetidae; genus Dicrostonyx; species Dicrostonyx torquatus. The sequence goes on from JAQHUG010000356.1 coordinate 665,222, forward strand.
GTTTGCAAACTTGGATAAAATAAAGGCTCTTTTGCTTTTACATACGGGACTCGGGCTCCTTGCTGGCTTTTGGGGGACTTCACGAATACAAACAAGAGATCCTGACCTAGGGTGTGATTAATTGGTATTTTGAGTAAAGAGATGGATCCCACTCCACCTTTCTATTCCTGCTCCTTCAAAGGAGATTGGCAGGAAGTTCCAAGGAGTAGTTGCCTGCAGGATACGTGGTCTATTCCTCATATCACCTCAAGGAAGTCTGTTGCCTCTCCGCTCCCCTTTTAGAGTAAATTACCTAAGCATGTGAAAAACAAATGTGGGTGGGTTCAGTATTCACTGAATGTCCCTCTCAATGCTGTTGTGAGTTTCTCTCCTTTGTTTCTCTCACGTCTTTGTTCCTTTTGCTTAATAATTCTAATCCTCAGGCTCCTAACTTGGAATGTGCGAATTTCACTGAGGCTGGATCCCAACAGGCCACCAATGGGGAAATAGGTGTCTTCTGCCTCCTTCCCTCTCTTCTCTCTCCTTGAGTTTATCAATCTTGGAAAAACATAAACAGAGTAGCACAAAAGTAAAAAGAAGGAGGTAGCCCCGAAGTCCAGCAGAGAAGGAAAGGGTGCTATGGTACTCTTCCTCTTATTGTTAAAGGCAGGGCACACCAACTGGTTTTCCAATAGGGAATGGTCGTCCCTCAAAACATGTATGCAACTTACATTATACAGAGCAGGTTTTGTTTAAGAGTACACATGTTATGCATATACATATACGCATGCAACAGCAATTAATGCAACAGAGGCCATGAAATTGAAAGAAGACAGAGATGAGTATCTGGGAGGGTTTGGAAGGAGAAAGGGAAGAGAGAAATGTGGTGATGACCTTATAAATTTAAAAATAAAAAATACAGATTCAACTGCTAATTATCTTGGATCAGTCCTATCAAACAAAATTCTGCAATAACTGTGTTGTATAATTTGGCAGCTATTAGCCTCGAGCAGATATGGCAAAAATGAAATATAACCCAAGGGATTAACATGAAATTTTAATTTGATTTAATTGTAATAAATTTAAGAAGATTAAATAGCCACAAGTTGCAAGTATTGGATAGTGCAGGTTTAGTGTTGGAGTAGGAATCAGGAGAGGAGCTGGAGGCTTAAGAGACCCTTGAAACCCTCACCTCCATTTCAGATGCACTTTTAAACAGCCTGTCACAGGACTCACAACTTAATCAGAAGATAGTGTGGGACTGTCACACTGGCTTCTACAAATAATGTTCAGTTTTCTCAGGAAAAAGATAATATTAACTAACTAGACATATACTAAAGATAGTTTAACATGAAAATCCAGAAGTATCATTAGCAAACTTGAGATGTCCTTCCTTTTATATTGTAGAATTCCTGAGACCCTAATACTTGATGCCATGGTGCGGGAGATATACTTATGATAAAACTACAATTAGCTGTGCCTTTCTGTCTCAAAGCAATCAGAAGCGGAGAATAAGAAAAAGAGATAACATCATAACTAATGCAATATGCATGGAGCTAGCACTTATGTCCAGAAGCGTCAACAGAAAATTTGAAGTGTTCTTCCTTTTATATTTCAGAATACCTGAGACCCCAATGAGTATGAGGTGTGATTGCTATTCCTAAATCAGTATCTCAGATCCACCCCCCCGCATCCTGGTACAGTGGACAGAAAGTAGGTCCAATCTAGTTTTTATCCCTGGGAGTTTATGACAGTATATTTATGCTTCCAGAGGTGTGTGGTATGCACAGACACATGCAATATGCTTATTTTTGTACCTCTAAAATTATCACCTTTCCACTGTAATAAGAAAGAACAATAACTTTGATCATGTGGCTGTGTGTCCATTATTTATTATATTAAGGCATATTAAAGACCTATGTGTTTATATACCAGGTATATGCCATTCATTGATCATTTTGCACATGTATACACATTACTTAGGGTTTTTTTGCACTTGGAAGAAACTGAAAATTTAGAATTGTCACACAGCTGTTCACCATCACTGTGTAAATGTGGAAGTCAGAGGACAACCTGCAGGATTTAGCTCTACCTTTCTACCACGTGAGACCCAGGGATCAAACTCAGGTCACCAGGTCGAACAGCCAGTGCCTTTTACTGATGAACCATCTCACCAGTTCAATGTGTATAAATTAATTTTCATGACATGCTCTCTCCTAATAATTTTATATAAAGAATCTTGGCACGATAGGGCTGTAGCTGTAGTTAGATAGTAGAGTGCTCACCTAGCACGGGGAAGTTCAGGGTTTAATTCACAGTGCCTCAGAAAAGCAAATCAAATCAAAAGAAAAATAGGATAAATCACACCAGGACAGAATCCTGGCACAACAGAACAAAGTTATCCTTTTAGGCGGATTTCACCCCATTCTTTCCCTGAGGATATCTTAATATCAAAACAGTAAAATAAAATCCACATTTCGTTGCCAACTTGATGACAAAAAACGACACAGGACCTCTCATTAAATAATGAACTTAATGACACACAGCATCTGCCCTCTATGCCAGGAGTTGCCAGGTCGAAGGCACCCACGTGATGAACCATACACCACTGTGCAACAACATAACATAAAGAAAAGTGAGCAGAAGAAGGGGATTTATCAGGCATGAGCCCTCAACAGCATCAGGATGTGGTGCTGATAATTCATTCTTCTGGATCCTCAGGGTTGGATTCTCAAGGAGAGCAAGCAAGGAAACAAAGAAAAATATGTAAACTAAGGGGCTTGGAAATAAATTCATCATCTATGAAACTCATCAGTTTGGGGACGGTTTGATAAATATGTTGTCTAGGAAGAATAGCTCACCCTTCAAACTCATCAGTCTGGGGATGACATGATAAGTATGTTGTCTAAGAAGAGGGGCTCACCCCTCAAACTCATCAGTCTGGGAATGGTTTGATAAGTATATTATCCAGGAAGAGGGGCTCACCTCTCAAACTCATCAGTCTGGGGATGATTTGATAAATATGTTATGTAAGAAGAGGGGCTCACTCCTGATTCCTATTCACTCTAAGCCATGCTTCTTTGAAGTCAGTAAAGATTTTCTCTGTTTTTTTCTTTTTTGCTTTTTCCAAGTATGTACACTTCAAAAGACACAGGGAAGGCTTGTGCTTCAGTTGTGTGTAACAAACCAGACTTATGACAAGGATGGAGACTTAGGTAAATAAAAGATCAAGCTTTTATTCACAAGGATCATGCTCATGCTACAACAGACAGCATGGGAAAGAGACTTTCTCCCTGGTAATAAATGCCTTTGGCAGCGGCGGCGGGGAGTGGGGTGCGGGGGAGTATGTAAGTTCATCTTAAAAAGTCATAAGAATTAGATAAGCAAAGTCATTTTGCAAGAATCCCACAGGCTCTCTATTCATAAGCGATTCTTTTACAATGAGATTTACCTAAATATATATGGCTTTCATTTAAGATTTTAATGTGTAGTTTAGTTTTAGAAGATTTTCTATAATGCTATCATAGGGAAATAAACATTTTTAAATGATAGATTTTAAAATGACAAAATGATTTAAAATGAGGGGAAAGATAAAAAGACTATCTCCTCTCAGAACCCCTTCACTACCTAGGAAGTCAGCAGAGGTATATGAAAATATTTAAGTGAACATGTAGACTATGTACCTCTAATATATTTCTTGTACAGAAAGTATTATTTCAAAGTTTGGAGCCTACAGATCCTTGTCAATGATCTTTTTCATATGTAATAATACATTATACTAAATAAACAGATTTATAATTTATATTCTTGTAGATGCATACATCGTAATCCCTGAATATAATATGAAAATTAAAAGAAAGATTTGAGTTTTGAGTCAATAGGTTCCAAAGACACCATTCCGCAATATTACAAGCTATTGCCAATGCCATCCTGCAGGGTTCAGATGAAGAAGCTGCTAGGGAGACCCAGAGGTGCAGCAGGTTAAAGTGCCAGGAGAGTGTGCCCAGAGGGAGGATGTGAGTTGTTTCCAAGTAAAAGGATTCTGCTGAGATGGCAGACATATGGAGGACAAACACTGTTCATTTGAGTCACTGGCAAGCCTTACCAATAGATTTTTCATCATGACTTTTAGATTTTTGAAAGATCAAGCAACAGAAATCAACAACAACCTTGATGGACTGTGCTGATGGCATCAGTATTGTAGTGTCAATGATAATTTTATGACAATTAAAAAGACTGATTATTCCTTTTTTACATCTTGGATACAAAGTAGAATTTACTTTTAGATATCATAAAATAGTAGGAAAAGTTATAAATAAGTAATAAGGACAATAAATATGAAATCAGAAGCAATTTAAAATACTTTAAGTGAAAATAAACACTGATATTTTCATGAAGTTACAGAAAAGGAATAGTTTTCTAAAAATAATTTAGACAAAAGATGAAATCAGACTAGAATTGAAGACTTTAGAAAATAGTTAAACATCATCATAAATGTCACATGTAGCAGAACATATATGTGGTCTCAGAACAATCCTTGTAAGTCATAGTTTTAAACATTTCTTCCTTTAAACAACCAGAATAGGAGAAAAGGTCACATGTAATCTACACAAAATGGCAGTTTACACAGTGAAGATAAAAATCAAACAATTTAATGAGATGAATAGGAGAGATTCACCCATCAAATTATTTTTAATGAACACCAAAAATACATTAACAAATCTATATGAATGAAACTATAGAACTATATAGTAAAAATGAAGTTGTCATGGAGGTGGGAAGTTCCATACGCCCTCACAGCTCCAGCAGTTGCAAGGGACTCGAGATGCTGGCCCAGACCTCATCAGAGAAGCCTCTTTGTGAAGTGGATGGTTCTTAATACAGAAATTACAGCTGGGCAAAGTGTAGTAAAAATCTGCTCAGCTACCACTGGGCCATCTATATCACAATGAGCTTCCCAACGCTCAGGAACCAGGTACCCGAGAAGACAGTGCAGAAAGAATGTAAGAGCCAGAGTTTGGGGAGGACCACTGTGGGACAATGGTACCCTGTAAAGGTTTGTTAGTTGTACTGCTTTAATAAAATGCTGATTGGCCAGTAGCCAGGCAAGAAGTATAGGTGGGGTGATCAAGCAGGAAATGTAGGAGGGGTGACCAGAATAGGAGAATTCTGGGAAGAGGAAAGGTTTCATCTGCAGTTGTAACCCAGATGCAGAGGAAGCAAGATGAGAATACCTCGCTGATAAAAGATACCAAGCCACATGGCAGACAAAGACAAGAATTATGGGTTAATATAGGATGT
>JAQHUG010000356.1:688129-740844 GCA_028555095.1 Dicrostonyx torquatus
TCATCCACACAGCACAGAGCTGCTGCCTCTGACCACTATGACACGTCATCCACAGACAGCACAGAGCTACTGTCTCTGACCACTATGACACGTCATCCACACAGCACAGAGCTACTGTCTCTGACCACTATGACACGTCATCCACAGACAACGCACAGTTGCTGCTGTCTTGGAGGAAATTGAGAAGAATGACAGTAAAGTACACACACATGCATACACACACACACACACAAACACATGCATGCACAGATATATGCACATATACACAAATACACACGCAAACATGTGCATACATATATACACACAACACATACACAAACACACACAGCAATACATATCCACACAAATACACACACAACACACTCATACACACAAAGACATACAAACACATTCACACAAACATATGTACAATACACACATACAACACACACAGTCACAGAAACACACATACACACACACACACACACTTCTGGCAACTTAATCATGAAAGAAAACCACTCCATGAATATTTCCTATGTAGCTTTTACAGTATAGATGCTGATATTTGAGTACGAAATTGTATATGTTTGTCAGTCTCAGAATAACTATGGGATGTGCTATGCTTTGCCTCTGAAATGACTCTTAAAGTTTGTGAGTTAAAGACTCAGTTGCCAGCCTTAGTTCAGAGGAAGGGTGGCAGAACCATTGGTGGTACCGCCTAGAAACAATCGGACCTCACTCCCTCACTTTCTCTTCTTTCGTCTACAATGAGTAGACCTGCCTTGCTACGCCCCACCCTTCTCACTACAGTTTCTGTCTTTCCACAGGCACAATGGCACTGAAACCCCTGGCCATGTCACAATAAACCTCCTGGTTCAGTGGCTCGGGGATTTGTCGCAGTGAGGGAAAGCTGGCTGATGGGATCCTCTTCGAAACTCAATTTAGTTCACCAGCCTTCCTTTATGAACTGGATCCCAGGTAAGGATACCTTAAAATATCATAAAATATCATAAAATGAAGCTTGTGTTTAAAAATGAAAAAAAATATGGCCTGATCTTTAACCACCATGAAAATATTCTGGGCAATTGAAAAAAAAATACAGATAAGATTATCTCAACTCACACTTTTACTATGCCAATGATGGCAAGGTTTCACATCTTCACATAAAAGAGAGCTGTCGGACGCATGCATCAAACGCTCAGCAATAGACCCAATGGTGAGTGTGTCTGCCAACTCTTTTTCTAGCCAGTCCACACATACACACACTCCAGCTGTGTAAGTGAACGTGCCACTGAGACCTTGAACTCCATTATGCCTCTTGTTTATTCTTTGCTGACTGTGCAACTGGCTTAGTGCCTTAATAACAGCTGTGCAGAATATGACTAACTGCTCAAGGATTTATTTATTTTTATCTCTATGTGTGAATGTGCCTGTCTGTGTGTTGCAGAATATTTAACGATGCAAAGATATGTTGCATTTGTTTATATTGTACAATACTTGTTTAACTATGTTAAGATGTGCTGCTCTTTACCTTGCCTAGAGCACCTGATAGGTCTGATAAATAGCTAAATGGCCAATAGAAACGGAGGAAGCATAGGCAGGACTTCCACGAAGGAGAATAAGAAAGAGAAGGAATCTAGACTCAGAGGAGAAAGAGAAGAAAGAAAAGAAACACAGAGGAGATGCCAGGGCCAGCCAGCCAGACACAGAAGAAGGAGGAGAGTAGAACATACAGAATTAGAGAAAAATAAAAAGCCCCAAGACAAAATGTAGATGAAGAGAAACAGGTTAAGTTATAAAAGTGAGTGGGACAAATCTAAGCCAAGGACAATCATTCATAATTAATGTCTCTGTGTCTTTATTTGGGAGCTGGTTGGTGGCCCAAAGAGAATGCCAAGCACATTGGTATTTATATGCACCATGTGGATGCAGGCGCCTGTGAGGCTGGAAGAAAGTGTTGAATTCCCTGGAACTGGAGTTTTGAGAGGTTGTGAGATACCTGATGTGGGTGCTGGGAACCAAATTCAGGTCCTCTGCAAGCTAATTGCTGCACCATCTCTCCAGCCCCACTTTCAAAGACTGCCTATGTGCATCCCCATTTCCATATTTATTATGTTTTTTTCCAAAGCAAAGGTTAAAAATACCATATAACAGGTCTACAGAGAGAAAAACTCTTGAGATGTTTTGCATCGTGCCAGGGTTTTATGATAACTTAATGAGTCTTGTTCTAAACTGGTCCAGATTTCAACTGATGCATTATCCTCTTGAAGTCCAGCCCCAGGCGAACACAAGAGCGGAGAGTAAATGGAAGATTTCTGTCATTTTAGCATCTCCATTCAGGTGTCTGTGCCATTTCTCTCAGACTCTGTAAGAGGAATGTGCTAAAAGGTGGCATGCCACCTGCCTTCCACGGAATTCATAAATTATAAAAGCCAAGCTCTGACAATTCTGAATAATTCAAAGATGCCAAGAAAATGTTCAACAAAACCAAGACAAATAACACGTAAAAGCCCTCCGTTCCAGCACCCGGGACCAAAAGACAAATCAGAAGCATCAGGAATGTTCCCTCTTGTCTGTGTCTCGACATAAAGAAGTATGAGGGGTTATCAGTGGGCTAACTGGAGTCAGGAGATGTGACCTGGACCAAAGGATTGCCAGACAACACTATGACTTATTTTATCATGTTCTTTTCATACACTTCTCCAGAGGAAGTACATCTCTGCTCATCTTGACTCCCCACATGGCTACTAGGAGGAAGTAAAACAATTTACTTAAATAGGAACTGACGTCATTGATTTAAGATCTTCCACAATGATGATTTTAATGGACCGTGGAACCTTTAAGGGATCCATTCATTCCATACTTTCAATTATACAGCGTTTAATTGTCTAATTTTACAGCTGATTGTACAGATGCCGCCTCTTCCCTAAATGCTGAACTCCATCATTAAGGGTATGTCCTTGTAATTCAGTTCGATGCCGATGCCTCTCAATGGTGGTCACCATTTTCTTATACTTATACACATCTGAAATGATTCTCAGCTCCTACTAAGATTGGCCAAGAACTGAACAATCTGAATAGAAATAACAGACACACTGACAGGAAGAGGAAGTAAGAAAACCACGAGAGCATAGAAAGCAGGGAGAGAAACAGCTCTGTGAAAGGCACCACATGTGATTCTGCTCCCAGGGCTGGAGATGGATCCGTGATTAAGAGTGATTTAGAATACTAAATTAAGATTTAGTATTCTGCCAGAGGCCTGAGTTCAGTTCCCTCTAGCCATGTTGGATGGTTCATGGCTGCCTGTAATTCCAACCCCAGGAAATTCATTGCTTCTGTCCTCTGTAGTCACCCACACCAAGGGCACATATCCAAGCACAGATACATGCATATGGATATAATTTTATATTTAATGATAGAAATAAGTGCCCAAGAAATTTGTAGTGACATTTCTCTAGAAAAGTGAGGAATCTAAATGTGTTGCCATCATTCAATCCCAAGAAAATGCCACATAGAAATAGGTTCTCAGCTGAATTAGACAATATTGCTTCTCTCATTCAACAAGACCCACGGACTCTTTCTTAGTCTTCCCACTGTTGATTTCAAGCCAAGGACAATGGAAAATTATAACAGACATCCTGATAAAGAATAAACAAACTAACTCCAAGGATGACACTAGAATTCAGTCTACAGGATTTGGATTTAGACTTCGGGTAGTCAGAGAAGGGGTACGCTTCAGCCCTGTCCATTCTGTGACGGTCAGGGCAGGATGCAACTAGAAGAACTCAGGCAGTTCCACTTCATGCAGAGGAAATAGTCACGTACTGGTGTGACTCTGCTTAAAGCATCTGATGTGCCTCAAAGAGTCGCCTCTTCTCCGCCCACTGCCTTTCTCTCAACCTCAGACTTCCTAGAACACCAAGCTAACACCTGAGAAGGTTTCTTCAGCCTCTACTGTTTCTGTCCTACAGCTGTGCTTTGGTTTAGGTTTAAATGTCTCCTAAAGGTCCTTGGGGAAAATGTGTGGCCATCAGCTGGTGCTAATTGGAGATCATAGAAAACTGAAGAAACGAGGCCTCATGGAAGATCATGAAGTCACTGAAGACTGGTGACATTCCCTCTGAAGGAGACAGGAAACTCCAGTTTCTTGTCTCTTTCCCTTCTCCTATTCCTTCTTGACTCCTATTGTAAACCATTTGCTCCATGGCGTGCTCCCAACATGACCTGTCAGTAAAGTCAGAGACAGCGCAAATGGCATCACTTGATCACAGCCTCTGAACTTGTGAGCAAAAGTAACTTTTCTCTTTATAATCCATTGCCTCAAGAATTTGGTTAGAGTCCTGGAAGGGTTACAATCCACTGTGTGCCAGCATGGGAATGGGATAGAGTCCTGGAAGGGTTACTATCCACTGTGTGCCAGCATGGGAATGGGAGCCGCCTTTGGAGGATGTTGAGACATGAGCAGGTTTTGGGTTTCCTCCCTTCATCTGCTGCAGTCCTCTGGGCTCATTCCATAGAAACGCAACTCACATGTTCCCGTCCTCACTTTTCCCAGGAAGAGAGGGAATGCAGCACCAGCCACTGTGTGGTCTGAGAGGGGGAGGCAAGAGAAAAGGACAAAGCCAAAGTCCTTGCTTCTTAAAGCACATGTCCTCTGAGTGGTAGGAAGAGTGACTGCGGCTGTGTCCTCTGCGTGTCTTTCCAGCAAAGCCTCCCACTCAGACAACGTCATCTTCCTGCACTGATTATTGTAGTCTCGCTGAGGCAGATAAGAGAGGAGACGAACAGAGCCCAGGCTTGAGGTGTAAATGGCATCTCAAAGATGGCACCACTGATTAGAGGAAATTTACCCTTCCACGTGAAGCTGATTAACCTAAATATATCAGCACAGACTTAATGAAAAGAGCTGGACAGTCCCCACAAGTAAGGTGAATTGATTGCATTAGATGATTTAAACCAACAAAGGACAGAGACATCTGGCTAGTGGCAAGAAGGGCCTGTGGAAGTAAGAAAGGATGTCTTGGAGGGAAGTGGAGGCCAGCAGGAAGGCCTAGGCAAGAAGGGGTAATGGAGGCTGAAGATGAGCAAGGTACGAGACGTGAGTGCGAGAGGATGCCATAGAGAAAACCATTGTTTTGTGAACTAATTAAAAGATGAAGAAATCAAAGGAATCAGGACCAGAGTTTTAAATCAAAACAGCCCTAAGCTTTAAAATTACAGAGTAAGAATCACACAGGTGCAGATTACTTAAACTAGTATTTGTACTTTAATAAATCAAGTTTGCCTGAAGATCTGAAAAGTAAAACAGCCACACTGATCAGCCTTACAGACCAGACCACAATGACACACACGTTTAATCCTAGTAGCCACACTAGCTTGCCATAGAAACCAGGCGGTAGTTTAATCCCAGAACTAGAGAGGATTATAAAACAGGAGGAGATGGCCTCAGACACAGTCTCATTCTGAGATTCCTGGAGGCAGGATCACCATTTCAGACTGAAGTTGAGGTAAGAGCCAGTGGCTGGCTGTTTTGCTTTTCTGGCCTTCAGATTGAACCCCAATTTCTGTCTCTGAGTTTTTATTCATTGTTTTCCACTAGATGAAAACAAATGAAAAAGAATAGCACTGGAGAGCTGATACCTCGGTGGAAGCCATGAGCACCCAGAAAGAACAAGGTAAATATTTTTATAGCTGTAAGGTATTCTGAATCATGGACCGGGTGCTAGTGAAGAGAATACTATTTCAATGTTTAATTTAGTTGTGTGTTTCTGTGAATGCAATTAAATCCTAAGGCAACATATAAAATAAAAAAATGTTGCATGTAGAATCTGCCTATAACTGTAGCATATGGGGTGGGGCAGAGGCAGCATTGTGAGTCCTGGGATAGCCTGAGCTACACAGCAAGGTATTGCCAAATATACACGTGTGCGCATGCACACAAAACACACACACACACACATTAATTTCACGGTGACTTTAAAGGAAAATAAATTCTATCATTCAAAATTTAAATGCAATTATCTGTTATCTGAAGCCTACAATCTAGCAAGAACATACATCATTGGTCATTTGACAAGGTGTTTTCACTTTCCTATGGTGTTCTGGTCCACGAGAGTCTTATGTATTTAAGAGCAAAGAATGCGTCACTGATTCAAGTGCTCTGTCTGTAGCTGCTCTCAGCACTTCTGAGCTCTTACACTCTAGGCACCTTCTGTTTCCATGTGTGCCCATCACTGGCTAATGACCATTCTCATCACAAGAAAGCTAGTCTTGGATGCCTTGTGTTTAAACAGAGCATCATTGAGAAGACGTGAATATATACCAATGCCCTCCATTCTGGAGTTTGAAGGTCATTACCAAGGAAGCTGAAATAAAAGTTTCTCTCTTTCTCTCCATCCCCACCCCCTCTTTCCTCTCTCTTCTTCTCTGGTTTGGGATCACCATTAAATGAAAGACCTTGTAGAAGAATTGGCTGTTTTGTCTGGATCACTTGAAATCTCAAAATTGTCTTACATCAGGACTGAAAACCTATATTTAATAACCAAATTTTATTTTACCAGCAGATGTTTGATCAAATTCTACAAGATGGAAGATTTTTATTGTGTCAGTAGAAAATCTATTATTAAGCAATGTGAAATTCAATTTGCCAGGTTTAAGGTTCCCATGTTTGCTAATGTATGCAATACATTCTAAAGTGGAAAGTCAGAAGTAGTGCATCCGTAGGAGCTGGCAATCTGCATCAGCTACAAAGAAAGAGGAGAAAGTGGCCTATTCTATTTTGTGAGGAAAGAAGTGGATATATTAGTCCTGTTTTGAAGAAAGTTTGTGGTTCATCTCTGAATCAAAAAGAAGTAATAAATTCCCTAAACAGGTAGGCTGTATGTAACTGTGAATGACAGTGGCACATTCCCTATATCTGTTTACATTCAACTTATATACTCCTAGAAATTACCACTGTTTGATACCTGTGACCCCCGCTCAGAATAGGAAGGGCATTGACATCTAAATATACAGCATTGCAGTGGTTTTTAAAGAACAAAAGCTAATTTCATGACTCAATAAATAAGGATGTATCCAAGTTAGATGCTATATCAAAACCAATGTTTGCTGACAGCCAGAAACTCATAAAAGGGTCATGAGCCAGTCTGATTTAACATCTTAAAAATATTCAGAGAGCAAAAGTAACATCCTGATAAAAATATTCAGAGAGTAAGTTACTCTTCAGAAATATAAAATGTGTGTACATATTCGATAACTATAATAGAGAGAATCCTCTTCTCGAAAAAATACTAAAAGCTTTTGGATGTAAATGAGAATTCCTGGAAAATAACTGCAGTGTATTAGGAGTCTGTATGTGATGCCACAAGAAAGTACATACAACGAAATGCTCATGGAATGTTTTGAAAAAGATGGGAAATTTTCAAAATCAAAACCATGCTTGCTACATCAATTCAAACAGTAAAGTGTCAAAAAGAAGCCAGCTCTGGAGAGCTGGCTCAGGGGGTCCCCTGCTGCTGCACAGGCCTGTGGGTGTGGGGTTCAGTCCTCAGCTCCCATGTCAAGCACTGAGAGTGGCTGCATGCACCTCCAGCCTCAGAATGATGGAGAAGCTTGTAGCTGACAGGACAGACTGACTCCAGGGACCCCAGGGCAGCCAGTCCAGATGAAACTGTGAGCTCTGGGTTCGGGGTCAAACCTTGGTTCAAAAAAGTAAGGTAAAGAGCGATTAAGAAAGCCACCCACATACCACCTCTGGCCAGAAACATGCATGCAGAGGCGGACATATGCAGTCACTCATGCAGTTACACACAAGAGCAGAACAAGATTTCAGAGGGGAAGCACAGCATTGCTCAGGAGAATTTGGTCATTGACATGCAAAGGCTGAAAGGCCAGTTAGTGCCACCTTGATGCTTGGCACCAGTTCTGGGAGCTTGAGTGTGTTCTTCCTTTAACAATGCAATTGTTTTCTTACATTACAGGAACCTTTCTGCTATTCAGAGGCAGAGGAGGTGCATGTATTATGTAAGTAGATAGGAAAGCCCACCTAGTGACTGCAGGCCACCCTACCAGCTACACGTCTTTGAGTTCCAAGTTCACTGACCCAACTCCCCATTCCCCAAAATTAAAGAGATTTAACTTTTTTTACTACCACTTTGCCTAAAAATAAAATATAAAAATCAGACACACAGTAGGGAGGCTGAATGAGAGCTGTTGCCCATGGGCTAAAGCGTGGGAAGGTTTAGCCCGTAGGGGTGGTGCTGTTTGGGATGGTTATGGAACTTGGGAGATAGAGTATTACAGGAGGAAGCACATGGCTGAGGATGGGGTTTGTGGTACACAGCCCCACTCTGCTTCCATTCACTAAGCACATGGCTGAGGATGGGTTTGTGGTACACAGCCCCACTCCGCTTCCATTCGCTAAGCTTCCTGTTTGGGATAAAGGTGTGATCTCTCAACTTCCTGCTCTAGCCACCATGCTGCTCCTTGCAGGAACTGTAAGTACCCACAAAATGTTTTCTTAAGTTGCTTCTGATTATATTTTAACATAACAACTAAAAGGAACCAATTACATGCTTCCAGCTTTATTATATCAATTATATAATTATAATATGAAACGATATCAGAGCTTCACAAACATGATAGCTACTGTAGCTTCTGGAGTCTTGTTTTCTCAGACAGCTAAGGTACTTGCAGATCTTTTTTTGTGACCTATTAACTTCTCCTTGAGCTTTCTCTGCTGCCCTCAGATCCCCAGATTTTCAACACACACATTCAACTTTGCAACACAGACAAGCTTAGAAAAGGATAAGAACTTTAGGCAAACAGTTTGTGTTTTTTACAAGAGACAAAAGAGTTTCCTGAATTGTGAATAACATCTCTAGAGATATAAATGGAAGATTGTGATTTGACATTCTCTCCCACTCAGTAGGGACTCCATAGCTCACACCATACTGCCAAGTTCCGTAGAATACATTAATGCAAAACCTAAAGAATGCCAATGGCTCCCTTTGTCTAAAGAATAAAATTCTCACAGGGGAATTTAAGCAGGTTCATGGCAAAGCTGCTGACTTTAGATAAAAACAGAGAAGGAAAGATGGGGGCACATAGGCCAAAGTCATGAGTAACTTTTTTTATCTGCACAAAACACTTCTTATATAAGGTCTAAGACTTAGTTTGGATTTTTAAATTTAACTTTAGAACACGGACTCAGTTGACCTCATTCTTCCTAAATAAAGGTAACTAAATGAAGCTGTTGATGTCTTACATCCTGCACATTCCTTGAGGTTGGCTGGATTAGGACATTTAGAACTATATTCAGAACTCACCTCCATGAAAATAGAAAATAATAATCCATTATGTTTTTCTCCATCAAGCATGGAGCAAAGAGAGTACTCAGGAGGACCTCTGAGAGGATCTTGTCCAAGTTCAATACCATGGAATCCATAGGAAATTAAACTTTACGTTCATACAGCATTAACACAAGTATCCAAAGTTAAGCTACATACCTGCATTTAATAAAGGTGAGCTGTCCTTCCCGCTCCCACTTTCAGCTGCCGTACATTCATACGCTAGTGCACACTAGGAATTAATGGGAGAAAAATGTAATCACACTTTAATGAAATGAGAGACTAAATGATTTACTTTTGTCTGCAACAACATGAGGCTCTGCATGTGGTTTCAAGAGTTTTAAGTGAGCTATCTGCTGCTAGCTCCATCTCAAATGTATTGTTTGTTTAAGCTGTGGCCATTTACTCATGTTTGCATGTAATACATATGAACTGTGTAATTACATAGTGCACTTTATTTCTGGTTAGATGGCACTCGAGGAATAACTGAAAAGAAGAAAATGACTGTCCTTCAAGTACAAAAGTAAAATTTACATCCTTAGGCAAGTGAGCCAAGGACCCAAATATTTATATTCCCTTCATATTGGTGAACTTCAGTATATGAACACCTATATTTTAAGTAAAGGAAACATGAAAAAAAGTATATTGAATAATCTCATTTCTAGGACAAGCAGATATTCTTTGTCTCTACTCATAAAATAATAGGTGCTGCGCTACAGATAACCTGACTTGCAAAGCTAGTGGTTAAGGGTTCATAACACCTGAGGCTAATCCCTGGTTAGAGGAGAAGAAGGAACCGAAGAGGACAGTTACATGTCCCCAGTGATCAAGCCATAGTAGGAGTCAGGGCCTCAAACGGTTCCTCACTTGTCTTCCTATGAAGCTGTAACTGACAGAGGAAATGAAATTCTTCTATCCCCAGTGGGGTGGTGAGCGATTAATGTTCCTTCTTCTAGCCAAAGAGGAGAGGATGCAGGGAGAATTTTCACAGCAAGCACATCAGATATTAATAGTTAATATAAACAAAATAAAATAAACAGAAGGCCTAGAATGTTCTTTGGTTGTGAGAGTCTTAGGGAAACTGTAATCTATCTGGAAGTCCTGCTAGGCTCTTCAGGGAAGACTCCACAGCCTCAGATACCCGTCCCCAAGAGAGTGACCTAAAATTTCTTGGGCTATTTCCTGTCTGTTCTCACATGCATCTTCTTACCCTCATTTCTGCCCTTATTCCTCTTCCCAGGGATGGTCTTTCCCAGAAGCTCAGACATGGAATCCTCATGAAAAAGGAGTTTACATATTCCCGGAACAGTTTTGAAGAGGAAGACAGACAATCCACGTCTTCATTAATGACTCTGACATCTGTCTACTACATGTGCCTTGACTGTGACATTCAGTTACAATATGCAGTAAGCTTGTTAATATGGTTTTGCCATTTCTGTATTGAGTTCCACCTATACAGAGGAGTTACTATGAATTTTATTCTTTTGAATGCTTCTTCTGACCAGCTACACGTCACTCGTGGTCATCTTCCTTTCTCATAGCAAGGCGGGGAAGGTACTCCTGATATCACCGGAGACACTTGCAGTGAGACTTGGGTCTACTTAAGGCTCATTTCTCCTGTTTCCAATACATTCTCATTTCATCTCAGTTTACCCAAAACTGTTAAATGACCATTTACGAACACATCGATCATCATCTCAGCATCGAGTGTCTATTCGCTGAAGTCAGATCTCACTGCCTTAGACTGGGGTGGAAACTCTTTCCTAGTTTGTGTGTGAGAGCTGTCCATGAAATCATTAGATACAGCTTTGAGATATCGTCTTTTGAAGAAAAGCATTGACAACAGGACATAGCATAGTGATCTCTATGGAACCTTTTACACAAAATACTGAATTCACAGAGATCAGGCTGTCTTCGGAGATACTATTGTTCTCCGTGGAGGCAACACTGGCTCTTTGTGGTCAAAGACCACTTTTTGCTTGATTTCTAATAGAAGATCCTCATCTGTGTAGACAACACACAGAAATGGGACCTTCCCACTCCACATCGCCCATCCAAACTGCAAATCAGACGTATCATATCAACTCGATAGCACTGTAATTTTGAAATGACTATTCTGCTCTCTGGAGATATAGATCCATGACACAAAATCAGACAACACCCCCATACAACAGATGAAATCAACTAATATTGTTCACTAGGTATCAAGTTACCAAATTGGCTAGCATACTGATTTTAGGTTTATACACTCTAGAACTATAACAAAATAAGTGTCACTTAGACCATGTATTTTGTTATGGAATTCTAAACTAGCTAATGCAAGCGACAACCTTTAGTAGGTTTTAATCTGCATGACACACATGCCACTTCTTGACCTAACTTTCCTCCTCCCAATCCATGCAATTTTATTTACTGATTTCTCTCTCTCTCTCCCCTCTCTCTCTCTCTCTCTCTCTCTCTCTCTCTCTCTCTCTCTCTCTCTCTCTCTCTCTCTCTCTCTCTCTCACATGCACAAACATGTGTGTACAAACATCCACGCGCACACTGTGGAAGGCGGCAGAACTTTGGGTGCTTCCCTCCACCACTCTCCATCTTAGTGTCTTGAGACTCTCACTGAACAGGAAACTCGTCATTTTGGCCACGATGTCTGGCCAGCAAGCTGTCAGGATCAATTTGTCTGTACCCCAGGCCCACAGCACTGGAGTTCCAGGTACTCACAGCCAAGCTCAACTTGTTAATGGGAGCTGGTCTCAAATGCTTATTTGGCTAGTGCTGTTATCAAATGAGCCATCTCCCCAACCACTCGAAACCATGCGGACTCTAAAGATGTTGACTGTTTCAGTGGATGAGCTTCTTTATCAGTTGTCAGTCACAGACATTCTCATAAGCACTAGTGACAGACGCTGGCCCACACTTTATGACAATTCTGAGTGGGAAGATCCACAGAGAGATTTATCCTTCTCAAAACATGGCATAAAGCACTGAAATAAAACTTATTTTCATGAAATTCATATGATTATTGTATAAATGAGAATTTAATATATATTCACCTTTTAATCATAAATTTTCTTTGGAATTGAAGAGGAGTATAAATCATTTTATAAAGATAAAATTTTAAAAAGTTAAGATTTGTTGACAGTCCAAACAGGACAAAGTTTATACCAACGATGTTTGTCAGGCTTACCTGTCTTGTTAACTTCTGACACTCACAGTATTATCTGAGACTGTCAACATCTATCAAAGAAAAGTTTCATCTATGACGAATCCACATTGCTGGCCCATTAAAATTATGTGCTACTTTGGTGGGGTACCTGCCAGGTAACAAGTTCTATGTTTCTGAGAAGACCATCCCTCAGGTCTTTACACAGTGTTGTCATAATGGACTAGAGTGCAGGGCAGGTGAACTGTGAGGAGAATACAGAGGGGGCTCAAGACAAACCCAGCGTCCCTCCATTTGCAGCATCTATCACAGAAGTGAACTGGAGTCCGGGGTGGGCAAGCTGTGGGGATACAGCAAATGTGTCCCGAGTCGCACTGATCCCTCAGGCCGCATGGCTTCGTTCAGGAAACAGCCTGGTGTCAAGCAGCAGGCGAGTTGAGAAAACAGTCAGTACAGAGAGCTCCAGAGAAAGCAGGGAAAGCAGCAATTCTTTGAAGCAGGAGTTGATGCTACGGCAGCTGGGGTCCTGATATGTTGCTCCAGGTTTAGGCAGGCCTGTCTGCTTGCTTCAGCACCTGGTGCGCAGTTTAGAATTCAAATTCTCTTCTGTCCAACTTAATGTGAGAATGTGTGTAATGGTGGCAAAGATGAGCTTTATGGGCATGCTCTAGGGAACACGGCTGGAGTGGAAAGACCAAGCCCCAGGCCATGCACACACCCAAGGATCTGCTGCAGAAATCGTCATGGCCCAACTGTCATAGGAGCCTTGGGATATGTCACAGTGTGTGATAACATTCCTGGAGGATGCAAGAGGAGAATGAGGTTTGGGGGAGAGGAAATATCAGCTCGTTCAGGGAAAAGAGAAACATTTTTTTGAAAGGCAGTCTTAGATACTTTTGTTAAAAAAGAAATATGTTTTGTAAATGTTAAATAAACACAATCCCCCAAGTAGATATTCACAAGGCTCAAATGGCAGGCTCACTCTGTGCTGGCTAATCTTGGTTGTCAGCTTGACTCCAAACGGAACCAACGGAAACACAAGCTGCTGGCCACTCCTGGGACAGTGTTTCTCAGGCAGATTATCTGAAGCAGGAGAATCCATCCTGAACGTTGGCTGTATCTTCTGGTGGCAGCCCAGAAAAAGGGACACGGAAGAAGAAGCAGGCTTTTTGCATGCCAGTCTTTACTCTTGTTGGCAATTTCATCTGTCCTGTTGCTGATGTCAGAACCAACTTCTTTGGCATGCCAACATGAATGAAGACCAAGTGGTCTCCAGCAATCCTCCAGGCCCCTGGCACCAGATCAGGACTACAGAGGCATCCAGCCTCACAGACTGAACAAGTACTGAATTCTTTACTTCTCCAGTGTGAGGCAGCTATTGTTGGCATTCCTGGACAATTTTATATCACACACACACACACACACACACCACACCACACCACACACACACACACACACACACACACACACACACACACATTCTACCAGTGTCAGCTCTGTTCCTTTACAGACCCTGACTAATACATATTCCAAGTTAAAGAGCAACAAACTAGAAAATAATTCACAAGTCACAACAGGCTTTATCCTTCAAAATGTTCATTTAAGACAAAGTATAAATCATAGTATGAAAAATTATTTTGTCATTAAAATTATAACATAAAATAAACATAAGATCATATATATAACATAACATGAAAGAGTAAATGCCTATTAAACATATATATAACACATATATAACATATATATAACATCACATGAAAGAGTAAATGCCTATTAAACATATATATAACACATATATAACATAACATGAAAGAGTAAATGCCTATTAAACTCCTGAAAGTTATTTTAAAGCCTGAACTGTATGCCTTAATTGCTTTAATGCAATAAAAGTACATTTGTAAGAAAAATATTTAGGCTGATATTTATATTTGCCTGTTTGTTATTGCTGTTGTTACAGAAAAGGGAAAAGAAAGAGAAAGGCCTGCACAGACATCCCTTGGGCTTGAGCTCCAAAAACACTGTTTTACTTTATTTATTACATTGCTAGCATTGAATGTCCTCCAGACCTACATCTCTTTTCTTCTGCTCTCTCTCTCTCTCGCCCTCTCTCTTCCTCTCTCTCCCTCTGTCTCCCCCACGTGCAATTTTATAAAATACAAAGTTCTTGTTCAATATGCTCTCCTTCATATAGAATTCAAATTAGAAGTGTGTCTCTTTCCAAATACATCTTTGGGAATAAAGAGCAGGCTACACTTGGCTGTCACCTTCCCAGAATCCTCCCTGTGCCTCATGCAGGGTAATCATGGCAGAATACAACAATGATCTCCACTTTTGTTCCCACTGAGAAGAGATGATATCAACATGGGGGCTGGCACGGAAGAGAAAGGTGTTCTGAATGGCACAGCTTTGCACAGCTCCGGGTAAACGGGCACTCTGCTTCAGAGGACATGCACATATCCTGCTTCCACTCCAGGGATGATTTCTCATTTAGCTTTTGAATAATGAGATTTCAAAGCCCACAAGGTGTTGGCAGCACAGGCTTCTGGCCAAGCTTATCACTTCTAATTTAATCTGCGCAGCAAGCTGCCTGCAATCCTACCTTTTGTCCCTGCACATCTGTCGTGATGTGGTCGGTATCCCCATCCTCAATCTCCCCCATCTTCACGAGGCTGACTTCTATGGTGCCGACTGCTTTGCCACCATCTGAGGTTCTGCAAGAGAAAAATCAATGAAACATGAAGGTAAGTACCCTCTCTCTTATAAGAAATCCAGAAAACAATGGCTTCTTAAAACGGGACTGATACAATTTAAACAGATCTGGTCCATGCACAGCAAATCAGTGTCATTTTCATGAATGCATGAGGTAGGACTACGGACACCATATTGTAAACCCTGGGCTATAATTGTGAATCTCTACAACAGCCCAAGCTCTTGCCCCTCCATCTCAACCACCCGACATAAAGTTCATGTTTATTACAAAGGTACTGCTGAGTAAAACAAAAGAAATATCTATGCATACTGGTATAGATGGCAACTGCTTTCAAAATTTGACTATGTTCCTAATTTTTAACATTTTCTTCTCAAGAGAGAAAGCAAAGAAAATTGTGTCCCAGCAAAAGTGAGGTTGCATAAAGCAGAGCCAACGAATTTGTGTGATAGAGCATCCTAGACAAAAGTAGGGACCTAAAGCAGAAATGACTCATCTAAGAACAAAGGGACGACCCGAGGCGTCCAACATCTTTATGATTATTAGTCACTGAAAGGCTCATCTATATTTAGTGACGATACTGACATTTTAGTAAGCTCTTCATCAGTATATAATAATAAGGTAGCTAAAGATAAAACTAACAAACCACAAAGTTTGAGGATTATCTAGATTTTTTTCCCTAAACAGGAGAATCTGAAGAACAAATGGTTCCGTTACACCATGGAAACTCCACCACTGTAATACCAAGTTTCCCTTTAGCCTCATGAAAGCAGATGTGCAATTCCAGAGGTCTGATGTGTTACAACTTCCATCCAAGCCCTGCTGGCTCAGTGTCTTCCATTAGACTCTAATGTTCTCTGCTAATGTTCTATTGTGATATCTAACTTTATTCTGGGTATTGCTGTTGTATATAATTTAATAAGCACCTTCTGAATATCCCTGTGTTGTTATAAGAGGTGTCAGAAAAACAAACAAGAATATCAATGTAGTGCATCAAAATGCTAATTAAAGAATAAGTAAGTGGAAATGATGCTCAGTTGTGCTACTAGATCATGGTGATTTTCCTTCTAATAAAGCAAAATGTAGAAGTTAAAATGTACCAAAAGAAACTGGAATAAGACAATTGTGGTGATATTTGTACAACTGAGCTCATGTTACAATAAAATAAATAGTATTCACCTAGAAAGAAGTGTGATTTATTGTTAAATAACATACTGAATTTCTTACTAAGATAAGAAATAAATGCTTCATATAAATTTAAAACCAATAAATTAAAGTATCAACTCCAGTTTCGAAATCAAAACATCAGGGGTGTGTGTGTGTGTGTGTGTGTGTGTGTGTGTGTGTATGTGCACGCATGCATGTGTATTGTGGTCTGTGATAGTGTAGAAAACATATTAGTGCCAATTCTGAGAAAGTTTTAAATAATTCATTTTATCATTTTCTGCTTAAATATGTCCAACAAGGTGTTACAAGTCATCAATGGCCTATCTCTGAACAACTCTCCAATACCTGTAGTTAAAGGTTTCATCAGGACCTTTATTGGTAGTATGAATCACCATTTCCCCTGAAACTGACTACCCACTGAATGATTTCCCTTTGAATTTGATTACCCACTGATTGATTGATTGGTTTCCTGGTGTGGGAGGGCCTTCTGTCTATGTGTGACAAGGTGTGGAAGGGAAAGAACAGGGGATTCCATACAAATGTATATACCCTTCAATTTTGAACGGCCTTCCCAAATAGGCTTTCAGAGATATGGAGTACAATAGTGATGGGAGTCTCAAAAGTCTGACTTTAAAATACAGCCCCTAATGCTTCCTAATGAAATATTCAATCTCACAGGCTAAAACATACACATATTTTTAGAAGATAGAAGGAAATGTAAAACAGTCTTTTAATGACACATATTCTCTAAGTTTTTTCTCCCTACCTATTTTGCCATCCTTTAACAGATCAAAAAGTAAAAGAAAAGAAAGGCACTCCTGAAGATGTTAAACATCAAAATGTAAACAACACCTCTCTTCTGGAAATGCCGCTGCAATTGCAAACCAAGCAATGTCTCTGTAAACATCCAAGGGAAAGCCATCATTAGCACTGTCAGGCTCTGTGAATATCAAGCAGTTCTGGTGTCATACACAGGGATTTGCAGCCGTGAGACATGCTATGCATCTAAGCCATCTAGACAAGTAGCTAGGAAATGAAAATCTCATCTGGATAAGAAAATAAACAAAGGCCATATGTAGCAGACACGGTGAGTCTTTCTGGTGCATATAATTATGCTGTTAGATTAAGCCAGGGAGCATGGAAGTGCGAAGTCCATGTAGGTACAGATAAGTGACGACATCCGTATTCTGCATGACATTCCTGAATGTTCAAATCCGCAGAACTCTTCCATGCAACTATTTAAACAATGGGTCTTTCTTATAGCCGCCTGAACACTCTATTGTGTCACACTTGGGATTTGCATTCTTCCTCTTGATAAATTCACCCTGAGAAATACTATGGGATTAAAACACTCTTCTATGAAGCTCTAACACACTGCAAAGTATTCAGCTGGGCCCAGTTTCCCAACCTATAACTCCCAATCTATAATTCCTAACACCCTTTCTCTTGACCTCATAATTTTATATTCTATGAATTATAAGCCAAACCCTCATGTCTTCAAATCCAAAGTCACTCATATAAGGAGCATTCATTTTGAAAACCCAAGCCCCAAATATCCCATTTCTACCTTTCCTCCACTCCAATCTGTCAAGAGGTCCGTGTTTCTTTCCTCCTGGTGTCCCTGGCATATTTCTTTGCCCCAAGCACATGCCAAGGAGCTTCTTCTCTTCTCTCTTGGTCTACCTCAAGACGCTTCCTCTTGCATCCCATCAACACCAGGTCCTTCCTCTCACATCCCGTCCACACCAGGTCCTTCCGCTCACATCCCATCCACACCAGGTCCTTCCTTCCACATCCCATCAACACCAGGTCCTTCCTCTCACATCCCATCCACACCAAGTCCTTCCTTCCACATGCCATCCACACCAGGTCCTTCCTCTCACATCCCATCCACACCAGGTCCTTCATCTCACATCCTGTCCATACCATGTCTTTCTTTCCATATCCCGTCTACACCAGGTCCTTCCTCTTCACATCCCCATCCACACCTTTTTCTTCCTCTCACATCCCCATCCACACCAGGTCCTTGCTCTCACATCCCATCCACACCAGGTCCTTCCTCTCACATCCTCATCCAAACCAGGTCCTTTCTCTCACATCCCATCCAAACCAGGTCCTTGCTCTCACATCCCATCCACACCAGGTCCTTGCTCTCACATCCCATCAACACCAGGTCCTTCCTTCCTCATTCCATCAACACCAGGTCCTTCCTCTCACATCCTGTCCACACCAGGTGCTTCCTCTCACATCCCATCCACACCAGGTCCTTCCTCTCACGTCCCATCCACACCAGGTCCTTCCTTCCTCATCCCGTCCACACCAGGTCCTTCCTTCCACATCCTGTACACACCAGGTCCTTCCTCTCACATCCCGTCCACACCAGGTCCTTCCTTCCACTTCCCGTCCACACCAGGTCCTTCCTTTCACATCCCATCCACACCAGGTCCTTCCTTCCACATCCTGTACACACCAGGTCCTTCCTCTCACATCCCATCCACACCAGGTCCTTCCTCTCACATCCCATCTACATCAGGTCCTTCTTCTCACATCCCATCCACACCAGGTCCTTCCTCTCACGTCCCATCCACACCATGTCCTTCCTCTCACATCCCATCCACACCATGTCCTTCCTCTCACATCCCATCCACACCATGTCCTTCCTCTTACATCCCGTCCATACCAGGTCCATCCTCTCACATCCCATCCACACCAGGTCCTTCCTCTCACTTCCCATACACACCAGGTCCTTCCTCTCACATCCCATACACACCAGTTCCTTTGCCCTTACCCTTCTCTTTATTATTTCATTTTGTTTCTCACATTAAAAGTCTTTATCCATTGTCCAATCTAAACTATAGAATCTAACCAATATCGTCTGTCTTTTTAGGCTTTATAACAGGAACTGCCAAAGTTTATGGAAAAGTTTGAATTTTGATACATAATGATGTATATCTCATCACAAAACAATTGTTTCTCCATTTTAAAGTCTTATTTATGTGTATATGTGTGCCTAAGCTATGATATAGATAGAGATGGTGTATTTGTGTGTATGTGTGTGCACTGCATGTGTGCAGTACTCTCAAAGGCTGAAAGAGGGTAGAGGATTCCCTGAAACTATGGTGATAAGCAGCTACTAGACAACTGATATGGGTGCTTGGAACCTTAATCCTCCGCAAAAGCAGCATGTTCTCCTAAGAACTGAGCATCTCTCAGGTCCTTATCTGTTTTTGAGAGAAGGTGTCCTGTATTTGAGGCTTCCCTTGGACTCATTATGTTATCCGGGATGACTGTAAACTTCTACCTCTCCTGCCTCCTCCCCTCACGTTCCGTGATTACAGGAGTATGCTACAATGCCTGGTTTAAGGACGACTGGGATCATGCTGAACAAACATGTAGCATTCATGACACATTCCCAGCCCCAGAATCCCTAGAGCATGGTTTAATGGAAAGCACTGGGACTTTGACTAGCATGGGGATCCATGGCTACCACAATGGCCTTCTGATACTGGGATTAAGAATGGGCAATTGGTCTCTGGTGAAGCTCTCCCTTCGACAGAACGTGAATATTGTAAGCATCCTGATTTATGTTGGCAAAATCAAAAGTTCTTGAGAGCAAACGTAAGTATTCTTTATCATGCAGTGGTGAGAACTACTGGACAGTTGTTATTAGTTATACATTGTGGTAGAACTACTGGACAGTTGTTATTAGTTATATATTATTAGTTATATATTATTAGTTATATATTATTAGTTATATATTTTGGTAGAAATACTGTTATGAAGCTTGGGTTAACAAAAAGCACATGATAGAAAATTTGGGCATCCGTGTTTCCGACTCACTCACTGGTTTATGAATTGTTGCTTGAAAAGGGGTACCAATCAGACACGAGAATTCTGCTGGCACAAATAAGCAAAAGCAAGTCTTACTCTACTCAGTTAAAATGCACGATGAATTCCATATGAAAGGCTGCTGGTTTGATGATAAGTGTGAAACATAAATGATTTCCTTGAATTCAAGCATATTGATCAATAGGGTGAGGATACAGGCTGACTCATTAGGAATGCCTTTGTCGGAATTTGAAGCAACTGAAACTACACTGAAGTTAACAGGACGTTATAATTGGCCAGCTGAATTGCAGTGGGAAGCCACGTGGAGGGCTACTTACGAACACACATAAAATCAGTGCAGAAAGCATAAAATCAGTGCAGAAAGCATGACCGCTACAGTGTTTGAGGAATTTAAAAGGAAATAGCACCAGGCATATGAGACTAGAAAGTCAGAATCTCAGATATCAACAAACCAGCAACTATGAGCTTCCATTTCCCTTCTGACCTTCTGTGACCTAGACTAAACACAGTCTCATTCCCAGAGATTAACCTTAGTGTAGGCAGAGTCCAGACCACTAGAGTTAGCTCAGGATACAGAAGTTAGGACTCCTGATACTCCAAACTCAAGGGTCTTCTCTCTTAACTATCTCGTGCTGTAGGCCCATGTGATCTCGCCATGACTGTGGTGGGGAGCAGCAATGAAAGTGAATGGAACCAGGGCTCATAGGCTGCTCTAACATTCACACGTTCCTGTAAACTATCTGGATGAAGATGTGACCTTAGCTGTGCAGGACGGTACTCTACGTCTCCATCATCTCTCTTCTCCTGTCATGTGGCCCAGAAAGAGGGTGAATAGTAATGATGGAGAACCCGCAAGGGGAGGCTACAGGACACAGAGCAGTGCCAGAGAGGTCATGGAGAAGGAGGAAAGGAAAGGAGATCTTAATTCTGTTAGCGGGCTCCCAGTAGCAGGCTGTGGATCTGCTGCAGACATGTGTACCACAGACTCTGAGAAGTGATGTAATAAGTCGGATCATCAGGAAGGCCTCGGTGTACTTGGATGACAGACATGAAGGTCTATCCATAGGACATGGTGGTTTGGAAAATGGAAGTGAGAATGCAGGGTTACCCCAGACAAGAGGCTAGCACACAAGCATTTAGCCATAACAACGGGAAAACACAGTTTTAAATGCCTTTATAGGAGGTTGGCAATAAATATGAAGTTTAAGCATAACTTTATCAAAAAATATAGAAGGTAATTATTCCAAAAACCTATTAATACCAGTGATATACATCAAGGTCTAGATAAGCAGACTCACGTGGATAAAGGATTGGAAGATAAAGAACTATTAAAGCTGTCACCTCTCCTCAAGGTGCTCTATAGATTCGGTATGATATGAACAAAAATCAAAGGACAAATGTTTGGAAACTTTCTTGAGCTGATTTCTGAAGTTCAAGGAAAGGCAAAGGAAATAGAACAGACAAAATGATTTGAGAAAGGAAAAGTGTAAGAGCTGCTGGGACTGACAGCAAGATGCAATAGAAACCTACAGAAACTGTACAGCTAAAAAGACAGAGCAGATGCACCAGTGAAAACCAAAGACAGAAAAGAAAGGCAACACGCCTAATTGGTTTCTGAAAAGTTATGAGCAAGTCAGTATAGAGTAAAGGCTTTTCAGTAAATGGTGCCAAGACAATTTGATCTTTATTTGTGATAATTAAAGAACAAAACAAAACTTGACCTTCCCAACTTTAGTTAAAAGACAAAGTAGTCCACGAACCTAAACTTATCTTATAAAAATGATGCCAGGGAAATTTTGAACGAGACTTTGGAAAGAACACGTGACACAAAATTCATGTTCAATAAAAGGAGAAAATATCAGGATATGGGAGCTAATTATGGTAAAGTCTGCATTTGCAAAGTGAAGGCAAGAGAATGGGTAATTCAGTATTAGCCTGGGCTAAATAGTAAGACTATCTCAAAACATCAAAGCCGTGGGGAAAGATGGCAGGAAAGAGAGATAGGAGAGAGGGAGAGAATGAGAGAAAGAAGGAAGGTCCTGACTGCAATATCATCAAAACTGACAATTTTAATTCTGTCAAAGACACTGTTCTAAGAATAAAAAGTCAGGCCTGGGGATGCAGGCCTTTAATGTCAGCACTTAGGAGGAGGCAAGCGGATCTCTATGAGTTCGAGGCCAGTCTAAGTCTATAGAGCGAGTTCCAGGACAGCCAGAGCTACACAGAGCAACCAAAGTAATAATTTTTGTCTCGAAAAACCAAGTGATGATGATGATGATACAAGTATTTAACTAGGAAAAGAGTTCCAATGTGGCATGAGAAACAATTTGAATCTAAAATATACAGAAAGGTCTCAGGACTCTTCAACATTGAAACAAGAAAACAGCCTAAATAATCAATTTGCATAAATTGCTGGAACACTTATATTTTAAAAGCAGGGTGCACGGACGGCAAAATCACACGAAGATGATCTACAGCGGAAGAAGGTATGTTTTGGTGAAAATTAAAACCACTCTAATATGCTGGTTCCACAGCTTAGGCAGCCATGAAGGCTGCGCACTGACCGACACCCTCACATAGTGCTGACAAGGACATAATCCAGCACTTTCTTATAGAGCCAAATACTGGGGAAGCTAGAAGCAAAAATCCTAGAGAAATGAACACTTGGGATCACTTTTAAAAGTATACACAAAAAGAATCTAACAGCTTTATTCATAATCCCCAGACGATGTAAACACCCCAAATAACATTAATATAAATTATTCAACTAACTTATATATCCACAGCATGAAATATTATTTATCATGAAAAAGAAACTTGGTACACACAAAAACTTGTATGAATTTTGGATATTAGACTGAATAGAGCCGATCTTTAAGGTTTAGATACTGTTAGATTCCCATTTGCTCAATTTCTACGTAAAAGTTAAAAATCTTCAAGAAGGGACAGAAGATCATTTGGTGACAGAGGTGATTTGAGTGGTGATCAGCGTTCAGAAGCAGCGTGGTGGGGGTGTCTCCTGATGGTGAAGGGCTCAGCCCACACTCTGATTCTGGTGCCCTTATGCACACTTCGTTGTGTATTGTAACTCACAGAAATGTACAAAACACTTTTACTGTAGTAGTTTGTGAAGCTGGATAAATGAGAAGGAAGACAACAATCTTCTCTGATAACAAATTAATAAAAAGCAAAACAACAATTTAGTCTGGAAAAAATTAAATCTTAAAGGGGTTTCTTTTCCGTTTCAACTAATTCTAATATTTAATATTTTCTTGGGGTGGCAGACTCAAAGTTTGCATTTTATCTATGTACATTGCTTTTAAAGTAACTAAAGACATTAGAAATCTCATATGTGAAATGAAAAAAAAATACCACAAGTCATCAAATCAGATAGGAAACTTCTCATTCAAGGACACACAATGAATTTACCACACTAGTGACCCAAGATCAGGGCATATGTCAAGTGGTCATCTGCTGCTGAAGAATTCATTGGGGCAGAGAGAAAAGAAAGCATTCCTGGCCTTTCGCTTTGTCTGTGATGTTTACTTGCTAGTGTTGTTCACTAGAGGAGCCAGAAAAGGTTGGGTGGGAATGAGGGTCCATGTGTGTGGAAAGAGACTGTTGAAAGAGGAAGATAGGTATCAGGAATAGAATTACACAGAGTTGGTATATAAGCAGTCATTAAAATCGATAAATGTAGACTAGTTTGAGGAAAAACAATGGGACTGGTGGATGACGTCACAGGTAAAGGTGCTTGTCACTGCGCCTGATAACTGAGCTTGTGTTCTAAAGCTCACACCATGAAAGATTAGATCCTATTCTTAAGTGTTGTCCTCTGAGGTCAACAGCAGTGTTGTGACATGCATGGGTCCACATAGACACACACACACAAACTAGAAAATGTAAAAATAAAATCTAAAAGAAAAAATAAGGTTGTGGCAGAGTTTTTGTTCATTGCAAAGAACTTTTCACGTGAATGGCTTTCAAAAGTTACAATGGCAATCAAAATGCACTTAGATACTAAAAACCATGTGTGACAATCTGGGAGAATTGGAGCACTCAGTTTTTAAATGTTGATGAACATTAAAATTTAAGGTACATATTTTTAATCAAACTTTTTCATGCTTTTGAGTTTCATGTCAGCTTCTAATAGTAAGAAGGAGTCCAGGAGATTCTCTAAGAATGCCGGAACTGAAAGGTCAGAATTATGGTGTGCGAACATGATTTTAAAGTATAATGTATTTCAAACCTGTACAGGCAGAAATTCAATGAGTTTTAAATTATAGGAGACATGTACTTTGAGACAGAACAGCTCCCGTGACCTACATTCTCATGCTTAATTGCTTCTGAATTTGTTTTAAATTCTTCTGTGACTCACTAATAAAATCTTCCAGCTCTCCAAATGACATTTTTCTTTTCTCTTTTAACTTAGCAACATCTCCCACCAATAATACTTTGAAATTCATAAATGTTCTATAGAAACATAACAATAATGCAAAGTTAATAGGAAGTAGCCATTATTTAAAAACACTTGCTGTCTGTATGATTAATCCCCATTCCAGTCGCAGGGATGAAGCACAGCAAAGCACAACAAAGCCTGTCTTTATGGACATTCCATTCTCCAAACAAACAAGCTGTATATCAGATGGTCAGGAGTGAATATAGAAAGACGGAGAAGTGCCATGTTGGGGCTGGCACCTTACAATCAGAGGTGGACAAATGTATCTAAAGTAACATTTGAACAAGCACCAAAAGGAAGAAGAGACTGAGCTGTCCATCTCCCTGGAGGAAGCATTCCAGGAAGCAGAGAGTTCAAAGGTCTTGAAACTTAATGGTGCTGACATGTTCTAAAAACCAGCAGAGATGCCAGGGCACTAAGGAAAAAGGACTAAGAGCTCTGTCCCAGTTTCATGTCCATTTCTGTGACCAAATATCCTGACCAAAAGTAACATCAGGAAGAAATGGTCAATTTGGCTAGCAGCTCCAGGTTACCATTCTGGGGAAGTTGCAAACTTGGGACCTTTGGACAGCCATACCATGTCCATGGTCAAGAACAGAGGGAGGCCATGTTGTGATGGCACAAGCCTTTAATCCCAACACTTGGGAGGTAGAGGCAGGTAGATCTCTGTGAGTTCTAGGACAACCAGAAATACACAGAGAAATTCTGTCTTGAGAAATGAAATAAACAGACAGACAGGTAGGTAGACAGACAGACAAAAAGAAAACCAGAGAGAAATAATATGCACTAAGGCTGCCTGCTCTTTCTGTCTCTGTCTCTCTTCTTTTCACTCTTCCTTGCTAGTTAAGGTAGGACCTAGCCTAGGGAATGTGCTACCCACAATGATCGGGGTCTTTCTATATCAAGTCACCAAGTCACCTCTACAGACATGCCCACAGGCCAGTCTGATCTAGACAATTTCTCACCAAGCCACCTCCACAAACATGCCCATGGAACAATCTGATCTAGGTAATTCCTCATTAGACTTTTCTCAAGTGATTCTATGTTTGTCAAATTAAGAATTAAAATAATCAGCACAAGAAGCATGTGTGAGTTTTAATACAACCTAGCTCATTTTCACAGACTTAGTAACTTGAAGCAGCACTCGAATTTCATAGGTTCTGTGATGGAGAAATCATCAGAGTCCTTTATCAGAGTCTAACCAAGTTGAATTCAAGATGCAGGCTGGGTATAACAATCTCTTTCTCTCATGGAGGCTATAGGGAAGAACGTGGTTTCCTATAAGCATTGGGAGAATGTATGAAGTACACAGCTGGCTACCCCTCTAGCAGAGGATGAGAACTGAGCTGAAGGACAAAGTGGTCCTCCTATCATTTTCCCATGTTATACCCACACTGAAGGGGAAAGTCCCTGAACTGGAATCCTTGGACTCTCCTAGCATTCCGGCTCACACGAGCAAAGGTTTATGAAAGAGGGTAGACTCTAGAATTTCACAGGCCACTGTAGGAACTTTTATTTTCCTTCTACGAGAATAATCAACAGAGGATTTTGAACTGAGGTAAGCTTTGAAGTGAGAACTTGAGTGTTAAGTGCAGAGACGAAGGGTAGCTGGGAAAGTAGCGCCCCGCAAAGACAACTGGGAAAGATATGGCAAGAGCTGAGGTAAATCAGAGGCTAGTTTAATTTGAAGACATGGCTTATAAGATATCTGATTAGTAGGATGAAGAAAGAGAGAGGGAGGGAGGGAGGGAGGGAGGGAGGAAGGAAGGAAGGAAAGAAGGAAGAAAGAAGGAAGAAAGAAGGAAGGAAGGAAGGGATTAGAATGTTGAAGAAGAATGTCTTTAGATGGGGAAGCTGTGACAGATTTGGGGGGAAGGAGGACAGAGTATGCAGGAAGTGGGGATTCAATTTCCAATAGTTTAGACACATATTTGGACTTTACTTACCGGTAAGTGGTTAGATGATTGGCTTTTGATGGGAAGTGTCCAGTGTGGACAATGATTAGATTCTTTGCATCAAAACAGGAACTAGGTAACTCATATGAGAAAAAGGAGAGGACAGATACATATGAGATTTTATTGGCAGCAATATCAGAATGGAGACCTAGGAGCTGGAGGAATACCTCAGCAACTGCATGCATGAATATATATTCTAACACCAACACTGGATAATTGAGGCTATTGAAAGCTTTGGCACTATCAAGAAAAGATCTGAAGTGTAAGAATTATCAATACTTAGAAGGCAGACTAACAAAGACAAATAGTAGGAAGAGAGATGAAAAAGTCATCTGTGGTAGGAAGTGGAAAAAGCCTGGTATCTCAGATATCAAGTGAAGAACATGTTTTAAGGGATAGGCAACTGATCCACTATGTAGATGTATTTTAGTGAGAGATATAATGGGAATTATGCACAGGATTTAGAAACATGAGACCACTGTAGATCATGCTACATCCTGTTTGGGTAAAGTATCAGGGATGAAAGCTCAGGGAGGTGTTTTTTAAAAATGATCTAAGCAAGTGAAATGGTTCTGCTATGAAGGCTGCAGGGAGCTGGAGCATGAGTCAGAGAGGCCCGTGGAAGGATGAATGGAGTTTTTACACTGAGAGACAACTGGCAGATACCCGTTTATGATGGATCAGTGACAGCAGATAACCGCTGGAGCACTGCCTAAAACATTGTTACTCTTAATAGGAGGGCAAGGGCAAGTCTTAGGGTCTGGTAAATACACTGTGGGAAACTGTTAAATTCTCCCAGTGAAACAGAAACCAGACAAATTAGCTGAGAAAGAGGAAGAGGTAAGAACGTTCAAGATTTGAGGAATGGTGTGGCGTAAAGCAGTGACCCAGACAGACAATGAGACTGTGAAGGAATCACAGGATGTACAGTAGTGCTGTGCTTTTATAGAAGATACCCAAGAAATTAGGGTGCATGCTCCCAAACGCAGCCCATAAACAAGGAAGTCAGCTACCTCTGTCTACCCAGTTGCAGAAATGCAGTTGCGAGGTAGGTGAGCTAGACGTTGGTTTCAGTTAGATTTATTTTTATCAAGAAGAATAAGTTACAGTTTTCATTAAATGGTTAATTACATTATATTTTGCTCAATATGGAAGGGAAGACTTGGGAGTAGAGGACATATGGTTTCTAGAGGATGGACCAGGAAACCTTAGTTGGGCAAAAGGCAGGGGCTGTGAAGGACAAAGATAGGCAGCAGTAGTAGTGACTAGGGGTCACAGAGAGACTACTTGGAGTTTTCTAGAAAGATTCAAAACAGTATGCTCACGGTGGAAGTCCCTGGAGGGAGGGGTTAATGCCATCTGTCAGGAAGCTAGAAAGTAACCTTAAGACAGGATGAGCTAAGTAAAGAGGGGTAAAAAAAGCCCTAAGAGTTCAGTGATTTAAGAAGGTCACTGACATCAGGGGGAAGTCCTGCTGAAACGCTACTGTGTCAAGAGTTAGAGGTTCCACAAGGTGGAGGTGACAGATGAAGTTCCCATCCACATGGGAGAGCCTCGGATGGGTGGAAGTCAAGAGCCTCGATTTCAGAAAATTCAGGTATTATTCAAAGAATGAGAAGCAAAAAGACAAAGCTGGCTGGGGAGAGTTGGCAAGTGTGTGAGAATGGACCTCAGATATCAGAATTCAGTTGGAGAGCAGTAGCTAGCAAGGGCAGAGTTGAACACAAAAGAGAAAGAATGACACAAGTCTGTGAAAATGAAGGAAGACAAGGGGCATCTGGAAATGCCACATAGTGAGTAAAAAACTGTGGTGAAAACACAGACATTGAGTTTAGCCCAAGTGTGCTAAAGTCTTCGTAATGGAAAGATAGAAAAAAGGCCTTGTTAAGGACCCGGCCTCTGCCTCTAACCTACTCTGCCATATTGTCTGAACTCTGTAGTGCTGAATCATCTGGTAAATATCCTAGACGATATTTAAATATGTGGCTGATTTCACAGCCGAGACGGATTAAATAGAGCTATAAAGATTTAGAGGAAATAGGATGAATATATTGTTTTTATCTGCACCAAACAAGGGTATCAGCAAAAATAAATCAACAGCAAAATTAAATAAACTGTCTTCTACCAGTTTTTTACAGAGTAGTCTGGAAGGATGTCTACTCCTTTCTCTGCTTCTCGCCTCAACACGTCATTTCAGACTTCTGACCATAGCAAGATGCATCTATTAGTAACTGAAAGGTCGGTCCTTGCACACCTCTAAGGACACGTGTAAGAAAATTAATTTGGCTTTTATCTAGACTGAAATCCAAACAGGAAGAAGAGATAGATGATCCAAAACCATAGTATTAAAATTTGTAATTCAAAAGAGGTTATTATGGTCTTCTAGAAATGTTAGGTAATAAAAGAAATGTGTTTCAAATAAAAAGATTCACTTGTTTTAACCAACACTGGGTTTAGCATATTGTCTGTTATTACCAGATAAGCTCTTAAGTCCTGTGAATAGCAGTGCTGACTACAATGAGTGAAACCTATGGTCCATGCTCACCTTCAGCCTCCCCTGGTTCATCTTGTGGAAACTGAGTCATCACAAGTCCTGATGGTTACCTAAGAATACTAGGGTCGGAAGATTGTCTTGAATTTATGTTAAATGTATTATTGAAAGCCAAAAGAAAGCAGTATTATTTTGATTTTGTAGTGTCCATGGGAAACAGCAGTGGTTTGGTCTAGTTCATGGCAGCCTTCTCTTAAGCTCTGAGGAATTCTCCTCCTGTTATACTAATTGGTCTTTCCTCAGAGCAAGTCACATCTGGGAGGAATACATCTCTCCACTTTATGTCCTTCCCTGGGTTTCTTCTCCTAGACTGCATTGTCTATGCAGCCCCAGGAGCCCCCATGTGTGTCCCTCTATGCTGGCTTACGGTGTTCTTTATGTGTAGAGAATGTTTTCTTAGAAGCATCTTCATCTTCTTCCATTAGAGTATATGCATTATCTACAATGTTCTGGTACATGGTGTGCTTCCAAATGACTGCTACGGTGAGTTCTTTCCTTCCCAAATGGGACTGTGGAATCGTTCATTATCAAGAAGGATAGGCAAACTTTCTTCTAAAACTCCCCTCAGAGCTGTCAAATACTTCCTTTCCAGAATACTCCCAGCAAGAAGTGTAAATGCAAAGCACTTTCATATCCTGTGAGGGGAGTTCACAGGCGAGAGCCACACAGAATGCCAGGCTCAGTCCCTGTGATGATTGAGCCTCACTGTCAGCTTGTCTGGATTTAGAAACTCCATGGAAATGCACTTTTGGGGTGTCTGTGAAAATTTTTCCAGAAAGATTTCAGTCGATGGGAAAAACCACTGTGCTGGTGAAGGACATCACGCTATGGTCTGGAGTCAGGAACTAAGCTGAGTAGAGAAAGCAAGCTGCATCCCAGCATCCACCTATCTGAGTTAAGTAAAGCAAGCTGCATCCCAGCATCCACCCATCTGAGTAAAGCAAGCTGCATCCCAGCATCCACCCATCTGAGTTGAGTAGAGCAAGCTACATCCCAGAATCCACCCATCTGAGTTGAGTAAAGCAAGCTGCATCCCAGCATCCACCCATCTGAGTTGAGTAAAGCAAGCTGCATCCCAGCATCCACCCACCTGAGTTGAGTAAAGCAAGCTGCATCCCAGCATCCACCTGTCTGAGTAAAGCAAGCTGCATCCCAGCATCCACCCATTTGAATAAAGCAAGCTGCATCCCAGCATCCACCCATCTGAGTTGAGTAAAGCAAGCTGCATCCCAGCATCCACCTCACCTGTCTGTGCTTCTTGATTATGGGTGCAATCTGAACAGCTGCACCACATTCTTTTGTCAGGTCTCCCCTAGGAAGATGGCCTGCTCTCAACTGTAAAGCAAATCAACTCTCCCTTAAGCTGCTTCTGTCAGGCAGGCATCACAGCACCAAAACAAAAGTCAAGACCTACTACACACTTTCATGTAACCCTGAGCAACCTGTGGGTCACACAAACCATCATTGCCAGTAAGGCTTGTGTACATTTTTATCCTGGAATTTCAAATGCTGACGCCTGTTTTGACTCTGCCTTCTTTTAAACACACTGATCTCTATAAGTGACTCCATTCTTCACAACATCAGTGAGCTGCGTTCTGTAAAACTGAGTATCACATCTGTTGCTTTTGGAAGTGGAATAATGGCGATGATTGGGTTTTTGATAGTAATGAGGAAACACCTATGATACAAGAGCATTGCCTGCAGTTATTTAAAGAACTGTGGCAAAATCTAATAACATTTATTTTAATCTAGAGAAACAGCAACTAACAAACCCACACCAACTTGGGAGCTCAGAACACATCAATTCACTCTCAGAGTTCTGGAAGCTGGGTGTCAGGGTTCAGGGGCTTGTAGGTAGCAGCCTTCAGCTGTGACCTCACATGGGGGAGAGGGAACAAGTTCTTAGCACATTTAACGTGAGTGTAACTCCCAGAAAGCCCTCTCCTCATGAATACACAAAACTGTAACAATTTGCCTAAATCCCCATCTTCAAGTTTAGCATAAGAATCGGAATAGGCGCAGACAGTGAACCCCTAGCAATCTTCAAACACTCAAACTTTCAAAATTACCAGAAAATAATTTTGGTCACTAAACATTATTTTTATATCATAAAAAACTCCTTAAAATCAGATTTTTAAAAATCTAGGAAGTTTTATCGTACTGTGGCTTTGAGTGCTTGATCTGTTCCACTTTCAAATAAATCTCTTCTTACATTTTGCAAAATCCTGTAACTAACAAGTTGTCTTCTTTCAACAGAATTGAACCAGGAAGCTGGCCAAGGGGAAAACATTCTGTAGGCTTTTGGCTGTGTCGTTTGTCCATGAGAATCCATGCTATTTCAGATGTAGCCACCAATTTCTCCCTAAAAGAGAGGGAATGCCTGGACCCACTCAGTGAAATTTTATAGTGGAGTGAACTCAGATAATTACATATAAATCGTTTCCGTAGGATGTGGTGTTTCTAACAGTATCTGCTCATGATTCTGGAGCAAAGGAACGAGCATGGGAGTGAGACGGCAAGCGTGATAGTAGCTCTGTACCTGCACCTAGCTGCAATGTGACCGCCTACCGCAGAGTCCACCACCATAACTCGAGCTTCTCTTGCCACCATGTCCTCTCTGCTGTGGTGGACGGAAGCCTTAGACTGACATTTCTGCCTATCAGTGTAGATCTTATCAACAGAGGTCAAGCATGGTGGAAGAGCTGGGCGGTGATGGCGTACGCCTTTAATCCCAGCACTTGGGAGGCAGAGGCAGGCGGATCTTTGTGAGTTCGAGACCAGCCTGGTCTACAAGAGCTAGTTCCAGCTCAGGCTCCAAAACCACAGAGAAACCCTGTCTCGAAAAACCAAAAAGAAAAAAAAAAGAAAGGATGGTGGAAGAGTCACAGGAAGACATAGGGACTGGGGTATTCTGGAGATGACTTATTATTTTCTTTTTCATGCATCAAAATCGATCACAAAGAGTAAACATTAGAAATACATAACCTAAAAGTAACTATTAAACGTATGAATGTTCATTGTCCTAATCGGGAGACACACTGATCAATATCATGATCTTATAGAGCAGACATTTGGAAACTCCTTGTAGGATATAAAAGAACTTACAAAGTCAGTCCTGTGATGGTCAATATTTGCTTGTGCCTCCTGCCTCTGAGGCCCATTCAGAAGATGCTCAGGTTCAGTTCCCTGAAAATGCTCACAAAGCTGTAGATTCAGAGAACGATGCTACGAGGAGTCTTGGAACACTATGCTTCTTGGACAGTCATGACTTTGGCTTATAATTCTCAGGGGTTAGTATTTTGTCAGAGGATCAATCTCATTTTTTTTCCTGTATGGCCCTAATACTCACACCATGTGTGAACAACATGCATGCGGTACCGTAAATTCTGTATCTGATTATATTGTAAAACATAATAACTGTCTATGTAGGCACAACATTCTCTGGAAAATGCATCAAGCATAGAGGAGCAGGAGCCTGAGAGAATCACTGGGAGCAGCGCATGACATGAGGGACAATAGGTGCCGAGGACAAGAAGGACGCACGGAGAGGGCTTGGCTCTGGCTTACTCCTGGCTATAAATTATAATTAGTGCATTAAAATAGCACGTTCTCTCCTGGCTTTTCATTTTTACTCACATCTTAAATAAAATCGCATGAGCACAACACACATCATTATTTTCTGTTACTTCTGCAGAAAGGAGGCCCTAGCAGAACTAGGGCTGTAACTCTTTAAATATGACTAGGTTCATTTTCAGCCATACTGGTTAAATTGCCTTCAGTAGGAAATTACTATTTCTGTATTATCATTGTGTGTTTTATATAAAACATTGGGTTCTTTCTTTTATATTTAAAATGTTCTCTTCTGTTATTTTCGAACGAATCAATGTGCTACAGACTGGCTATTTTTTTGTTTGTTCTTTGTTTGCATTGGGACTGGGATCTTTTCTTTCCTTCCTTCCTTTCTTTTTTTTTTTTAAGAAAGAGTTTCTTTATGTAGTCTTTGCTGGCCTGAAACTCACTTTGTAGACCAGGCTGGTCTCAGACTCACAGAGATCCACCTGACTCTGTCTCCTGAGTGTTGGAATTAAAGGCATGTACCACCACCACCCAGATTCTTTTAGAGAGCACTTAACAAATGCATTCTAGAATATCCTCTAATCACTGAACATTAAGGCTTTGGTCATGATTTTTCTCTACTTATTCACAAATATATGACATTGACTATAATTTTAGCTACCTTTCTGGGCTACAGAGAGTCTCAATGATTATTATCATCATTATTTCATTATTGCAAACTTCAGTCATTTAAGTGGATAAAATTCAAAACTGAACTCAGATTCTTCATCTTTAAAAGCAGCTTTCTCTGCTTCCAACATCAGCAGCAACGGTGGTGCCTCAAACCAAGTCAAGAAAACAACAACAGCAACAACGACCTTGCGTTCATTTTGCTGTCTCTTTCTCTCCTATCTCACACCCATCCTGTCATCAAATTAAGTTTGTCCTTTTTGGAAAATGAATCCAGAATGAGATTCTGTCTTACCTCCTCCAAACTACCTCTTTATTGCCAACTTCCAACACTGCTCACATGACTAGATACGGTAGCTTCCCACTGGTCCTCATTTACCCTGGGCCTGCTTTTGCTCTCCTGAAGTCTCTGTCATCATAACTTGGGGTTGAATGTTGCCATTTGTCTGCTCAGACCCCTACTACAGCTCTGGCTTTACTCTGAGTGCAAGATGATGAAGGCACCAGGGCCTTCACCTATCCACCAACCGGATGTTAGTTCTTTCTTGGTCTCATTTCCTTGGTTCTACGGCTTGCCCAACTCACTCCAACAGCTGCTGCAAAGGCCTCTGCTACTCCTGGCACACAACAGACAAACTCCCTCAGGAGCTGCCTATGACCTACGGTTCACCTGGAGAGAGCATCAACACCACCATCGCCAGTGCCAGGCTTAGATCTACATAGTGGTTTTTCTCAATGTTAATTCTGCTCAAATAGTCTTTCCAATGAAACTTACACTGAAGTCTCAGGACTCAAGTGACAAAAGCTGAGGACAGAGTAGGATAAAAGCAAGAAGGCATTCATCAGTCTAGGGTCATTTAAATCCCATTTTTAAAAAGACAGGAAATAAATGTGGTTGCAGTTTTATGGAAAACTCAGATTGATGATTGAGACAGTAATAGTGGCCAGTGTTCATTACAGACTATGTAACAGGCACTATTTCAACTGCCTTACATGTATTATTAAAACATTGTAAAACACATGGCTATTCTTCACCCCAGTTTTCGGTGATATTTGTGAGATTTCCTGAGAACCCAAACTAGTCCCTCTGTTTGTCTCTTCCTACCACTTGTTTACAGTAACCAGTGTGCAGCCCTGCAGTTTGTCCCAGATCCCCGTGACTTCTGTGGATGTGGTGACTGAACACAGATGACTCAGAAAGTAAAGGGAAAACTCTCAAAGTGACCCTTCATGTGTTACTCTAAAACATCGCTCTGCGATCTGCTTCCAGACTCTCTTACAGCTTCATGAGTGCCCCAGATCCTCTGCTTAAAACCAGTTACCTATAATGTATCTTGGAAAGTTCCCATCTTCCTTTTTGCTTCTCCTCCCTGCAGCAGGGCACAGGGCAGGAAGTGGACAAGGCTCCCTTTGAAAACCGATCCGAAAGGTGGAAAAATGAGAAACTCTTCAGGGACAACACACGCTCCCATTTCTAGTCACCCTGATCATGAAATTCAAAGGAAACTCTTTCTGTATCATTCCATATTCATGACTGGACGTTTTCAAATTCAACGAATTCAAAGACATGACAAGGACAATCTTTCAGGGGGATATTATGATCGCATAATAAATATTATAAAAGCAGTGATATGCATTTCCACTGCTTCCCTCTCCCTACAGCCTTCATGCAGCTTACATTCCCCCCCTCCCCGTCTGTTCTTCAAGCAATCTTGTCATGAAGAAAATAGTATCAGTTGACAACTATTTGCTTCAAGATGTAGTGAAGGTGTTAGGGACTGAGAGATGACATGGGAGAAGGGGAGGGAGAAGCATCCTTGTGATCAAATGATGATATCATTTATTTTACCTGGCACCGGAGTTTATGATTTAGCTCCTCTTATTGGTGTTATTCTTGTCACTCGACAGGTTGGGAAATTTAAGCAAAGTAGTTAGTTCCTGGTGACAACAATTTCTTTCATTATAGTCTCAGCTAATCCCTTCAGGCTCTTAAAGGCCAATGCCCTTGTGCCCTGCAGAAATCTATCTGCACTGGAACCAGTGGCAACTCTCAATAGCCAAGACATTTAGTGTCTGTGGGCAATTTGCCTAAGAAGCAAACAAAAGAGCCTTTGGAGACCATCTCTCCTATTTACCATGTAAGCCCCTGAGAAATCTTAAATTTGATTTTAGATAAGAAAACAGTATTTTTTCATGCAAATCTATTAAGTTCCAAGTACTTTGATCAGGGAATCCAGTGGCTCACTCACCTAATTATCTGCTGGGCTGAAAGCAAACATCTCCCACTGTAACACAGCATTGCAGAAAACAACCCTGCTACACTGGTTTTAACTGTGTTTATTCACACATGTATTTACTTTGTGGTGCTGAGGATGGAACAGGGCCTTGTGCACACTAAACGAACACGGTAAGGCTAAGTGCGAGAGCAAATGCGATAGCTCAGAAAGGTTAGTTTGCTTTATCTCTTCCAGCACGTGGGTACATGGACCGTTAGCAACGAGCGGTTTCACTGGGCTCACTAGTCTCTGAGCTATGGTTCCTCCAGGGGACAGCCATACTGCGTTCCACAGCAGCAGGAAAGTGAGTGAACACAGGGGTCCTGAACTTCAAGAGCTTGTCGGGGGAAAGAAGCTGTACAGAAAAAAGAAAGTTTTTTCTATATTCCCAGGAGAGAGCCCACCCGTGTGTGGGAGGAGCCCACCAGTGCATTCTCCAATACCAAGGGGTCAGCCAGCCCTGAAAACACGTGGGCAAGAAACATTATTCAGAATGAGCAGGTTCTATTTACATACTTAGGAATGCCCATACACACACAGTAACAATTAAATAAAAGTAGGTGATAACTTTGAAAGAGAGCAAAGGGCATGGAACAAGGAAGGGTTTGAAGGAATAAAAGGGAAAAGGCTAAATAAGTGATTATATTATAATTTCAAAAATCAAACACTATAGAAGAAAGAGAGGACAATTTAAAGACTCTCCTCCCATATTTTGTGTGACTTGCAGAAGTTGAGATCCACACAGCTCAGTAGCGAGAGTGTAAGTATTATGGGGTCCTTGAAGCCTGCATGAGAAAATGGAGGAAGAAAGGCTGGGCCCATGAGTGGAAAGTGAATGTCCATTTGAGGATGTCCCACACACCAACCTACCCAAGCGTGTGCCAAAGAATATGCTTATGAAGAAAGTTCATAAATAAAAATAGACAGTGCCTATTTATTTTTCTGAAAAATCCTTTTTTGTTACTATTGTTATAAAGCAGAATCTTCTGAACTACATGAGCATATTTATTGAGCCATGGGTCTAATAAACTGCTAATAAATGTTCTGTGAATGAACTGGCTCATAGTCAACCCAAATGAAGTTGTTGTGACATGTGCCCTTTGAGTCTCCCAAGAGGCCTTGGAGGGCTGATGAAGACTGAGAAGTCATATAGAAAGAAGCCTGTTTTTCTTTCTTTTCCATGTAGGAGCTTCAAACACATTGCACCATTGAATTCCTTTTCTTAAAGAAACAATAACAATGTGATACTAGTTATTCAAAAATTACTGTTTGCACAGAGATGACTTAACTGCAACAGGAGAGCAGAAACATGGTGACAATGGTGGGCATTGCTCTGGTCAATATGAGATCTCTAGTACAAGATGTTCAAACTACATGTAGTTCCTTTCAGGACTAATCATCCTGCAAATTATCTTCACAGGTAAGTCAGCTCTCTCTCAGACTTTGTAAGCAGGTGTCTTTGTGTACAGAGAAGAACTTGGTGCAATTCACATTTTAAAAGAGGAAAGAGTCAGGCCGTTCTGTAGAAACTGAGGAGCTGCTGAGGTCTACTCGGGTGTGGGCTGTCCTGTCACTCAGAACTCTAAACCAATTTGCAGCATGATGACTCCCACATTTTTTTGAACAATGCAAACGAAGGAAGTGCTAATTGGTTTCCATGGCCTTACCTCCAGTCATGCAAATGACTTAGAGACATAAAGAAAGGTGCAGAATATATAACCGGAGAGATATCTAAGATGTCATGAAAGCCTAGCTGAATACAAGGGAAATATCAGATTGATATAATATGATAAGATTATGATTAGTTAAACAGTGGGTGGCTGAGGAGAGCCTGGATCACAACTAGTTCAGCTGCACTGTGTCCAGACGCCTAATAGAGTCCTATAAAGAAACCAGAAAACTCCCTAAACATATCAATAGAAGAAAATATTAAAAATAATAATTAGTATTCCCTGTGTGAGGCATCATTATAAAGATTTCACGTTACTATTCACACGATCCTTACAACAGGCCCTGGAAGGGAGGCAGTGCTGGCACCACATCTCACAGACATGAAACTGAGCTTAGGACTGGTGATGTTGCCCATTTGGTAGCTGGCCTAGCATGTCTGAAGCTCTGGGCAGGCTCCCCGGTAGCTGGTTATGATGGTGTGTGTTATAATCCTAGATCTGGGCAGATAGAAGAAGGTCAGCAAGGAGTTCCAGGTCATCTAGTCTCAGAGCACTCAACATTTTGGATGGCTGGAGAGGAGTCAGGATTTAGGCTCTGGGGCATTTTTAAATTAAATATTTTTATAAATTAAAATAATACAAATGTAAATAAATAAAAATGATTTCTTTATTGCAGTGAATTAATACTTATATGATTTAGATTTTTCCACTAATTTTTAGTGGCTGGAAGGAATTTCAAGCGTTACTACAAGATGGCTCGTGTTAGCGATCTTTGATGACGTCTCCCGAGGGTCTTTAGCACAGCTCTCACAAGAACTCATTTTCGAAGCAAATCCCTTGCTCCTCTCTTTGACATCTCCCTTCATTCTTAGGGCACAAGCAAGAGAAAAAGTAACCTGAATTTATTCTGTTCATAGTATTCACTATGTCCATTTTTAAAAAACAGTATCAATATGGAAGTACATGGGAAGGGTCAGAAGGAGGCACTCCGAGGGGAAATGATGTAAGTATATTCAAACTTCAACCAACTAAAGCTATTTTAAGCATTTAAAAATTAACAAATAATAAAAATTCCTGGCACAACTTATAGCCCCATGACATTTACACATTTACAAATTCTGTCTGGATTTTAGAGTTACACGCCCAATGCTGATAGTAAAAAGTCGTATTTCTTTCCTCCAGGAGGCCTCATTCAAACAAACTGGTGCATGTGTCCTCTGATGAGCTCTTCACTCAGGTATACACTAGATGTCAAAGGGATAAAAGCCAGGATTCAGGCTTCAGGTAAGAATTCATTTCTTAGTCATTGAAATCTTGCATTTACATAAAGAATAAATCCATACCTCTGCCATTGGCAGATTAGAG
The DNA here is from genome assembly GCA_028555095.1 of Dicrostonyx torquatus. Taxonomy (NCBI): domain Eukaryota; kingdom Metazoa; phylum Chordata; class Mammalia; order Rodentia; family Cricetidae; genus Dicrostonyx; species Dicrostonyx torquatus. The sequence continues at coordinate 726,860 of JAQHUG010000356.1, forward strand.
AGGTTATAATTCCAAGCAACTAGATAAAGAAACTAAACAAAATTTAAGGCATACTTGAAGAAATTAACTTTAAAGCAAGAGGCAGTGGAAAAGTATTCACAACGCTTTTCTCTAGCACAAGTCAGGGCCTGGGACCTTACTGCATTTTTTAATTTGCCCAGAATTACCCACCATAGGGAAAAGAATCTTTACAGCTTTCATTAGCAGATGAGAGAGAGAGAGAGAGAGAGAGAGAGAGAGAGACAGAGACAGAGACAGAGAGAGACAGAGAGAGAGACACAGAGAGACACAGAGACAGAGAAAGCAGCCTGACCCAGGCGACTTGAGTGGCCACAGGGAAAGGACTTGACCCCAAATCCTCCTGCTCCCTCACTGTTCCCTGATAAGGAGTAAAGGAAGACTTCCGGTTGGGTAGAAGAGATGCTCTCAAAAGTATCATAGAGCAGGGAAGCTTCCACTCAGCAGTGGAAAGATGAACTGAAAGCTGGGATAAAGGACAAATACTTTCCTGTGTGAAAATGGAGAGAACACCAAGTGCGAGTGCCCTGTCACTAACGGGGTCCAAGAAGAACCTCAAGTGCCGGTCTGAAGATCCCGTCCCATCCGCACAGTAACCGAGCGCTAACTGACGCCTTATGAAGAGAATGCACATGCCCTGGGTAGCCCTGGGAAGCCCTGGGTAGCCCTGGGTAGCCCTGGGTAGCCCTGGGTGGACAAAATCCAGTCTCCCTCCTGCAGCAGCTGTGGAAACTTAGGAAATCAAGCTGCTGCTCATATGAGCAAATATGGAAAAATACAGGAAAAATATCATTATGTAGCCATTTAGAAAATGAAACAGCACGACCAATGAAGACGCTTCCTCTGTGGAGATCTGTGGAGGTGCCAGAGCCACAGCAGGAATTTGGTGTAAATTTCCCTTCAAACAGGTCAAAGGTCAGCAGAGGTCTGGGAGGGGAGGCTCTGGGAGAGCACCACCCAGTCAGGGCTTCAGAAGACAGGTCTGGCAAGCACAGCCTCTGCTTCACCCTGCTGTGGGGTTGTCTGTTGCTGACTTGCAGGCTCCAGCGCGCTTACTTCCTGAGATAAGCATGCTGCATCCTGATGCGCTTTCGGGTGCATGATTTTTACTTTTGTTGCTCAAGGAGCAATGAATACAATGAGTACATGCCGTCCCTGTTGTCTATATCTCTGGAGATGTATCCCACAATATTCAATACTATTCTCCATTAAAAGTAGCCAGAGATGCGCTACTCTCCCCAAAAGCAGACGTGGTGGGTGATAGTTCATTTATATTAACGTATTTTTAACGTTTTAGACATAAGAAACTTTGAGTTTTGTGGAACCAGCAGGTAGTGCTGTCATAATCACAATATCTGCTCAGGCAGGAAAGCTGATTTAAAGGCTAATAAGAGAAGACAGAGAACCTAGGGAGATAGGGTCTCCCTATCTTTATCAGGGGATAAAGCTCTGGCTATACAAGTCTGAGGACCAGAGTTCAGATTCTCAAAGCCCACATGAAAGTCAGACATGTGTGGCAGGACGTGTTAGGATAACCGGAAAGAGTCTGGGCTAGAGTAAAGGATGAGGGTAGTGTGGTCTATGCTGAAGTAAATGTAAATCTTAACCCCGGATCTAGCTTCTCGTGGAAATCCCAATCCTTCCTCACTACTGCCCTGGAAGTTACTTCTCTTGCTCCTGGGTGAGAAGCACGGTTAGGGAGGAAGGTTGTTTTGGTTTACAGTTGCGGGGCTCTGTCCATCACAGCAGAGAAAGCCTGGCAACAGGAGACCAAGACAGTTGTTTACCCAGCCTCAGTGAGGAAGCAGAGAGTGAAGAGGAAATGAGTGTGTCTGTGGAGATTCAAGACCCTCCCCTAGTGGCCCAAGTCCTCCAGCGGGGCTCCACCTCCTGAAGATTACACAGCAGCCGAAAACAGCTCCACGGACTGGGAATCACCCGTGCAAACACACGAGCCTGTGGGGTGCATTTCACACTGCCGCAGCAACACACAGTGGGTCTTACGCTTAGACTATCATAGTCGCCGATTTACACAGAATCCGCCTACATGTAAATCCTTGGTGCTAGTCTTTAAAAAAAAAAAGTCATAAAGCAATTAAAGATATATACAAAGAAGCCACTATAGCAAACAAAATTTCTACCCACTATCCATTTGCTGAAGCTCTGCTCTGCTTCAGGCATACAAAATTGAACTTCATGATAGAATATCAAAAACTTAAGACCCCAAACTGTGGAGTGGATGGCAGAGAAATAAGTAAGGATTTTTAAAAAGGCTGTAAGCTTTCTACAAGGTAGTAAACTAGAGGCCAAACAAAGAAATGAACGGAGTTCTAGTCTTCTGTATATAGCCAGCAGCCGTGGGAGCTCAATCAAGCCCATGTAAAACAGAATGCGTTGCATGAAGTAAAGGAGCTGGTACATAGAAAGTATCAAACGAGCCGGGCGGTGGTGGCGCACGCCTTTAATCCCAGCACTCGGGAGGCAGAGGCAGGCGGATCTTTGTGAGTTCGAGACCAGCCTGGTCTACAAGAGCTAGTTCCAGCGCAGGGTCCAAAGCCACAGAGAAACCCTGTCTCGAAAAACCAAAAAAAAAAAAAAAAAAAAAAAGAAAGTATCAAACGCAGAGCTTGCACCAAGTATCTACTTAATAAGTTACTCATTAAGCATGCTCTCAGTATCAACTGCAAACTAGTAACGGCTTTTCCTTTCTGAAGAACCTGTCACTGTTTTTTTTTTATACTCATTTATTTATTTATTATGTATACAATATTCTGTCTGTGTATGTCTGCAGGCCAGAAGAGGGCACCAGACCTCATTACAGATGGCTGTGAGCCACCATGTGGTTGCCGGGAATTGAACTCAGAACCTTTGGAAGAGCAAGCAATACTCTTAACCACTGAGCCATCTCTCCAGCCCCCTGTCACTGTTGTTAGTACGTACAAAACCTCAGCGGTTGCTAACTGCATACAGGCTGAATGGCAGTGCACGGTGAGGAAAATCAACAACCAAGCCCAGGGAAGTCTGAAACTCCCTTCTATCATTCTCCCTCTGAGAATCTTTCACCCTTTTTACTGCTTCGCATGGTTGCTGGTTTGCCACAGTAAAACAGTGAGATTGTTTTCCTAGTCCTACTCAGTAATAGATCTTCCTATTTCCCACCCTGTTATTATGAAATGATATGAAACACTACATACTCCTAAGTCCTACTTGGATGGCCTCAAAGGTTTGGGACCGGCTAGAAGAGCATATGAATGCCAGGTACGTGGATAGCAAACCATGCTCAGGTGCTACGGGTGTCCATGTTTCTGAGGCCGGTTGAAACAAGTGTCATTATTTCCCTTTCTGTTTTGAACTTGGTTCTAACTTTCTGCCACCAAGGCTAACATATCTGAGTTTCCCACAGCATGCTAATATTCATTTATTTATTACCTATTGTAAAATTAGGTGCTATGAGGAGGAAATCAGAAAAACACGAACCAGTGAAGAAATGGCACTGTCTCCTAGTCCTTGCTATAGCTCAGTCACTGGAATGTGACATTTCACACTGGGTCCAGATGTCTCTTGTTGACAAGAGCACATCCGTGAAATCAACGACTCTCCAGCCAGAAGAGTGCAAGTTCAGATCAACTCGGAAAACATGCTAAATCGTTTGCCACTTCTGATCGATTTATGGGATGGATTAGACACATCATTGGTTAGTTTGCCAAGGATCAGAAGAGCTACCTCCAATCCACTCTCAGCACATAGCACACAACTGTATTCTTGGTAGTGTGTTTGCATAACTTTAGTTGCTAATGTAAGATTATTCAATATCTGTCACAATTAAAGTCATAGTCGGCTGTAAAATAAGTCTGCATCAATTGAATGATGGTACAGAAGTCAGGAAGGCAGAGCAGCAATCTGGCAACAGGGCCAGCAAACAGAATTAACATATAAAAGAAGTGGGGGGATGGGAACAGCATACAAACCACCCCCCAAAAAATTTACTTTTTAAAAAGGTATGGAGGTCAATACAAAATAAAGACAATCAGTCTGTGTGGGCAGCTGGAACTCTCAGAATTGTGACCTGCGCTATGTATGCTAAGAAGACATGTGGGTAGGAACCATGTTATATATTGAAGGCCTTTCCCCAGATATAGGTAAACAAATGCTACTCTACAGTAAAAGACACACACATGAAATTTGAGTCTAAATGTACAAATTGTATTTATGGTTCTTTGTCCTTTAAGTTTTCTGTAAGAATTAAAATATCTAGTGCACTTGGTGTCCAGTTCAAAGTCCATGTGGGAGGAGTCACTACACAGGCTCCCACTCTGGGTAGCTAGACAGAGTATTAGCATTTGAATTACCTGTTAGTTCCCAAAGGGCCAGAATGCACGGTGCAAACCTTCAGGTTTGAGCAAAATGAAACAAACAGGGCCATAAAAACATCAGTGAATGGTGCCACATGCCTTTAATCCCAACGCTCAGGAGGCAGAGACAGGTGGATCTCTGTGGGTTTTAGGTCAGCCTGGTCTATAGAGCTAGTACCAGGAAGGCCAGGGCTGTTACACAGAGAAACCCTATCTCGGAAATAAATAGATAAATAAATAAAACAATAGAATCAGCGCCTGGAAGGATGCCTGCAAACTCGCCCTTGTGTCTGTGGATGCTTCTTCTTTGCTGGAGCACGGGAAGACTAGCAGTCATAAATAATCAAATGAATATAAAAGGCAAAACAGAACAAAAATGCTCCTTAACCCAATCCCACAGACAGTCCATCAAAAAAAGATAAATTACATCAAAAAACAAACAAAACCAATTACAGGCCATGTGCTGGAAATGCAAGGCTGAGGTAAGCTATAATCTGTCTGATCGCAATGAAGAAATATAATGATTATGTCAAAAATAGGATGAAAAATATCAAAACACTCAAAATTAGTTTTAAAATTAATATCTTTCCAGAAAATAATTATTTTTGTTACAGGTAATATTTTTCATACAATCAAAATCAAATGACTATGAACTAGAGACATTTAGATCAAAACAGGAAACTTATTTCTCTTTCAGATAATTCTAAAATTTTACACCGCTCTTTCATCTCCTTAGTGTAAGTCCCAAGTCCTGGTCTCTGGCCTCCATCTTTGGAGGCCCCATCCCTGTGCCTGCCAAGCCTCAACCCCTCCCCGGAAGAGGGTCAAGAGACTTAGTATTTTAAATTTGACCCTCCTCACACACTTTTAAAGGTAGCCTCTGTGTTCACTAATTTTTATCTCACTGAAGAGTTCTTAATCCAATACTTTAAGAGAGAAAGCAGGAGTATCCAGGCAAATCTGGGGGCTATCCTGGTCTACATAGCAAGCTCCAGGGCCAGCCAAGGCTACACGGTTAGAGCCTGTCTTCAAAAATGCAAACCCTGGTTTCCGTCTCAGCCCCTAAGGGCTGCACTATTGTACTACATGTTGCGGGTGCAAATGCAAGACAGTCAAGAAGATGAGGAACAAAATGCTCCTCAGTTGCACTAGAAAGCTCAGGGCAAGCCAGGCATGGTGCTGCATGACTGCACCCCTACACTTGGAAGGCTGAGGTCAGAAAATTGAGAGTTTAAGGCCAGAGCAGGCAAAACTCTATCTTACGAAAGTGAAATAAATAAATAGGCATGCACGCGAATTGTTAATTTTAAGTGAGCTCTATGCTTGATATATTCTGCCACCAGTCCAGGGTCTCAGAGCTTAGCCTCCGCTCCCAACCCCATGCTAGGTTAACATGTTGGAGCGTACCAGTAGCATTGACAGCTAGTCTCTGTAGCTGACCCATCCATAATCCAAACCAAAAACAACAGCAACATTTATTGAGGAAAACATTATCATACTAGAAAAATTTTTATGTCTTCCCAGATTAAGAAAGTACTACCATACTATGTTTAAAGACACTCTCTGACAGAAGCTAGAGAGATTAGGGGAGCCTCTTCAAAACTCGCACTCTGCTGCCTGGAGAGTATTTATTATATAATGGTATAATTTAATATTATACTTTCAAATCAAAATGCAGAGACATGATGATCAGAGAAATTAAGTAAAAAAAAGAACACATAAATTCAGATTCCACCAAGAGACAAGAATACTTAAGGATATACATTGTATAAAAACTAACTACTTAAATTTAATGAAATAAATTGTGACTCCACATGGTTCTTTGGGAAGTAAAAATACAACAAATTTAGGACATTAGAACCTAAAAATAACCTCCATGTTTTAGCAGAGCAAGACATGAGATTGACAAATAATTTTTTATACAATTTTTACATAAATTTCATTTTGTATTCATTTCATATTGCATAAATGCAGAGTGGTATTCTTTATCCATAGTTATTAAATTTGTTATACATTAGAAACAATAGATTGTTTTCAAATTTATTGAAAGTTTTAGAAAGAAATCATCATTCTGAAATCTTCTTAGTATGAATATACTCTGCAACGTCGTAAAGGCCGCTCCTCTCTGATGTCAAAATAAATTAAGCTCAGAATCAGCCAGGATCTACTGACCCACTTAAATTCATCACTGTCTTAGGATTGCTAGAGTAGTGACAACATTGAAAAAGCCAGCTCCCCTTTCCTATCATAAAGCTACCACGTTGACCAGACGTATTTCAAGCATAAAAACGGACGCATTGATATAGTGACGTTTTTATTAGAGAAAGTTATTTGATAATGTGAGCATAGTTTGTATTTGCTTCATTACAAAGATTGTTATCACCTACTGCTGATGGAAATGTTTTCCTAGCACATGCTAATAATTCTGCATCCGGACAAGATCCTGACCATGAACGTGAACTGCTGTCCTGCTCTCTATCTTGGAGAACTGTGACTCCTCCAGGACAGCCACACCCTGGCTGTTAACCAGATCAGTCTGCAAACAAAGCCACTCACCTCAGGCTCAGCGACAGCAGCTGCTCCTTGGACCTCAGCAGTTCCCCAACTTGAAAACTGGCACAGCCCAAGAAGCTCCTCTGAAAAAAAGGAAGAATGTTTTCCATCAACTCCTGGGACTCTTTCTATGTTTTCGTTCACACACCAATTACACAGAATTAGTTTTGAAAAGAACAAAATACTGAAACAATTAGCCCCCAAATATTTCACAGAAAGAAATACAATGCTGAAATATGAGCTTGGTTAAAGACAAATATTGACAGCCTGGGAAATAACAAGAAGTAAAACACAGCAGCCTGGCTTCCCCACTAACGATAATTTCCTCCCACAGTGTCAGTGAATATGCTAAACTTTCAAAATTCACCAAGATCTCCACTTACTAGAGTTCCTCAAATCACTGGCAACAGCAACTCTGTCTTCAAGATATGAGAAAATCTGCCTCTTGAAGCTATTTTTACATGGGCTCGGTGTGAGTTATAAATAGAAAGACAATATTTCTCCCCATCACAGAAGCATTTAGGAGCATTTGCTTCCTTTTGTTTTTTACTAGCCTGGGACAATTTCATCCCAAACACACAAATAAATAGTAGTTCTGCTTTATTTTCTAAAATTAGTTTTTAAACATATCACAACTGGGTGTCATGTTTACCAGTAAACTTTAGCTATCTACTCCTTTAACTCAATGTAAAGAATAAAACTGTAAATGGTTGTTCTTTTCTCTATCTCAGGCTTGCAGTTTTTTTGTCTGTTCCTGGCTCTTTGTGATGGGAGGTGACATTATGGCATGAATACCATAAAGACTATTCCTCGCCTTCCTCAACGACTAAACACAAAAGTGTCAAGTCCATCTGGTCACCTATGCCATTGCTGATGGGCAGCACGTGATGCCCTGTAAGAGGACAAAAGCGCCTCTCCCAGACTTCCTCTCAGCACAGCTGTGCTGCCAGACCAGGCTTGAACAAGAGGCTGGGGTAAAGAGCCTGAGACAGTGAAATGCTTTCACAAGAAAACGGAGAATCATCCCACACACCAAAAGAGGCAGTATGTATACTGAGGTATTCTTGAAAGAAAAAAAAGTCTGGTAAGAATTTTATTAATGTGTGTCTGTCGTGTGTGTGTGTGTGTATGTGTGTGTGTGTGTGTGTGTGTGTGTTATCTATGTATATGTGTTAGTGCATTCAGGTGAGCAAGGAAGCCAGGATGAGGAACCACCCTGAGCTGCCCTGTGCGTGCTGGGAACCAAAATCGGGTCCTTTGCCAGAGTAGCCAATGTTCTTAACTGCTGAGCCATCTCTCTAGCCCCAGGTCAAAATTTTTAACCTCTTCAAAACTACCACAGAAGGGTAGAGTTCAGAAGGGTAGTTTTCAGACAGACATCTGAAAACACAACTTGGTTTTGAAATTGTGTAGAACTCTTAATATTAGTCCCAACTACATAACTAAAAGATCAAAATGTTATTATATGCACCCAGTCACCACAGGCTGGAAATTCTGAACTCATTCCCAGATGGAAAAATACTGAGTCAAACCAGAGGACCTAAGGAGCAATGGTATAAGCATGAATGGAAGGTGAAAACCAACATCAGGGGCCTTATGAACAGAATACAAGAGCAAAGGGCAGAGGACACACAAGCCCACGGAGGCACTTAAACTCCCTCCTCAGAGAGCAGACACAATGGAAGGCTCTCCCTCACACCCTCTCTGTGGGTCTCCACTCAGTGCTTTTTTTTCTCCATTTACACTGAACACCACCTGGTATATTTAAATGGCTTATCTTAAACCCCGGCAAATAACTGAGATTTCAAGTCTTACACAGATGATGATTATCTGTTATACTCTGCTGAATACACACTAGACGTGGGTACAAAATGCTAACTGGCAACAGATGAACAATGAGAGACTGGCAGGCCCCAGTGTCCAAGTAAATGACTCATTTGTTTATTTTTAAGACAAGATCTTGACCAATAGCCTAGAAATTGCTACATAGCACAATTGTACCCTTGAGTATACAATTATCCCCCTAAGGCTCCTAAGAATTGGAATGACAGGCATGTACCAGCACATGCAGGTCAACCATGTCTTTTGATACATGTGGGAGACACACAAATATTGCGATTATTGTACCTCACAAAAATGAGAAGAAATAAGAACCATAGCGCACAGATAATACAGCAAAACAGCATTCCAGCAATTAGCAATTTGAATCTTTGTAAATATTTAATATCCTTTTTTGTTAAATCCTGTATATGTGTGTTTGGGGGACGAGGTATATGTATGTGAATGCAGGCTTCCCTGGAATGCTGGATTCCCCTGGAGATGCAGTTACAGACAATCGTGAGCTGCCATGTGGATTCTGGAAATCAAACTTTGGTCTTCTGAAAGAGGAGTAGGTGCTCTTATCCAGCGAGCCATCTCTCTAGACTACACTGCAAACTTAAAAAGTATATCTATTTCACCTCCTCTTTCACTGATAATTAGGGGTTTTAACTTAAACTCCCATAGCCCATTCTATTCATTATTCATTTTCCAACATAATTCTCACCAGATCATGAATTCACAAGACACTGACTTTCTAAGTTTGTTTGATGCACCTTCAAAACTGTGTATGTCTGGAGGAATGCAGTATAAAGGAACACATGCCATACTAACATGGTGGTCTTTTTAGCCATAAAGTAGCAATTGCCCCAGACTTGAATTCTGCAACTAGGGACAGGTGGAATGGCTAATTTTAGGGATGAGCTATGGACACACCATAAGGCACAGCTGCAAGCAAGATTGGTGACCACAGCAAAGGACTGTATCTGTCTGCTGGACCAGAAGCAGACCGGTAGCTGGTCAGCCTCAGAGGCAGCCCCAAGGTTGTTAACAGGGGTTCGTGTGTCAAGAATGCTGTGCCAGTGTGCCAGGGACAACAACCCTGAGGCAATCATTCCCATCATAACTGCCCACCCCACATCTTTGTCCGTGCGTTAAGAGAGACATGAACGAGACAACAGCTAGAGTTGGGAGGGCATCTGGTAAATACTGAGATTCTCCGCGTTTATTTCTCATTGGTTTTGTATACCCAATCCAAAGAGGAGGGGGAAGACAAAAGGCTCTTTACCAAGATACAAAGAGCAGAGTAGTTACCTTCTTCATACCCAAAACATCAAGTAACCACACCCTAGGTCAAAACATCCGCTTAGTAGCTTAGTAGCCACACCTTAGGTCAATAACCTCGAGGGAACAAGAATAGGCCTAACTCTCAGACCTTAGTCAAGGTGGAATAGACCCACTTCCGTGGGCTCCCACATGGGCCAGGCTTGATCTCAGGCTTAATCTGGCACCTCAGAGCTTTACAAAATAAGACTCACTAAAAATGAGTATTGGTAAAGGCCTGATAGCATACTTGGCAAATGAGATGAGAAGTCACCTAGTTAAAAAAGTTTATATTATTCAATGCCGAATTTTATCTAGGGACTTTATATTGAATGAAATGAACTATCAAAAGGCCCAATTTTGTTAAATTTTCTTTCTTTTTTTTAATATTTATTTATTATGTATACAATATTCTGTCAGTGTGTACATCTGCAGGCCAGAAGAGGGCACCAGACCTCATTACAGATGGTTGTGAGCCACCATGTGGTTGCCGGGAAATGAACTCAGGCAGTGCTCTTAACCACTGAGCCATTTCTCCAGCCCTTAAATTTTCTTTATTCACATTCTAATTAAAATATAATTATATCACTTCCCCTTTCTCTTTCCTCCTTCCACACCTTCCCACATCCCTTCCTTCTAGTCCCTTACATGCTGCCTCACCCTCAAATTGTCAGCTTATTTTACTTTATCATTGTTCATATGTATGTATATATGTATCGGCATTCACATACACATAAACATGCATGAATGCCCGTGGAGAGAGGAGAAACAAGATACAATGCTAATGTAAAACCATAGTGATACAATGATATTTGTCCATATATACTTTATATATATATATGTGTGTGTATATATATATATATATATGCTCTGTTATAACATTGTAACACCAAATAAAAGAAGAGAATATATATAAAACAGATCATTAATTTCACAAGACCCTTAACTTTGTAAGCTTGTTCAACTTGCGTTTTGAAATTTTTTAGGTCTGGATGACTTTAGCATAAAGCAATCTATACATGCCATGATATTATTGTGGCCCTTTTAGCAACAGGTAGCCGTATATATTTTTGTATTTATTATTATGTATTTATGTATTATATATGAACAAACACACAAATACAATTCTATAGTATATATAATATGTGTGTTTACGTGTGCTGCATTTTTTTTTGTGTGTGTGTGTGTGCATACGATTTCAGGGCTGACCACTTTGCACTGGATTCTCCAATCAGGGAGCTTATCCCTGGAAAAGCTAATTCTGCCTCTCCGAGCCATCATTAGTTGTCTGTTGCTCTATGTCTAGAGTTGGGGGCCTATGAGATCTCCTCCCTTCACTGTAGCAAATCTGCTGATCTGTCATGGTTCAAGTCTATTTCACAGAGCATTTATTTCTAAGTCAGGCAATCACCCAGTAGACTTCCTATTACATTTCTAAGACAGGCAGTCACACAAGCCGTTCTCTAGTTATTACAGTCTTTCTGCCCCTCTTCCATGATGTTCCGTAAGGTTCTAATTTTAAAGTACACTGTAACACCAAACAGAATATTTGCCTATATATTTACATTCTCACATGTTATTGTTATTTGTGTTCATTTCACCTCAGTGTAAGTCAACATAGGATCCTCCTAAGCCCCAATTCCCAGACAAACAAACTGTCCCCTATGTGAACACTCCTTGGAGACATGGAAAGAGAATAGATTAGGCAAAAAACAGGCTTCTCTCTTTCTGAGATCTGAATATCCACAGAGAGGGGGAAACAGTGCACAACGTTAATGTAAGCAATACTGATACAGAGCACTATTTCAATCATAAAACACTCTATAAGGAGAGCAGAAAGAGCATTATCGACACTGATGCAGGGATTGAGATGAAACACCCACAGGTCTGGCGTTTAGAGGTGTCTTCTGGCCACCCAAAGTTCTGTGAGAAAGACAGAGTATTTGGAGGAGAAGGGGAAGAAGGTAAGGAGGAAGCTGGTAAGAATAATGTGAGGCCTAGGGCCAGAAAGGGAGGAGGATGGAGGAGAGACAAAAGTAGTAAGAGAGGGGGCTGGAGAGATGGCTCAGAGGTTAAGAACATTGCCTGCTCTTCCAGAGGTCTTGAGTTCAATTCCCAGCAACCACATGGTGGCTCACAACCATCTGTAATGGGGTCTGGTGCTCTCTGGCCTGCAAACATACACACAGACAGAATATTGTATACGTAATAAATAAATTTTAAAAAAAAAAGAAGAGAAACAGGAGGGGAAGAAGGAGGGGGAGAGAAAGAAGAAGAGGAGGATTACTATTATTATTCAGTTGAAAAATATCTGCAGTACAGAAAGAGAAATATATATATGCAAAAGTAAAAATGATTCAGGTGAAATCTAATGAGAAGGAATCTAAATATAGTAAAAATAGAAGACAGAAAGGCTATGATATCCTGTGCAGTTGCTACTGTGGAGAAAATATCACACATGACAATTTGCTATGATGTCCTGTACAGCTGCTACTGTTGAGAAAATATTACACAAGACAATTTGCTCACATTTGTGTAAAGACATATGAAACATTTACAAGAAGTTAGAGCTCATTAAAGCCCTGTCTTTAAGCAGAGGGAATTGCTGGAGTCCATAAGAATGAACCATCTTGCACATAGCCCCAGTAGTTAATGTTCAGGGAGCCACTTTAGACCAGGTTAGAGCTCTGATCTCTTGCTTTCTACCCAGCATCTTTTCATCCACTGTATGCCATGCCTAGATTTCAAAACAGTTCCAAGTGTCAATTTCCTATACTGATAGACTTTTTATTTGCACAGTTCATAGCTCTGACCATCCTTGTCTGCTCATGACAACAGAGCAATACAAGTATCACCCTGGGGAAGATGACTATTAAAACAGGCAGTACATCGTTTCAGTCACTTATGGGCTGGAGAGTAATAGCCAGGTGAGAAAAGAAGTCATCAATGGCTATTCCTACATAGGGAATATGATGTGGGATTCCCCTCTGTTTTGAAAAGGAATTCTAGACACCAAAAAAACAAAGTTTAGCTGCATCCCCCACCCCCCAGCAATGGGTTTTGCTTGCTGGCAGCTTGCTGTGGCTTCCTTAAGAGAGGTTTTCCTGATTCAGCAGCAGCAGAAAAAAAAATGGCTGTTTTGAAATGCTGGCTTTCTGGGCCATGCTGCCAACACGATCTCTGGATCTTTCAGGAGGCGAGCATTTGAATAAGGTTTGTGAGAAATGTGCTATGGCTTGCTTGGTGGCAACATGGACCACATGGACCAGCTATGTGCCTAGAGATGGGGCACTGTGCATGGCTCTTGGAGGCACTCCAAGCTGCTCTCAAGCAGCTCAACTGTGCTGGGTTGGGTGGGACAAGCAGAAAGTGCCATATTTCCCCTAGCAATGGTGCATCTTAGGTTTTTAAGAAGCGCTTACCATTTTAAGAAGTGCTCCTGAACAGTAAAGAAGAACAGATACACAATAGGACAGATTCAGGCATAAAAGTCCTCTAAATGGGTCACAGTGTTGGATAAATGTACGTAGGCTTGGGAGAGAGAAGGAAAAGAGTATAGAGAGTTATAAAAAGAAGAAAGTGGTTTATTAAAAAAAAGGTAAAGTATTTAAAGAGATAGAATATAGACAGTGATAGATTAAAAGGAGTAAAGAAAAATAAGCCACGTAAAGATGGAAAATTCACAGAGAGTATGAATTATGTATATTGCTATGTTTTCTTTGAATTTTTTGACTGTGAAAGAGCTAAGTACAGAGAGACATTTCATTAAATGGGCTACTAAGCTAAACTAGCTTGTATATTACAAAGGTATCTTGATTTCAGAATTTGGGTCTAAGGATATGTTGCTTTGGAAAAGAATTTTTTCTTTTGTTTCCACAGAGGATGAGAACCTGTGGATTTCTTCCAGACTAATAGAGTTTG
>JAQHUG010000356.1:761097-794503 GCA_028555095.1 Dicrostonyx torquatus
CATTAAGTGTCATAGTGATCATTGTAAATGTCAAGGAACTACAGATCTCATGATGATGCCTCCTAGCAGGGAAGTTACGCTGCCCTTTGCTAAGCAAATGTTTATGGTGGAGACAGCAGCTGATCAATTGAGTCAGACTGTAAACCTGAACAGAAAGGAGCAGGAGTTTTGGGACCATTTGGTACGTTGACTGAACTGTTTTTTCCCAAATTCATATGCTGATGCCTTCCTTTCTTCTCAGTACTTCTGAGAATGACTGTGTTTGAAGACAGGACTGGACCACTAGCGAAATGTCTAGGTTAATGTGTAGACCGACAGATCCAGAATTAGTCAAGAGCTGTAAGAAGAAATGCTTGAAACGCTCCTGCACAGAGGACAGCAGCAGAGTGGCTACTTGCAAGCCTAGAGGAGATTCTTAGAAGAAGCCAACCATGCCAGCATCTCTGTGTCATACTTCCTAACCATAGGACTATGAAAAAGTCAATTTCTGTCGTGTAAATATCTGTTCTGTGTTGTTTCTCATGAGCAGCTTAATAATGACCCTGGGTTTGTATGGTGTGACTTTCCAATATTTAACTAAGATCACAGTTAGTCTTTGTTTTCCACCACCAAAAGCACACTTTTTTTTTCAGGGTTTCTGTGTGTCTCTTTAAAGCCTCACACTGCCGCAAAATCTTGCAAGTTTCTTTAGCATAAGCCTCACCTGGAATTTGAGTCCTATTTTGGCCTCCAAGTTTGTCATTTCAGCCACACATGCAATCCAGAATCTTTGCAGGGTTCTCTACTTCCCAGCACTCAGCGAAACCTTGATATTTTACATTTTCAGTTCCAGCAGGATCGGTAGATGCCTCCAGGTGAGAATGGCCCTTTGACCTACTAGATCATCTCACACTCCCTCTGTGCTTCTGAACTGTCCTGCTTTTTGTCCTTCTCCCTAGTTTCCAAGGCACTGTGGAACTGTGGGAAATTCTGTTCTGCTTTTTCCCCTTCTCATCCTTTGCCTGGTCTCTTAGCCTCCCTCCTTTACAGGAATTCAGTAAATCAGCTTTGAACTAAAGAAAAAAAAAGGCTAATCAACGAAAGCCTTCTTGTCTGCATTTCTCACTGAACCCAACACAGAGACGAAAGCTTCGCTGACTTTTCTTCCTCTATGCAGGTAGACATCCTCGATATCAAAAATGTTCATAGATGGAATTTCCTCTATCTGGTCATTTCTGATTACACAGCTGGATGATGTGTCCAAACACATGGATTTTTGTCACCCGTATGGCTCTTCTTTTAAGTATTCAGAGTATTTCTTAATCTACATCATACTCAAACAAAATCTGGATACATAGTGCGTGCGCGTGCGCGCACATGCCCAAGGTCTCATCCATACATGTGTTTTATTAAGAAGTTATACCCCCAATCTCTGAACTTCTTAATATGCAGAAGTCATAAAGCTAGTAAATCTTCCCAACATGTGACTAAGGACAAAAACTAACATTTAATAGCGGTCCTTGAGCATAATTGCAAAGGTAAAAAAATTCATGTCCTTATATGTTAGTTCATTCATTGAGAAGTTCCTGAAACCCCATTTACAAATGCATATTTATAAGGGCCTCTTCTGGTAAATAGCATTTGTTCCAAAGCCTGAATATTATCCAAAAATGATACAATAATTATTGAGGGTGATAGACTATATTGGTTGTTACTAGGTAAGTACAATCATCTTTCAAGTGCCAAAGCATATTGTACCAAATTGCACACATAAGAGCATCCTCTATTGACTTCAAAGAAAAATGTGAATAAAAGCAAATGTGAGCATTGTTTTAGTCTGAATGCATCCTGTGTACCTAAGATGTTTTTCGTTTCTCTAAGGCAGTGATTTTCACACCACAGCTCTCTAGTCACATTGGTCCCTTTACATTGAACGGCTGGCTCTTTAAGAGTTATAATTTCTCTGTGTGAACACACTCTGATACTGAAGTCTAGCTATCACACAGGAGGCATGCGGTTCTTCAGGTTAATGGTGACTGTGATGGGGCTCCTGACTCCCATAACTCTTAGTATCCCTGCAGTTACCGCCATCTTATTCCATTTTCCTTTCCAATGATAAAAGAATCTATTGCACACAGGTGAAAGAATATAGGTTGGTAAAAATAGCTGTCTATTTTCTTTCTTTTGCAGGTTGTGTCTGGATGATCCACATTCTGCTGAAAATAAGAGAAATCAAAAGAAAGGGTTCAGTTCTGTGGGTAAAAGACTTCTCTCTGTATCTGTTCTGCTCTGCTCTCCAAGACAGTTTATTTCTATATCTTCCTGACCTCAACACCAAACTAAGAAAGAGGGCATCCTCCAGACATACCTGCTATGGAACATTCCTTTATACTGTGTGAATACATGTTGCTGTGATTTGTTTAATAAACAAGCTGACTGGCCAAAGCTGAACTGAATAAGGTTAGGCAAAAGAGCAAGACTAGGAGAATGCTGGGAGAAAGAATGGTGGAGTCTGGACTTGGCAGCCAGACACAGAGGGAACAGGAGATGAACTTGCCTTGCTAATAAAGATACTGCTTTGTGCCAGAGCATAAATAAGGAATATGGGTTAACTGACAATGTAAGAGCTAGTTAGTAATAAGTCTGAGTTATTGGTTGAGCATATAAAATTAATATAAGCCTCAGTGTGTTTATTTGAGAGTGACTGCAGGAAAGAAAAACTCTGCCTACATATAAAGTTTCTTGATTATGTGTATGAGACATAAATGCCCTATGCATTTTCTTAAAAAGCACAAACCTCCCAAGGGCTGTGCAATTTAAAACAACAGTTTTACTTCAACTACTAAGAAATGTTTAAGCATTTAAAATGGAAATAAAGGATAGTACCCCTTCACAATGTAAATGCATATTCTAAAGTTGGTATCACAGGTGCTGGACCCTGACTAAGCAGTTGATCTCTGGGTGTTAGGACTCCATCCTGCTGACTCACTGCTGCAGTCTGTGCCTTCAGTGTCCACCTATCTATCAAGAGCTTGGTGGCCAGCGTGGCTCTACGATGATGTAGTGGAAACTTCAGGAGGTGAGCTTTAGTGGGATGACTTTAGATGGCTTGGGTGTGCCTTTGAAGGGGAGAGTGAAATCTGGTCCCTTCTTTTTCCTTCTATTTTTTTTTCTATTTCATAACTGTGAACTGGACAGTTTTGTTTCCCCGTATGCTCCTGCTAGATCCACTGCCTCATCAAAGACCAAAGCCAACAGCACTGATGGGTCATCAATACAAACATATGACCTGGGAATCAAAATAAACCTTTCTTTATAGGTTAATTTTCTGTGGTATTTTCATAGTGATAGAACTCTAGCATACTTCCCCCGCCCAAACTCATGCACGGGTATTATTAGTATGCAAAGTATTTATAGAGCCCAGTTCACTGCCATATTGTCTATCTACAACAAGAGCTTGCCAGATCAGACCTCCATAGTGTGTCTATCTGCCTCCCTGTCTTTATCCAGCATCTTATTATACAAAATCATTGTGTCATCATTCTGAAAAGTGGGAAGAAAGTCATTAAGGCTAATTCGCTAATCTCACACTAGACCTGGGTAGACCTATGTGCTTCTAAGAATGTTCTGTCTTCAAAAGAGATAATTGAAAGCTTATGGTTGGTGAATCAAACAAATACAATTAAGTTCAGGTTCAACTGTTTCAGGGATACATATGCTAATTTTAACTCATGATCATCTCAGATCTATATTGCATTATTATTGCCCATTTTACAGGTAAGAAAACTGGGTTTTAGAAAATCAAAGTCATTTGTCCATGTCATTAGCAAGAAGCAGGTTTGTCATTAGATGGTCTGCTTTTGGAGGCTATGCCCCATGACAGTGTGTCTCTTCAGAGCCAGGACTGATGGTGACTCTAATGGACTTCCCTGGGGTGGCATAATGAAAGTTTTTAAAACTAAAACTCCATTAGCCTCCAGGAATAGAAACAATTGATCACACTACTAGATTTAAAAATGCCATCATTACATATTAGCAGCCCCCAATTAAGACCACAGTCATGAGTTAATGAACAAGCCATTAGACAGAAGACAGTAATATTAACACAAGTGCATATCTATTAATCTGTTGTCCTCCTGAAGTCATTAGTCCCAACAGTGTAAGGCTAAATAATTTCTAGGTAGCATCAAAACAATTGTGGTATTGCCCAAGTACTTCATAAGGTCATTTACAATTTAGAGTTTGTTCATTCTTGTCAAGAGATTATAGAGCTCCGTTGAGAAATTATTCAATTAATATACCTATAAAGCCCAGTTTTTCCATGAACTAGAAAATAGAAGGTTAATATGAGTCATGGAGTGTAACCGCTACCAATGTATCTATTCAACCAGCATTGCCTTCCTTTCCAGGCAAAAAGGAGGTGGCAATTCCAGTACCTGGATTCTACAATCACAATAGATTCCTTCCCTGTGGAAATTTTCCAAAGCCTCTAATACTTTGGTCCATAAGTCTCAACACAGCTGCTGATTTGAATTACCTGGAGAAGTTTTAAAATGTGCTCATGCCAGGGTCTCGGTCCCCATTCCTTTAGTTAGAGCACCGTAAGCACAGAATTTTATTTTCATGGCTCTTTGTTTCAAATGTATGTTGGGAAAAAATGAGGCTCTAACCTTAACTTTCATCTTGAAAGAAAACATAAATCAAATTAGCTTTAGCACCAAGACATCTGCCTGATGAGGGAGCGGAGAGATGAGTGTTTCAACATGAGTTTGCTCTTTCTTAAGCCACTGCTTTAGCCCTGCTCCCATGCAGGAAGTGACAGCATGGCAACGATTTGGAATCCTTGACCTTTTGGTTGTGAGCCTACCCTTTAAGTCTGAACTAACTCCACAGCCCAGCCCTGCAACTCTTATTCAAGCCACAGGTCTGCATTTCTCCCGTGTGATCCAACAAGAGGGCATGTGTGGTCAAAACTGCCCATAATGATGCTCAGGTAATAGTCTCCTTTTAAATCCTCACCCTTTGCCCCAGACAGAGTAGAGTCTCCTGATGGTTGTATGACCTATAATATCTCAAAAGATTCCACCCAGAACACATATTGTCCTTCCTTATGGATCTGAATTTGAAGAGATTGACAAACATGAAGCAGTGCTCCCTTCCTAGGACAGGTTTGTGCTCTCATAACAAGATTGAAAAATGGGTGCAATTTAACTTAGTTAATTACTTGTGACTTTACTTAAATCTGGACTTTGAAAATTTCTGAGTTTTGATTTCTAATGAGGGAAATAGCCATGGCTAGCATAACACATGCAAATAAAAGTCCCTGAGACTTTCAGGAATTTTTAATATTCTAAAGTGTGTGAGCCTCAGCATTGCAGAAACCCTGCTGCAAGTGGGCTTCTGTGTGGGGAATCTCACCCTTTCAGAGAAGGGTCCTGGGCCAAGGTTTCTGTCAAAGGCGGATGGATATTTGTCACAGGCACCTAACTACCCTGGGCACCTGATACCCCAGGCCACCCTGGGGACCTTGGTTGCTCTCTTCGCCTCCAATGTCGTTGCACACAGGTTGAGGAATGGCAACATAGTCCGGAACAAGGAACAATCTCTTCAAAGATTACTTTTGAAAATCAGAATAAGATGGAAAATATCAAAATCGGGAAAGTGTGCACAATACTGAAGCAGCGTACGCTATTAACCGTGACTAACTGAAGCCATGTCACCGGCCAGTGGAGCCAGGCTGTGCTGATTCGGACTTTAAGTCATTTCTAATGAGGAAATTGCAACTCAGTGGAAGCTAAGAAAGAAGAGTGTCTCAGCAGGCCAAGGAAACGTGGAGTGCAGAGGCTCTGAAGCCAAAGCGACGGACAATTCAAAGAGAAGAAAAGGGAAGAAGTGAGAAGCAGTGCAGGGTCAGAGAAAGGCAGGGCTCCAGGAACACTGGGTTCACACTGTAATTATGACAGGAAACTGCTAGGTTCTGAGCCAAGAAATAATGTGACCTTTTTCATGCTTCCAAAATAGCATCCAGTACGTGGAGAACACATGGCAAGAGGGCAATAAAGGAAGAAGATGCGACAGGAGTCATTTACAAATGAGAGCCATAGGGCAACTTTCTCCTTTTTCTGGAGTCAGGAGCAAGCGAGGTATGTAGGTTTTAGGAAACTCATCATTGGGTTCCCTTGAGTCACTTCTTTTCAAATATTTATACAAAGCACATTGGTATTGACAGAAAACATGAATGTGCAAATTCCCATGAATGTGATAGCATTAACCCTTGAGGAAAACAGTGCTCAAGGGTTACAAACACATGGTGGGTTAATCACTAGGTAATAACTTTAGCACTAAATAGTGATCCACATGCTGTTCGTAGCTCATTGATATTGCAGTTATTAAATAATAGCGCAGTTCTTAAGCTGTGGGAATAGTTAGAAGAATGCAACCTAGAGCAGGAGGGAATTCAGTTGTGCTGAAACAATCATATCGTTAAAATTGCCATGAAAGCCTGTAATGAGTGTCAGTAGGAGGACATGGACATTGGCAGGAACCTGCAGCAGCGTTGAACAGCACCTAGCCCTTGCTTTGTTCTGCACTGTGACCATATCAGCAAGCAAGGCTCAAAGACATGACATTGGCACATATGGAAAGACACAGAAAAAAAGAACTGAGCCAACAAGGTTTATAAGCGAACTCCTCCTTCTAGTACCAGAAGTCCTATCAACAGGACTTGGGGAAATTGTGTGGACACAGCTGTGTACCGGCTGTACCTGTATCTGGCTTTGAACTTGGGGAAATTGTGTGGACACAGCTGTGTGCCGGCTGTACCTGTATCTGGCTTTGGACTTGGGGAAATTGTGTGGACACAGCTGTGTACTGGCTGTACTTGTATCTGGCTTTGGACTTGGGGAAATTGTGTGGACACAGCTGTGTGCTGGCTGTACCTGTATCTGGCCTTGGCATTGAAGAGGAAGGTGTGTTTCATCTGCCTTAAAGCACTAACCCTGTGACATGCTTCTTTCTTTGTCTACTGAGTGGTTTCCTCCATGTTTTACAAAGCAACAATCAGAACCAATGATACACCACACACACACACACACACACACACACACACATACACACACAGACATATTGTGTCAAGCAGGACAATTCAATGAACTGTATTTAACAAATGCCAAAACAACCTGTATATTCAAGCAGTAAATTTTTATAAAATAGATCTTGCTATGTGCTTATGGATTTTACTATCTCAAAAAACCTATATTTGAAATCAAAAGCTTAACATCAAAATTCTTAACTGTTGGAGGATCTCTGTTATGGATATTGTGTGCTTGAGTTGAGTTTAAAGCCAGTGTCCTTGCTGCCTCAGAGCTGATGAACTGTAGGTAATGGGTTCAGGCATCTTAGAGAATTCTAAAATTCGGTGCACTGAATCCAATGTCCACTCATAAGAAAAATAAGAAGGGTTGCTACAAACTCAGCTTGACACGCGATATTCTTTTCCTCTCTTCCATTTCCTAAGATCACTTTTCCTATGATGCTGTCAAGAAGAAACGAAAGCATCTCAGCTAATGGTGTTCCTCATTCCCACAGTGTAAGTGAAGCCACAGAGAACAATGCTCAGTGGGTTTCATCCAAACTCGTTTTCCTCTTCCCTTTCCCTTTTTTAATGTTCTATATCATTTTATTTTCCTGGCACTCTGAAAGTTTTGATTTTCCAGGTTTCAATATTTTATTCAAGGTTTAAGTGATGTGAACCCCGGTATTTGAAGGGCGGAGCTGATTCTAAAAATAGAAAACTACCTGCGGTACAGAGAAGACTTCATACTCTACCCATATTGTCAGGATGTGACTACAATCCACTGCCCAGCTCAGAACTGGAGATCCCCGAAGCTATTTCACACTCGGTTACAATGGGAGGATAAAACAAAAAAAGATGAAGAGGAGCAGGAAGAAGAAAAGAAGAGGAGGAGGAAAGGAAGAAAATCACACCACAAGAAAGAACTAAATCCTGAATGAATGTCTCCATAATGCCTAGTTTCTCCACCCTAACAAGGCACAAAAGAAACAGCTAACCACACCCTGAAGACTACTCTTGGTGTAAAACAGGGAACTGATGTGCTCAGATGGGATCAGGGCGTGGGGATCTGTGTAAAAAGTCCCTTTCACACTGGTGTATACACGCTTCTTAGCAGTTAAGATTAGGGCACCAAGATTCAATGTGCAGGAGTCCAGTTTCTTCTCTGACCACGGTACAGATTCACAAAGGCCTGGCACAGTCCCAGGTTTCATTTGCATTCTGGCATCTCTTGAGGGAATCCTCCCCAACCCACGCCTGTAGCTAAAAGGATGTTTCTAGACTGGCGTTTCTTCTGTACATCCTAAACAGTAACACATTAAAGCAGAGCCATCGCTAACCCAGAGAGCTAATGTGATATTTATCAGTTCTGGCATTCCCAACACACAGCATTAAAAAGTACCCTAAAGTCTGAAGGTAGCTATGCTGCAAAACAGTTTAAAATGAATGATTATACAATATTACCTTATACTCTAAATTCCAGTCCTAGACCAAGCTTGTGGCTGCCAGCACTGATGCTCTTCCCATCCAGTAGAGCTTGACATCCGGCTTTATGGTCTGAGTGTACTCTACGCCAGTCAGGCTGGAGTTGTTCAGTTTGGCCGAAGAGAGGCATCAGGGCCGACCTGATACTTGACTGCCGTTCCCAAGTGAGTATTACTGTTTCCTACTGACCGGGGGAGACTGACAGCAGTCTCCAACTTCTTGTTCACCTTTGGTAAATGGAGCCATCAAGCTCTGCCCGGTCATTCAGGTTGGCATGAGCCTGGAATTCGTTCATCTTGTAGCCAATTGTGAAGCTGCTTTGGGTCACGTGGGACTTCAGGGTCTCCAAATAAATTGGAGAGCCAGCCAACCCTCATAGGTAAGCACCACAGCACCTGGGATCGAGGGCCCAGTGCTGTTAAAGTCCACATCACAGCCCAGGTTGATGTGCTCCCTCTTGTACCCTGTCTTGAGCTTAGCACTGCCCCTCCCCGTTTTAGGCGAGAAGGGTGAATACAAGGTCAGCTTCAGTCATGTGGGGATGGTCTTCCACAGTGACCTCAGTGCCCAGGGCATTGTCTTTGTTCCACTTCTCTGTAAAGACCTGGCCATTCTCAATTCGGACCATCTGAATTTTTTTTTTCCAGGCTGCTGCGCACTTGGTGGTCTCCGTGTTGGAGGAGCCTGAGAATCCGTTCTTGGACTCATTTTCAAACCAAGTCTTATAATGCCAAAGCCATAGTCCCTAGTGATCAGCGTACGTAGGAGGCTCAGCCACTGCCTCTGAGGAGAAGACGGCAGGAGCAACAGCAGCTGCAGCAGGGACTCCCTTCTCTGAAAGTTTTAAACAAGTTGTTTTGATGTCTCCACCTCAGCTTCTAAAGAGTTTAAGCTCCCGAGGCAGCTGATGACCACAAGGAAACTGTGTCTTCTGGACATGGGACAGCTACACATACAAGCTCACCGCAGCTGTGACACCATGCACAGAACCTGGGTGAGCCCAAGCCAGGCCAAGTCTCAGAAGGAGAGAGGAGCTGGGCACACAATCTCACCCCAAGCCATGGAGTTACCAGAAACTGACAGCTGCTGCAAAAGAGATACTTTCCCCTAAGAGTGCAGCTTCAGAAACTTTTATTTTATTTTATTTTATTTTATTTTATTTTTGGTTTTTTGAGACAAGGTTTCTCTGTAGCTTCGGAACCTGTCCTGAAACTAGTTCTTATAGACCAGGCTGACGTTGAACTTACAGAGATCTGCCTGCCTCTGTCTCCCGAGTGCTGGGATTATAGTGGTATATAATAAATGTTTAACTGTTGATGCTCAGAGTCAGGGGTAGAACGCTATGAGCTACCTGCTAACTATCTGTATATAAATGCCTCAACCACAGATACTACTGCCGTCCACACTGTTGACTTGAGATTACCAGCTATAGGTTTGGTAGGGATGTGTTTGACCAGCTCTCTAGACCTATTCCAAAAAGGTCTTATTACCCTATTATAAGATCAGTGTGGTCCAGTGGTGGAGATGTCTGTGAGGCCTATCTCTTGAGATTCGGGTGTATTATGAGACTGGCTGCAGCTCCCACAGGCTTTTACATGGAAAAATTAGTATGCAACTGATTCTGAATGTAAAATCCTTTCATCTTAATGTGTTACAGCAAAAGATCAAGTCTCTGAAACTGATCATTTTAATCAAGGGTCAATAAGTAGGGTCTAGATGCCTAGCTATGAAGAACTCAGAATTATCTGCTTAATCTCATTCCTAAGTGAATAATTCTTTTAAAACTAATGGAAACTTTGGTCATGGGAAAGACACACACACTCCAGGAAGCTGGCTTACTAGAATGGTCTCATGACTTATCTGGGCCGCAGGGTCAATGCCCTGGCAGCGAGTGCTGGATGCTTCACAATTTTCTCTATCCTTGGAGTATCTAATTGCAAATTTTGCAGACCACAGATCATGTTCTATACCCGTGACCCATGCTTAGAAACGTAATCTCACTCAAGGTCTCCGAAAACAAGGAAAGGAAGCCCCAGACACTGCCGCTCCATACGGGGTGCATAGTTTCTAAGTTGACGCCCACAGAACAATCTCCCATTAAGGAATTGTAAAATGTTTTTCTAATTAAACAAAAGGTTTTATTTTGTTTTAGTTTTTAGCATATTGAACATACTAATAATATCAACTCGAGAAAAAAAGGATAAAGTCTATTCGGGCTTATTTAAATTAGTATAATTGCATAGTTTTTGTCCCATTCAAACTTTATTTTATGACAATTTTGTTTTGCTATCCTGTTTTAGGGGCATCAAATTATTTTATTGATAATAGCGGAAGAAATTTATAACCCATAATGAGATGCCTTATTTTTGGTTTCCTTTAAAATGACACATAAGGGGCTAACCATCAGCAAACCTGTGGAACAGCTTTTGTGAGGACTGTGAAGTCAGTAACCTTCGTGGAATACACCCATATTCATGAAAAGAGCGATAGGATAGAAAAGTACTAAACACTAATTTTAAAATAAGCTGTACTATCCTCAATAAACTTTGGGAAATGAACAGCTAGGTTTATTAAAGAGGAACAACGTGATTCTGGTGACAAAAGAGGAGAAACGAGACATGCTTTGTAATGAAAATCCAAGTGAGGCCCGGATGGTTCAACAGCAAAGAGATGGTTATTACGAGCAGGTGGGCATTGAGATTAGACAAGGCCCAGGAAGGAATTCAACCCTGCCACTTCCTTCTTCACGACTAATAACAAAATTGTGTGTAGACTCAATGTCTTCTTTTCTACTCCGTTTTTCATTTAGTAGCTTTTAAAGCTGCAGGCATGGATCCACAATTTAACTTGAAGAACAGAAAGACTAGAAGTATCGAGAAGCCATCCCTGTGCATCCTGAGTACAGGTTCTGAGCAGCCATGCCAAGCATGCCTGATCTGGGTAGCAGTGTCACAGGTCTGTCCTCTCTATTCTCACTACTCTAGGTGAGGCCTGTGGGTGACAGTCCTGGAATTACCTGGGAACTCTAGAAATGCAGACTCCTTTGGTCCCATGTTGGTTAAATTACAGTATTATACTCCTTGGGTAGCAGGGTACTTGGGTAGTCCGTAAGTACATAAAAGTCCAAAAAACCCTGATGTAAAAGCCTCCTTCCTTCAAACTGGAGGAGTTTGTAAACACATTGTCCCTTCCTATCTTATCTATCTTGTGGAAATCAGAGGAAGATAGGGGGAAAAAACCCAGAATAGTAGGTAAGACATATGTTTAAAATATTTATGGTGCTCCATCACAGTAAGGTTTAAACACCATAAAAGTCAAGTATAGTTGGTTATATCATCTTGTTTTTGTTACTGATAACATAGTTCCCTTTTTTGGTTTGTTTTAGTACACACTGCATTTACAGCATTGACCTGTCTTCATCTACCTCAGCTTTGTTGCTGTACACTTGACAATATGGATTAAATGCACAGACTGTGTACATGATGATTGGGTCTGAAATGATGATGAGAAGCTAATTAACCTTTTTGTCACCTTCCAGATAGATTTCTTTATGGACATCTGAGATCTGCTCTCCTAATAAGTTCAAATGCACAGCCTAGACTCATTAGTTATAGTTACTACACTGCACTTGAGACCCTCACAGTATTCTTATAACTGAACATTTGTGCCTTTGTCCAACATTTTCCCACCTCTCTTTCCCCAGCCTGTAATGACCACTCTTCTAACTCTTCTAATTATTCTGTCTGTTCCTATGAATTGGATGTCTTGAGATTGCACAGGTAACTGAGATCATCCAGTCCCCTTTGCCTGATTTATTTTATCATATATAATATAATATATATATATATATTGTCCTTCAGGCTTATCCATGTTGTTGCACATGATATAATTTTCTTCTCAGTGATTATAAATGTTCATTATATATGTGTGTATATAACAATTTAATTTTTATTTATTCATTATATTTTACACAGATTCTTTCCACATCTTGGCTGTTGTGTCTCATGCTATGGGTCATGAGAGTACAGATACCTCACTGCACCATCGCACTGTGTCCTCCAGTGTGTGTTCTGAAGAGGAACCGCTGGATCACTTGGAAATGCCATCTGTAATATTTCGAAGAACTCCCATATTGTTTGCTACAATGGATCGACTAAATTCCTCCCAGCAACGGTGTGGCGGTGCTCCTGCCATCCTCGCCAACATTTGTTACCCCTTGTCTTTCTGATGATAAACACTCTTGGTGCATGAAGAGATCTGTCCTCTGGTTCCCGTGTACATTCTTTTGCAACTAGGGAAGTTGAACTCCTTTTCTTTTGCAGTCATCCTTATGGAGATATCTATTTGAACCGCGTGTGTGTGTGTGTGTGTGTGTGTGTGTGTGTGTGTGTGTCAGTGTGTGTGTTCACATCTGTGTGTAAGCATCTGAGTGGAAGTCAAGAGACTCATTTGTAGGAGTCAGTTCTCTCCACCATATGAGTCCTGGAGGCTGAATCAGTCAGTCAGCTCTTTTACCCTCTGAACCATCCTGCTCAGTCCTTTGTCCATTTCTAGAGCAGATTTCTTGTTTTGTTTGGCTTGTACTATTAAGTTACGTGTTTTTGTTTACATATTTTTGCCTATTAACTCCCAGTTACACATACATACACACACAGACAAAACACACACACACCAAATATTTACCTTCCAATCTACATACTCCCTTTTCATTTTCTTGATTATATGTCTTTAACTACTGAGTACAAAGAATTTAAGGAGTTACTATACATTTAAGAAACACAAGCTGATGCCTGGTTAGAATTATGCACTGTAATACCTCACTAGAATAGTCCTTAGAATCCAGGCAGCTTCCTGAGAAAGAATGCAGGAGAGAATAAGTCTTTCTGAGGATCTGTAAATTCCCAAAGCAGCAAGAGAAGTTATAAAAAGAAAGGCATTCGACCATTTCCATGGGAACATCCTCATGACTCCCGTTATCTTTATTATGCTAGAAAAAAGTCGTCTAGTGAACAGCTACCTAATATTTTTATGGGGACAAAGAATGCTTTCTTTCCTAACTTCTGAAACTGCATGCTCTCTGTGTGCGTGTCTGTATGTGGTATGTGTGTATGTTTATGTTTGTGTGTGGATGTGTGTGTGGTCTGTATGTGCATTTCTGTTTTGTGCATGTGTGGTGTGTATGTGTGAATGTATGTTTTGTGTATGTGTGTGCCTGTGTGTGTCTCTGTGTGTGCCTATGTGTGCCTGTGTGTGCCTGTGTGTGTGGTATCTGAGAATGTATGCGTTTGTGGATGTGTGTATATGGTTATCTGCGTGTGTCTATGTGTGTGCATGTATGTATATGCTGCTGGGTGCTTGTGTTTAGTGGACAGATTTGCAGCGTTTGTTGTCGCCTTCTATCTTCACGTGGTCTCCATTAAGTTCAGACAATGAACTCAAGCCTCTAGTCTTGTTACTTTCTTTACCCTCTGCGCCTTCCTGCAGGCCCACTGCATGCTGAGTTTGCCATTCTGTCGAGAAGCATACTCTGTAGTTTAGTCATTAAGAGCAGCGATAGGTTTCGCTACTCAGAACCCTCTGTTTCCATTCAGCTCTTGAGAAACTTGTTCTCCGTGTACCAGAAGAAACACTGGTACCGCTGAATGGATGCTGACCATGTGTTCACCCATCCTATTCAGTGTCTGATGGTCTAAACTCTCAAACACTAAAGGTAAATCTGTGATATAAGAACAGTGCCACAGAAACCCTTGAAAACCGGGCAGAACTAATATGAAATGAGAGAATGTGAACAACAGGAGAGTAATCCGCCCTCTTACAGTATTTGCTGTATGTGTATGGGACAAATGCACCATTGCTTCATGCAGTTTAACCACTACATCTAAATTTCCAGCATGGTGAAAACACTACCTGGGGGGAAAATGCAGTTTGGACAGCAACTTGTCTGCACCTTTTCCCCAGTGACCTCTGCCTCTGCTGAGGAGACAATCACGTCCTGAACATGACTTTCCTTTCTTTTCCTTTAAGAATGTGCCAGAGGCTATGGTGTTGGTGTTTCCTGCTTGCTTTTAGGCTTAGCGAAAACCACATCAATGCTGGACATATTCTCTTATTCTTTTTATGTCTTTTGAAAGTTGCTCAAATTATTTCTTACCTGTTCAGGTTTCTTTTCATGCCTGATTTTTTTTTCCTGGGACTATACATACATGTGTCCCATCCCTATTGTTGTCCGTGGATGTTTGGTTCATTTCATTGTATTGATTGGGATGCAATAAAAATTACCGGCTGTTATGAAATTCTTCTGCATAGGTCTGGCCATGTGTAAATCACATTCTAATGCACAGGAGCAACAGACACCTGCCGCTGGACTCGCATGATATCACGGGGGCTTACTCCATGACCCCTCAGCCATGTGAAAGTTTCTGGTCTTGATCTGCTCTAGAATTGTTAGAACTTGTTTTTCTTGTCAGTTTTGGGTGGCGATTGACTCTCACTGTAGTATGAGTGAGGCTGGTTGCCACGTGCCTATTTGGCATTTGAGATTTGCCTTTTGGAATGTGTTGGGTGTAAGTTTCCTGCTCTCTTTTTTTCCTACAGTTGACTTGCTCATTTAAAGGGGTCTTGCATGTGTGTTAGTTATAAATGGGTTTTTTTCCTTTGTAACTTTTTTTTGTTGCAAAGGCTTTTCCTCATTCCTCTTCTTTCGACTCTTTGTGGTGTCTTCCACCTGACCCAGAAACTTGTGTGTGACAACATTATTATAAAGCAGAAAAATAAACAAACTATAACAAACAATAAAAATGTGCCACTCCTTTGATACTTTTAAAGGACCACTTCTTGAAAATGTATCCGACATCATCCTGCCTGATTCTCTATCCTAGTAGTGACCCAGCTGTACTTAACATGACCGAAGCCATGCTAGCTCACAATGGTCTTTGCAAATGTTTTTTAGTTTTTTATGTGTCTGAAAGCTTCCCTTCCACAAAACCTCAACACTGAAGTCTTAACCAACATCCAACGAATTAGTTTTTTAAATTCCAATTGATTAATTGCTATGTGAGAGACTAACCTCCCAATTTCTTTAGCAGATTGCAATTAAAGGCAACTCACAAAGAAAACAAGGTAGATCGTGTATACAAGTCTCAATGGCAGCCTCACTGCTCCCCTTGGCACACACACCCAGCTCATGAGAGAGCTGGATGCTGTTTCTTCTTTTCAAATTTAACAGCACAAGGTTCTTGGATCCCAAATTCTTTATAAACAGCAAATGCTTGCTGCTTCACCTAGCATGGAGAACTTGCACTTCAGGCTTTAATTCCCAGAGCCCGTAGTGTTCAGAAGACCCCGTCTTCCATATGCTTCTTCAGACCCCTGGCCTGCCCTTTCCTGTCCTGACATTGGTGCCTGGAGGCCGAGCCCTGGATTCGATCAGAAGAGCTTCATGTGCTCCACACATCTCTAAGGTGTTTGACCGTAAGGACTCTGACAGGAAGCAGCAGGAGGAGAGCTTGAAGTTGAGATGCAGGATACCCTGCCTTCCTTCCTCCTCGGGGGCTTCTGACTGGCTGTGCGCCTTGTCCATACTGATGCTCCGCTCAGTTCTGTCCCCGTGTTTCCCTCTGGACCTGGGAATGCTATGGCTCTGCAGTTATCAAGCCGTGTGACTGCGCTGCTCTGAGCTTCTGTTATGTGAACAATCCCTTTGTAAGCAAACTCTCCTGGAATCATTCGCATTTGCAAGTGCCATCTGTTTCCTTCTGGGACTCTGGCTGATACAGACTTAATAGCCATGCGTGTGTGCAAAAAGAGAACCAAAACAAAGCGTTAAGGCACATTACCGTGAGGGCGGCTAGCTCAGGCTCCTGGGTAAAGCCCAGAGAGGTACGCATGTCGTTTCCTGAGGAGCTCAGAGAATGATCAAGGAACACACTGACTGTGTGGAGCATTGGAAATGTATGAAATAATGAGCAAAGGCCATCAAATGTTATCTGTCTCTCTGAAGGCCAGGTGCTCTCTAGCAGGATGGGGCTGTAGACCTCAGGCGTTGACTGACAGCTGGATTTCATGCTACAGGGTGTGGGATGTGCTGTCTCTTTACAGACCCTTGGGTCCTCTTGTTAACTCATCAGTATTCACTACCACATTTTGAAGCTAAAATGAGACATCATTGTAATACTTTCTTCGTGGGCCAATGGATCCTAGCTATGAACCGGATTCTCAAATTTTCCCTTACTATTTTTTCTGTCTTCCCTTTGTCCAAAAACGACACTGCAGAGACTTTTCATGGTTACTCATTGATTTCATACTCCACATTCTATCACTCTCTTGTCTCCTCAAGCTGTGGGTACAGTAAAATGTCCCTGATTTAGTAGCTCACATGAAACTGAAAGGTAAAACTATTATTAGAATGTGAATAAATGTATGCCAGGATGCCGTGAGAAACTACGATTTCTCAGGTAGGAATGGTTTTCTTACAGGCAAACTTCGCTGTGGAGAAATGTCTCCACACTAAGATGCGTTAACACTATAGGGAAAGCCCTTCGGTCAATAGAGCCTGTGAACTGAAGTTACCACGAAATAGGCGGATGTGTGGACAGAGGAAGAGCTGTGGCATGCTCTCCCACCGTACTCCCTAGAGAAAGAGGTGGCCTAACTGCTCCATGACAGGTGACTACTGCTTAGTAGCCTGAGATCTCCTTGCTCCCCTATGCACTGGATTTTGATGCTAGCAGAAAAGGCAACAGGGGAAATGAGGGCCACCCAGCGCCCCACCCAGCACACCCTGGTTTCTCCTTTCCTTTGGTGACTGGTGAGGACTTCAGACTTTGTCTGGTTAGCAGATCTTATGGCTAACCAGCTGGTCTTCTGAAGGTCCCTAAAACACAGACAAAAACACACAGGGACTTTCACTAAAAGGCCATCAAATGTCATCTATATTAAAATTCACACAGCTCTTTTGCTGTGTGTGTCTTGTTTCTGAGACAGGACCTTCCCAGCTGGAGCATTGCACCCTAAGAACCCAAACTGCAGCCCACTAGCCATTCCCAGCTAGAGCACTGCACCCTAAGAACTCAAGCTCTTGCTCACTAACCATTCCCAGCTGGAGCATTGTACCCTAAGAACCCAAACTGCGGTAAGCATACTCCCTATCACTATTCACTGATTATTCCTGTGGTAAAAATTAAGTTACATTTTTATCAGAAAAGTACCACAAATTAAATGGTATTTCATAGTGAATATTTAAGTGTACTTATCTGATAGAAAAGCTGCTTTGGTTATTTTTTGGGTAATACTTAACACTCTATACAAAAGCAAAATGTGGGTCTTTTTATGTTAATACTAGTTCATGTCTAAACTCAACCTCATGTTTGTATTTTTAAACACACGATGTGATATAAAACATACATATTCTATTTCGGGGGGATAATTTAGGTTGAAGAAATGTTCACTTATAAAAGTTTTATTCTGACACTCTATTTCTTAAGCCTACCAGAATATGAACAGATAGAGCCTTGTACAGTTGTACTGGTTTTACTTGTGTTCCATAGACACGGACGACTACAGTGCATAATGTGTTGTTTGTTACTCTTCTCACTAATGGGAGAAGCACCAAAAGTGCTATAAGGAGGATGAGCTGTTTTGGTTTGCAACTTGAGGGTATAAGGCATGACAGCTGAAGTGAGAAGGAGGGGCTGTTGGTCACACTACATCAGCAGCCAGGACAAAGGGGTTGTTGTACTATAAAACCTTAAGGCCTGCCCTGCAATCCCCTATTTCCTCCAGAAAGGCCCCACTTCATAAGCTTCTTCAGTCTTCCAGAACAACACTACCGAATGTCCAAACATACAAGCCCATAAGGAGAATTTATTTTCAAACTACAATTTGCAAGCACATTTAATTCAGTGCGATTTAGCTGCATTCTGATCTCTGCGGCTATGATTAAACCATCAAATGCCAAAGGGAGACCAGATCTCTTATGATCCCCACATCATCTGAGCCTCTCAAATCCTCAATATCCTTGGTCCACTTAATTTCTTTGCCTTGAGTGTGACCCAGTGTGGTTCGCTTCTAACCTAGGAAATGACAAAGGTCATAAAGGTCATGGGCTATGGTTATATTAGTGGTCCTCCAACACAGAAAATGTGATAGATACCTCCTCTGTAGATCTTAAGATTCTGATTTAGCGTAATGGGCCTAAAGGCTATCTTTACAGACTTGGAGAGGTTCACATGACAAGAAACTGCAAGTAGCCTCCAACATCTGAGATGACCTCAAGTGTAAAGATAGCAAAATCTGGGGTTCTTGTGCAGCCGAAAGACACAAAGTTCTGCTTACAACAGGATTGGAAAAAACAAACAAACAAACAAACAAAAACCCCAAAAAACCAAACCAAACAAACAAAAATCAGGTTCTTGCCCAGTTGAGTTCCATTACAATATGAACATATGTTCAACAGCTCAATACTTTGTGTCTAGCCGCTGAGACGATGGGCAGAGAACTCAGTAATGACAAATCTGGACCCAGAGTAACTGGAAGGCAGTAAACATGTGAGGCAGGAAGCTACTAAATTTGCATTATTATACAGTTCTCTATCCTCAGTTCCTTTACATATAAAATAGGAATGCTTGGATCTCCTAGATTAGTTGTGGGCACTAAATGCCTTAGTGATTTCAACACACATACTCCCAGACCTGATTCTGGGAAGAAACTCAATCATTTCTACTGCAATGATGTACGCTAATTACATTTCTGAAGAGTAAATATAATTGTCTTAAGAAGATGTGAACTCAACTAAGGTTAGTAGTGAAAATGAAATCAAAAAGAATACTGATTAACCAAGAACTTGACGAACTTAATTGCATTATATTTGACTTTTCAAACAACTCAAAACAAAATTGAAACCCAGGAGAAATTGCCTTAAGGCATGTCCCCTTGTCCTTGCAATGCTCCTCTCCAGACTCCTAGGCATAGTTTCCCTTAGTAACTGTGTATGGTAGAAAAGAAGAAATCTATCTTAATCTTACGCTAACTCAATCCACGCTTGGAACATAATTGCCTCTTCTGCCAAAATGTAGGAATTGTTCCATATTTGTACAAGAAGATAAATTGGAATTATAGAGAAATATTTATAACGGAAACAATTTCATAACACATAAAAAATTCAAAATATACTTCACCCATTTAGAATAGAGAAATCCCATGGCTAAAGCCTTCATTTTCTTTAATAACCATGCAAACTGGCTTACTTTCAGGCCAAATCTCTGAAAGTGAGCTTTATTTATTACTCTCATTTTGATTTCAGATCATTTTAATTACCCATAAAAAAGCAACCACCAATCCAGAGTAGAACATTTGTGGAATGCTACTTATGTGAATGTTTTTAAAGCTATAATAGATAGTGCCCTCATTCCACAGGTTCTATAAAACATTTTTTAAGTGAATACCGATTATCAAAATTTTGTAAAATCACTTTTACTAGTAGAAAAAATGCAAAACAAAGAATGAGTAGTGTCTTCAAGTATGCCCCACACAAGGCCGAATATTTCACCTCACTCTTAAAGCAGCACCCATGTCTCAGTTCTGTTATCAGAATCATCACTGAGAATGTGAAAGGTTTTACTTATACACTTTCAGACACAGGAGAGGACATTTGACTATTGCCAGCATCAGAGCTGCCGTGCGACAATCCTCTGGTCCTACTTTATCACCTTAAACCAAGAGGACACTTTGCAATCCAGGCAGATGAACAAGACCACGTAAGGTATGCTGCCTGGTGAAGTCAATGGGGATCTCAGTAACCGACTAGATTTTCTAGCCCATCCTATTTTATGCTGACAAAGATATTGATGGTCTAGAGATGGAGGACGAGCCAGGAACAGAACATTTATCTAATGGATGATCAGAATATCCCGTGCTACTGAGTTCACATAAATCCCCAGACCTCTGAAAGCTTTTTTACAGAATCCTGAAAGTTTAGAATAAATCAGACTAATATAAATTGTCCTCTCACAAAACTTGGAAAATGGACTTTTGCCTATATTTTTAATAGTGAATCCTACAGGCAGAGCTGCTGGCTGGTCTCTGAGAAAAAAATGAGCGAGAACTCCAAGTCTCCCCAAATGCCTTTTATGCCCATTTTCATCTGCCCCACACTCTGATTTATACACCTTCTCATCAACTGAACCACTAGCAAAGCTCAACAGTCTGCTGCCTTTGACCACTCAGCCACTAACTGCTTACAAACTGGGCCAGGCTGTTTAATGCTTTTCACCCTTTGTCTCTATATACAGCAAGGAATAATGTCCTTCATTCCTTTTTCCAAGGGAGGGGGGCTCGGAAGCAATCCAGTGTGGGTGAAACTTGAAAGTGGTAAGATACTGTGTAAATACCACATAATATTACCATTAATATCAATAGAGCGTTTCTGGCCCTTAGCCCATTGGATGTGAGTGATGCTACTTCATCAATTGAATTTAGCAGCATTTATTAGTAATGGCACTTTTGTGCTTTCAAGATATCACCATTTAGTAGTCATCAGACTATGCCTATCTTTTCTAATCATGATTATAAATTGATTTTATTCATACTTTATAAAATAACCCCTCTCTTGCAGCTAAAGGAGACAACCACAGGAATAGCAATCTGATGCTCCATTTTCCCACAAAGATTTCTTAAGCGGATAACTGTTCTCGCCAGATGAGGAATGTAAAACAAATGACCATGAGGGACAAACACAGATGTGCATGCATGTCTATACATGTGCGCGCGCACACACACACACACACACACACACGTGTGGCAGGCACACTCACACACATAAATGCAGAATCCAAGCAAAGATAGATGACCAACTAACTCATTTAGATCCCCAACAGAAAATAGAAATCTATATTTGATTTATTTTAAAATTTCCAAAAAACCCTAAAATTATCAAAGGAAGAGTTTTCTGCTACGTTGATATTAGAATGATAACTGTCCATGTCCTACATTCCCGAATAGTTCCATCTTTACTGTGCAACTCACTTAACAAGCTAATCCCTGGACTGTAGCCCCCGGATCCCGAGTTTTTTCATTATGGGACTGTGGTAAATCAGACAAACATTCATCTCAGCTGCTCTCCTAAGTTTACCGACACAGGCAAACAGGAAGTCATGAAAGTATAGCCACACAACAGAAAAAGGCGTTCTGACTCACTGCATGTCATTAGTGTCAGAAGATGTGCTGATCTGGGCACTTAAGTTGTCCATGGCCTAGACGTTTATGAGCTAGGAATCAACAGCGCCTTCTTTTTCCCTTCCAAGAGAACCTGCCCCGCAGACGCCTTCATTATTAAACCCACATCAATTCTCTAAAACACACCGGTCATTAGCTTGGTTCCATTTCACTTTCATCTTTTTGACGCTTGCCTTCTGTTACTCCAGAATTTAAGCAGATTTGTGGGAATGAGAAAGCAGACAGATAGAACGGAAATACAAAATATTTTCAAATACAAAATGCCATGAAATAATCAAAGCTGAAGTTAGACCACAAAAGTGGTATACTCATGAGATAAAAATGGAAAACAAATATATATATATATATATATATCCTTCATAAACCACACTAGAAGCCAAAGAAACAGGGGGTGTGAAATTTTCTCAGGGTGAATAACGGTAATCAACAACTGTAGACTGAGGCCGGGAGAAAAGAAGAACAAGGGATTTTGTTTTCCAAACATTAAAAGGCAGATTTTGGATCTCTTAAAGTAAAATACATTTTTCTTACTATGATTTGTGCTGTAGCCACTCAGAAAAAATAAAATAAAATAAAACAAATTAGAGTAGCGTAAAGTCAAGCCTCTCCTATCCAGACTACTATTTGGCTTAAATCAAAGCCCACATCCTAAATCATAAAGTGGTGATACTGTGTGGTGTCACTGCTGGATAGGACAATACGAGAGAAGAGGCTCCATAAGTCGGAGTCCTCTGAATTTGCAATGGCTCAGGTTCGATTTCCCAGTTCAGCCGGAGCTCAGCAGGTGCCAGGCTGCCTTGGAAATCTGCAATCCTTTAATTTTCCTTCTCCCGTTGTGAACATGAAGCACAGCCCACCCTTGTAGAATTATTGAAAGACGCGATCTACAAACTGATGCCTAGTCTGAAAGAAAGTTTTTCTCCTTTTAAGCTGGTTATCTTAGGTGTTCTGTCATAGTGGCTGGAAGTCATCTGACACACAAGATAAAGACTGGAGAAAGCCATCTAAATATTTATATGAGCATCTGCCTGGGATAGGGAAGTGTCTGATAAAATTAACTTTCTTGGTGTTCTATACATTAACAATGATACCATTATTTTCATTTAACTGTCAACTTGAGAAACTCAAAATGAAAGACAGCAAATTCCAATAAAACATTATTAAAATGTTCCATTAATGAAAACATCGCAACAAATAAAGTCTATGCAAAGCTTGGTGACCCCTTCCTGGTATCATGGATGCAGGAGATTGCGAGGGAAATAGAAGGCGTTGTGAGACTTGGAAAGACTGCAGCAGGTGAATAGTTTCTTCTAGATTTAGTTATACTTCTAACAAGGGTAGTTCATAAAAATGGGATTATCTTGCAGAAAGGAGAGGGGAAAGAGGGTTTCAGGTCCCAGTTTGAGATTCAATATTCTCATTTCAAGTGAAAATAATAAAATAATTTCTTTTTTTTTTTTTTTTTTGTTTTTCGAGACAGGGTTTCTCTGTGGCTTTGGAGCCTGTCCTGGAACTAGCCCTTGTAGACCAGGCTGGTCTCGAACTCACAAAGATCCTCCTGCCTCTGCCTCCCGAGTGCTGGGATTAAAGGCATGTGCCACCACCGCCCAGCTTTTTTTTTTTTTTTGGTTTATGAAAATAATTTCTTAATACTTTGAAGGAAATACAAGACAGAGGGTGAAGATGAATTTTCACAAAAGCGTCTCTTGGATTCTTTTGTTGAATCTTAAAGCCAGAGTTAATCACACATCTTGAGATCATTTAAGACTTAAGATCACTACTCCATGTGTGCTTTATTGTTTGTTTCACCTGTTATTAAGAGAACAATGGAACAACCAACCTTACCTGCCTTGGGTTCCCCTGTGTAGTCAGCTTTTACCACCTAAGCTAATGTCTAGTTTTAATCTTAAATTATGTATATAATTCTTAAATTATGCATATAGTCTTCTATACCTGACCCAAAACAGTGTGTGTGTTGGCAATAATTTGCTGAAAACAGCAAACATGGTGAAAGAAACCTTATACAACAAATATCTACCGTAAATGCTGGAAACAGTATATTGTTTGGTAACAGTATGTTTGCAGTAGTGAGTTCTTTAGGGTCAGTGGAAGTAAATAATTTAATTCCTTGCTTTCTGTAAAGTCTCTGTCATTTCTTTTTTAATGTGATGTTTTCTATACTGTTCCATGAGCACAGAGCAAAGTTTTCCTAGGGACACACACTGCTCAGGAATAGGGCCATATTCAGATGAGACAAACACAGACAACAGATAGGTCAACTTCAAAGTATAGGCAGACAGAAAGCATAGGGAGTAAAATGGAGCAATCAGCCTGCGGCTCACTATTGGGCAAGTTAACCCAGGAGGAAGTCTGTGGTTTCATTCTGTAGCTTAACATGGAGGAAACAGAGAACTGTGATTATAAGAAGCATATCAGAATGCAAGAATAGCGTAACTCCAAGTGCTGGCCTTGTAATTATGAAATGAGATGTAATCATGTGACTGCAAAAGACCATGACAAACAAAGATACTCTTAGCTTCACGTTGGGAGTGGGAGCCTTTCATCTTGAAGCCTTTGCTCATCATACAGGGATGGGTTGAGACAAACTCTACCGCTACTTTCCCAAAAGGTTGCCAGGCAGCCTGGGTATTCATCAATCCTTTAAGTCAATCATCTCACTATTAATTATCTTGACAAAAGGTAAAAAAATGTAGCAATATTTGCCTACTTAATAAACTCAAGACATTCAAAATTCAGATGTGCCAATATCAGGTCTCACTAAAGAAAACTTTTCTATTTCTAGAATATTTTACATTACTGGATAAATCACTAGTCACCTAGGAATTAAAATCAGGCTTGCATCCATTGCCCATATACAATGCTTGATCAAGGAGAAGCTCAAAATCAGTGTGTGGAAGACCTTTTTAATAGCTTTCTCTTTCTTACTTCCTTTGCTATGTTGGGTTCAAACCCAGAATCTTGGGCATAAGAGAAAAACATTTTCCCATTCGGTCAGGGCCCTGTCCACATAAGTCACAAGTATAGATCTAGGATATAAGCAATAAGTTAATCTTCCTGAACAGGGGTTTGGTGATGGGGAAAATTAAGTAGTAGAACTTCTGGACTGTAGACGAGAAGTGGCCCAACTCAGGGAAGTGTCTGCCTAAACCATCCCTGGTAAGGAGTCATAGGAAGGGCAGCTCCCTCTAAGCTGTCACAGGCCACCAGAGCAGGAGAGTAAAGCTGTATTGCCACACAAGCAGGCAGAGTCCTTCCTACTGAGGGCCTCCTCCCAGGCAGAGTTGCTCTGTTGGTGCCCAGAGGTTTGAAAGCATTTGCAATCTGCTGGATGCGGCAAGCGGGAGGGCTGCTGAAGAAGCTGAGCCCGGCACTCAGCCTTGCCAGTACCAGGGAGGGGAGCAGCTGCAGGTTTTCGAGGGTTTTTACAACTCCTTCCCCTCCGCAAGAAAGACTGCTTGTTTCTCTGCCAGACTCCTACTACATTTGTCTGTTTATTAGCTTGTGCCGAATGCGATGTTTAGTAGCCAAGATCGTCATGGTGATAGCCACTTATTTACAATCTGTGTTTAAATAAATTAACTCTGAGTCAATTATCAGCTACATATCTTTATTCTGATAGAAACGCTGGCATCAGTAAAGACAGGCCATTCTCAGCGAAGCATACCCAGAGGGTAAGAAAGACTGGCACATGAGATGAAAGGGATGTTGCAAAATCATTTCCCAAATCAGAGGAAAAAGAAATCTAACGTAAACGGGCTGCTATTTTCACAGTCTGCCCTACTCTCTCTTTACAAGCAAGATTGTTAGGAATCCAGATCTGCTTTTTTCACAGTAACCTAGCACCAAATGAACCTTTCAGGGAGGCAAAGGACTGTCAGCAAAATACTCAGAAAGATAGTGTGGTTGAGACTGCCAGTCTCAGGGATCAGTGTCTCTGTCTCTTGCAGAGGAAAAACAGGCTCAAAACCATGCAGCACAGGCTCCTTTACAGCGTCAATCATTTCTGAAAATATTCGATAGAGATTCCTTATACAGCAACACAATGTCTTTGAAGAGAAATGTATGGAAAAGGGGGAAATATAGGACTCACTATCAAGTTGGTGTTAGAATGGTTTTCCAAGCTGAGCAGTGGTGATGAATACCTCTAATCCCAGCACTCGGGAGGCAGAGGTAGGCAGATCTCTGTAAGTTTGAGGCCAGCCTAGTATACAAGAGCTAGTTCCAGCACAGGCTCCAAAGCTACAGAGAAACCCTGTCTCTAAAAACAAAACAAAACAAAAAAAAAGAGAATGGTTTTCCATAAATATTAAATCTTTAGGTTCTTCCTGCTGCCCAAAGGAATCAAGGAATCACGGATTCCTTCCATGTTGTTTTTATTTTTATGTGGTGCTTTGCACCAGACCCAAAGTCCAACTTGAGAAAGAGGCAGGTGCCCTACAGCTGAGCCACAAGCCCAGCTCTGTGATGTGGGAGTCTCCTCTGTGTGCTGTGATTACCATTAATGAACAAAGAAACTGCCTTGGCCTATTCACAGGGCAGAACTTAGATAGGTGGGGAGGACTGGACTGGATGTTGGAAGAAAGAAGGGTGGAGTCAGACGCCATGGAGCCGCCAGAGTCAGACATGCCAAATCTTTGCCGGTAAGCCACTGTCACGTGGTGATATACAGATTAATAGAAATGGGTTAAATTAACATAAGAGTTAGCCAATAAGAAGCTAGAGCTAATGGGCCAAGCAGTGTTTTAATCAATATAGTTTCTGTGTGGTTATTTTGGTTCTGGGTGGCCAAATACAAATAAGCATCTCCCTCCTACAGACTGGTGTATCAAAGTGGTGGACTAAATCCATGTAAAACCCTGCAAAAGCCTTGCTTCATTGCTTTTAGTTATCATGTAAAAGCAAACAAAACAAAAACTTTATGCACACATATTTTCGGATTTTCTTAGACTCTAAGATAGGTGAGCTGTAAAATAAAAACCAACATCACCACGTGAATGTGTCAGTTCCTTTTAAGTAAGACAGAGATGAAGGCAAAAGCAAACAAAGAAAAGCACAGACACTGGATTTGTTCTGAAAGTGGTCCTGATGTAGGACTTAGAGCATCATTGCTACATCGAATGTCGTTTCTGAGCTCTCAGATGCAATGAGTCATACAGAGAAAACTGCCCTGAGCTTGCATTGCTGAGGAACATGGGTTCGGTAGAGCTTCTGCTGTGGAAAATGTACACCTCTATCCTGCTTTTTCTGCACACCCTCAGATACAGGCTATGATCAGCCCAAGCACAGGCCATGCTCTTTCTCAATGCAGACAAAAATCACAACAGCAGAATCTTTGCTGTCACATTCTCTGATCAATATTGGGTATCTATGTTTCAGCCGTAATTTGCAGAGGACAATTTAAAGATTAAACACAGGATATATGACTTCCCTTCTAGTCATTTTCCTTGGCAAAACAAATAAGAACTTAAAACTCAAACCAGTTTCTCTTACACATAATCAACATGGACACAACTACAATTCTCAACATATTCTGCCTTTCCCAGGTTTACTTCATTCTGTGTTAATGAGTTTAGCCTCACTTTATGATAGCAGATAAGCATATCATAAGCCATTGAGCCTCAACCAGGAGGAGACCTCATGTCATGTAAACATTGGTTAAATGCCCTGCAACTGGAAATCTATCTAATAATGTTGAAGTCATTTAAAAATATCTATTCCACTGCTATTTTTCAAAGATATTTGAAAATGTTATTCTAAAAGATCCAGAATGTTAATACTTAAAAATTATGCTTCTATTTTGCAAAATTAAATTGGTATTTCTTGTTGCAAAGCATCTTGTAGACTTTCTCGGTCTAAGCTCAAGTGGATGTTTCTGGTGTGGGCTTTGTTAACCAGAGCCTGAGACTCCCCGATCATCTTTCTACTGTTCCAGCTGGTTCCCTAACAGGGAACCTCCTATGAAGACCAAAAGATGCTATGTCTCTTTCTCTCTCTCACTGCATCACCCTACTGGTTGCCCTTTCCCCAGAGCTCCTGGAACCATTGGCAAAGTTTCAAGCATTACAGCACTGCCCCCACTG
The DNA here is from genome assembly GCA_028555095.1 of Dicrostonyx torquatus. Taxonomy (NCBI): domain Eukaryota; kingdom Metazoa; phylum Chordata; class Mammalia; order Rodentia; family Cricetidae; genus Dicrostonyx; species Dicrostonyx torquatus. Next base: position 788,965 of record JAQHUG010000356.1, read on the forward strand.
AGGAGTGTTTGCTCTCAGACAGGATTACTGCTCCCACTCACCAGATGCCAGTTAACTTCAACTCCTCTGGTCATTTCCTTCAAAAGTCCAAGAGTTAATAGTTCCTGTGTTTCCTGTTGTCTCCCTAAATCTAGGAAAGGAAACTGCCTTCTTTCTGGCACAATTGTGACAACTTAGCAGACCCTTTTGACACTTACCAGAGTCACGAAAGCTTCCAGCCTAGGAAATGACTCCTTAAATATTGTGTTCAATAGGCTGTGTGGGTTGTCATCTGACTGGGCCTTGAGGAATTTGATAACACCCTGAGACAATTAGGTTGAGTGTCTCTCTTCTTGCTTTACATAGGTAACATTTTGCTAACCACTTGGTGGGTAGGAAGAAACCCTGGGACTTGAACTCGGCATTCAAACTTCAATGCGTGTATAGTTCCTGCAGAAATTGCTTGTGCTCACAAAGTAAACAAACACCTGGTATACTTTCACTGTCAATCAAAACCTGTATGGATATTTAAAGCAGATCTTCTGCATTATGCAAATCCAAAGCTAATTTTCACATCATGATTCTCTATTTGCAATCATTCCTGAAAACAGGTTGAGATCTATACCACTCAATCAAAGATGCCCACAAAATGTAAACCTGTTGAAAATGTCCTAACCAACCTACGTACTTACTGATTGCTTTAAAACCAGGAAAGCAGAGTCCAGTGAAAAGGCTCTTGTCTCCCATTCGTGTGCTTCCAAGTGCTCTTAGACATGCACACAGATCTTGGAAGTGACTGGTAAAATTCTAAGTAGTGTCTATATCCTGATGGGTACTCAGTACAATTTCTCAGACAGGAATTTCCTTACTCTGGTTGGCCAAGTAATGTGCTTCCCTTTCTTCTTGTCTGTTTAGTGGCTGTGCTTCTGAAGGATGCTTTGTGTGCCTACAAATCACAGGAATTCCTGCACAGCACAATGGGAGACGCCAGCCAAAGCCTAATCAAGTTTATGAAAGTGTCACTAATCCTTCCCCAGTGGTGCCCGCAACTGGTGGCCTGAAGATAACAAAGGAAAGTGAGGGCAGAGGTGCCAACACTTACTCTTCTTCCCACAATATCAGAACCGAAACAGGAAAAGAAACCAAAGCTGCAATATATGTGTATGGCTTGTACTGCATGAATATGCTAAGACATGTTCTGTATGCCATGAATACAAAGTTTTATTTTAAAATCTTATCTGAGTGTATATTTTCATATGCACTCTATACTGTCAATTTCCCCCACCATATGTCTATGATCCACCAAGAACTAAACAAATCTCTTTCTTTAAAATTTTTCATGTATATATGTATGTAGGTGTGTATATGTATGATATGTGTGTATGTATGTATGTGGGGATGCTTATGCCATGGTCCATATGTGAAGGTCAGAGGACAAATTACGGGACTCGGTTCTCTCCCTCAACCATGTAGGTTCTAGGGATTAAACTCAAGCTGTCTGGCTTGGTGGCAGTGCATTTGTGTGCTGAGCCGCCTTGCCTACCCTAATGACTAGAACAATCTGTGCCCTACTGAAATGAGATGAGACTTAAATCTCCTTGTGGTGAGTAATGGCATATAACAAAAAAGGCAAAGGAAGCTAAAAAGAACAAAACAACACAAACATACCTCCATTCGTGTGTTGTTGATGAGATGCCTCCGAAAGTGCAAGCTTCTGATTTGAACCCCAAGGTTATCTGAATTTATCACTGAGACACTCACAGCAAATGACAGCTTCCAATGTGCCACTGTGTGTTGGTGAATGTGACCTCCTGTAAGGGGCTGCTGATCACAACAGCCATGGGCTCTTACGTGTGGACGCTTTTGCTGACAATCAGCCTATTGAGTTATGAATCCACAGGACTATGTCTCCCCAGACCACCACTCAGATAATTAAGCTTTATCACTGCTTTTGAGAGAGCTCTTCTACTTTGAATCACTAACGCTCATGGCGCTGTCTAGGAGCCCAATGGAAAAGTTGAGGGTAGATTCAGAGGAGAAGATTCTGTTGGTGAAGTGTCTGCTACAGAAGCACAGGGACCTGAGTTCGGATCCCCTGGCCCGTGTCGTGATCCATAACTGTAACCCCAGTGAAGGGGACTGAGACAGGAAGAGCCCTGCAGCTCATTGAAGAGGCCAGAATAGCTGTGGTTCAGATCCTGCGGGAGACTCTCAAAAGAGTCTAGACATTGACCTCCAGTCTCCATAAGCTTGCATTTACACCTCTTGCCTCTGCATGCTCACATGCACTTGTGCGCACACACGCACACACACACATATACACACACAAACACAACAAGTTACTAAATACAATTACATTAAGCATAATAGAAACAACATCTACGTCTTTAATATTTTATGAAAGAGGTGAAACTAAATTTTCTTTATCCTTCAATTTTGTGAGGGCATTAGAGATCACACTAGCATACCTAGCAGGGAATTGTCTAAGCTAAAAACACCAAGAATGCTATATTACAGTGTCCTTAATCTGCAGCTGTGTGTGTGTGTGTGTGTGTGTGTGTGTATGCCTCTAGGGGGCAGTATCATGTTCTTTTCCCCACTGTTCCTGAATGACAGGGAAAAAAAGAGAAACTCCACCTTCCTCTGGGTGGTCAACCTAACTGATCACATGTCAGGGCACTGCAGGCACCGTGCTTGCAAGACTGGGGCTTTTAGAAGCATTAAGAGGTCAGCATAGCACTGCAGCTATGACTCACAGTCTCCATTCCTTCCATGTGGCAAGTTGGCCCCATCAGCCTCTCTCTCTCAGCTACCAGCTGAATGATGGTCCCATCCCTCAAGCTGTAAACCGACTAAGCAGCTGTGCCTAGCTCACTCACCGGGCTGGGTGGACTACTGACTAGGCTGACTTGGATGCCCCAAGAGAGCTCATTCACATGCCTGGGTGTTCAGCCAATGTAGCTGCACAGCTGTGTCATCTAGGACTCACTCCTTTCGCCGCCTTTCATCTAGATTTTCTATGATGCTGAAGTCTCTCAAGAGGGCAGAGTAGACCCTAGAGTGCCTCTCCAGTTAGAGGATCAGAGGTCATCGTATGCCACTTCTGTTGCAGTCTTCCCGTCACAGCACATGAGAGGGAAGGACAGATTTAAATGGTGGGAGATTAGACTGCATCCCTTAATAAAAAGAAACCTCAAGGAATCTTCCAGTACATCTGACCACACAGATAAACACAAAAGAGAGGACCCAGGAGCTTGGATGAGAGTAGAGACATAGACCCTTCTTTCCACAGCATATGTCTTATGGAAGATGAGAAACCAGAGGGTGTTGGTTTATTGCTCAGAGTGATTACCTGGAATTCTAATAAACAGGAGCCAAGCCAATGCTCTGCTTGCCTACTTCACGACTGGGGCTCAGCCAATCCTCACTCCATAACGATGGGGCCTGAAGCAGGGGTGAGACTGCCTCACAGAGACTACGCTGTGTCTTGTCAGTTTACTAGGTACATACTCTTATCTGCTATGAAAAACCATGACCTTCTCAACCAAGGGAAGCAATTACTTTAGTAGAGAGCATTGTTAAGTAACAACACAGAGATTCAGAAGTCACCGGTTTCAGGCAAGACGAACACATTCAAAGCAGGCTCTGTTTAATCACAGAAACCTCACGAAGCAACTCGGCTTACCAGAGCATAACGCTAATGGTGTCAAAGCTTTGATCCCCAGATAGGATGATTAATTTCAAGGGGAAAAATTCTTCTGTACATAAGGATAGCCTCGACCGCACTTCTCCATGCTGAGTCCTTTCTTAACCTCAATAAAAAGGGCACCAGGACTCAATAGGAAGCATCTATTTTTGTGAATACCACACACCCTGCTAGATACCGATAGGGCTACAAAATATGACCTATATAACTATCTTTCCAGAAAATTTCAGATTTGTAAGGGGAAAAATAGGACAATTCAAATAGCTAATAGCTAGCAGGTGTGCCCAAGCTGTGGCCTGACCCATGAGCCTATGTGTCTTAGTGTAGCCATGAACATGACAGGACATATTTTTATCAAGGATACCATCACAATTTCGAAATATTGGAAAGTCTTCTTCTTTTGTATAAAATGACCAATAGTTGGTCAGGAGGCAGACGATGCACAGTATTCAAAGGAGAAAGACACTTTCTTAAAGGAGCATAAACACTGTACGAAGGGTTGGGGAGGTGGCTCCACAGTTAGGAGCACTGGCTGCTCTCCCAAAGTATCTGCCAGAGCTTGATCCCCAGCTCTCGCCTGGTGGATTACTGTAACTCCAGTTCCAGAGGATCTGAGACCCACTTCCAGCCTCTATGGAATAGGCTACATATCTGTTGCATGGACACACATGTAGATAAAGCATTGATGCACATAAAATACTTCTTTCATATATGCAAAAATAGTTATATTTGCACTACACATATAATATGGGTCAAATGTTTCAAGTTAAGAGGAGAAAACAACATTCTGGATTTTCAAAAGGGGTTGGGGAAAAGGAGAACAAGTTTTAAAAAACCAAGTTGTATGTGAACATTAATCTAAAAGGACACTAAGACAACGCCTATGGATACCAGCCCAGGGAGAGAATTTGGAACTGTGTGAAGTGATACATGTAGTAATCCCCCAAATTAAGAGGGTGGGGATGCAGTTTGAGGTCCACCTGGGCTAAGAGAACCTGTATTAGAAGACAAATCCAAAAGAAAATCAGAGAAGAAGACAGGAAGGCAAGGAGTGGAGGTCGTGGGAGAGAGAAAGTGCGGGAAAATAATCTACTTGGTTTGGGAAGGTACTAGAGAAGAGCTGTAGGTTACTGAGCAATGGAAGAAAACAGACAAACAAAGCGTTCTTAGGCTGCTCATTCTGGCCACATGGAAGATGGTAGTATGCAGAGAAAAGGAGTGGTCAGGAAGGAGGCGGTAGTTAGCTGATCCAGTAAATTCCATGAGTTCAAAAAAGGCCAACAGCGTGAGGAAAGCATCCAGAGCCCCAGTGGACAGGTCACACCACAGGTCACAGCTCAGGTCACACCTCCAGGAGAAGTGTGGTTGGTTCCCTGTGCTCAGAAAAGGGTTGAGTGAAAGAGAAAAAATAGAAAATTTATAAAATATTTGATAGAAGAGAAAGTATAAAGAAAACCTGGGTAGCCTCAGAGTCCTCCCCCGCCTACTCTTCAGCCCTTAGACAATGAAAAAGGCTCTATTGGGGAACACCTAGTAATCCTGGGGACTTCTTGACTTGTGTGTTAGGGCAGGTACCAATTATGAGGCAAAATGCAGTGGACAGTGGCAAGGGAATAGCTGAGGTAGGAGCTGACGAATCTGATGTTAAAATTCTCTCTAGCCACACTTACTGCCTAACAAAAATGAACGCTACTGGACAGTGGAACTTATCCAGGCCGGAAACCCAGAAATTACAGGAAAGGGGGCTCTTTAATGTTTTAATGAAGACATCTGAAACACTCCCATCATATGGCTGTGGCTAAGGAAAGGAAGCCCAGTTAAGCAGGCCAGACTGGCAAGCCTAGTTAAAAAGGA
>JAQHUG010000356.1:795303-809875 GCA_028555095.1 Dicrostonyx torquatus
CACCCAACCACACCAATAGCTACAATGAATTATGTCTCAATAAACTGAAATTTCTCCAGCTTCTAGCACAGTTGTGCAGTGTGACCATGCACTTGCGTGACCATGCACTGGTGTGACCACTCACTGAGCCCCTCTTTCTAAAGCAAGAATTCTCAAGTTAAGCTGCACACCGGAATTTACTGATAAGCTTTTGAACAATCTGCTATACTCATGTTATGCCAGATAAAAAATATCCAGAGGGAAGATCAAGATATTATTGCTTCTGAGAACCTCCCTGGTGACTCTAACACAGTCAGGGTTGAAAGTCATGCTGGGCACTGGCATTCCCAACACTCCAAATTAAGAGAACTAGATGGAGACCTTCGTACAGATGTGACTCTCCAGTGCCCAGATTCCTAAGCAGCCAGGCTGGGGTCTGTACACTTGAACAGTGCTTCAGACAGAGACCCAGGAGAAAAGTCGCTGTGTCTCAATGAACAGAGCTCAGAGGCACGCTTTGGAGTCACTTGAAAACCCTTATTTGCTGGAAGAATCAATTTAGGAAGTAATCTCGTCTTTCCAGATAACACCCATGTCTAAATGGCCATTCTGACCTTCTTGCTGCAATGGTCAGTCTGGCTGGAATTGGGAAAATCAGTTCAGAAAGCATTGCAAAATGATTCTGGCCTATGGAGGGACTTCATACGATAGCCAGTGGCTGGGGCTGGCATGCCTTTCACCCCATGTACATAATCATCTACTGTACTTAGAAATAATCACTTGATATTATAGCCTCAAAATTCCCTGTGACATTTCTTCCAGAAGCATCAAAGAACACTGGTGAAAAATAGACTTTGGGGCAGGGTTGCAGGGGAATCCTTGCCTCATAAAAGTAACTGAGCAAACTTGGGTTACTCACTGAGTGGTATCATGTTCAGGCTTCTCCTTTGTAAGATCAGGAACTGTAATCATAGTACCTACCCTCACATTGTTGTCATGGACGTGACAAGAAAAATAAGGATATGTGATCACAAGCTAAGCACTTGGCAAAGGTTCACATGTACTACTGCTAACCTCAAACACTGCGCAGACTCTATAGAGCTCAAAACGGCATCAGGCGGCTTTTAGGTCCATTTCTGTCACTATCAACAAATTACGTTGAGACATACAAATTTAAAGGTAATCCATGAATTAGGTTTACCTTGGTTAAAACTTTATTTTATTTTAATTTATGTTTTTCAAGGCCTTTGGGATCTGGGAGTGTTGTAACCGACTTAAGAAGTTGTTGAGTTAATATAACCTATCTAGCAAGAAATTCTTTTTCAAAATTTATTAGTCACACTGAACTTTAATCCCATTTTTCTCTGGGTTTGGTTTTTGTGCCCATTTAGAAAAATGGCAAAGTGATAGCTGCCATTATATAATACTGATTGTAGAAAGCACATAATATCTAAAAGGAATACTGGAACCTTGAGATGTGTTTTCCTTGGCATTAACTGTCATAGAGAGGAGAAGCTTTGAAAGAATGCCAAACAAAGCATTATTAGAGGTAATTTTAACTACAATGTGGACCCTATTATAGAACATGAGTTCATAATCCTGGCACCATCTATGTAAGTTCAGATTCTATGAAAATATTCTTAAGATAATAATAATGGGTGCTAATTATGAAAATAAAAACACTTCAGAGCCCACTATGTAGAAGGATGAATGAAGAGGCAACCCAGCAGGTATCAAAGAATGGTCAAAGTATAAAACTTGCTCACTTAAGATTGTCAATATTATTTAGTGCCTTATTTTGTCTTTAAGAAACAGCTGGTCACCTGAAACCATTTTGTCTTTTTACCAGATAGAAAGATATTATGGTCAAGATGCTTCAAAGCCATCAAATGTATTTAAAACCATGGAAGTTAATGGGAATCTGCCCTGAAAGTTCATTTCAGATTCATGTTCCTCAAGAATACTTTATATTCAAAATTCAAGTGTAGTTACAATATACTAGAAATAATTAACGCTAAAATCCTTCCCTAGCCGGTGAAGAATTTAGGTCATTCCGTGGGTAGGATAATGTCTATGTTAATTCTCCAAATCCCATGGGATTCAGGTCAGAGACCTACACACTGCAGAAAGAAAGAACATAATTTTAGATAACATTTGAAGGAAATCTTGCAAAATGTTTAAGAACCTGTATCAGCATCTTTTTCCTGGACTGTTCACTGCAGGCAAGCATTTATAGTCTGTAAATACGACACCTGCTTGTTATGTTCTGTACATAGCGTGCACTGCTCGCTTGCTCTTCGGGTGTCATCTTGATGCTGTCTCATTATGCCAACTGCTCTCTAAGGATCTGCTAAGTCCGCCGTCTTTAAGTGTATTTAAAGTCTCAGCACTCCGCTCCTTTACACTGATGTGGCCACATTGCCATCCAGTCCCCATCCCACAGAGCAGATGACACATCATTTAAAAATTAAGAAGGGGGATCAGGGATCTGAAAAATGGCTCAGCAGTTAAAAGTACTTGCTGCTTTGGCGAAGGATGTGGGTTTAGCTCCCAGCACCCACATGGTAGCTCACAACTACCTTTAACTTAAAATGTTCCTAATGCCCTCTTTTGGCCTTCACATGTACTAGGCAAATCATGGTCCACACACATACATGAAGGCAAAACACACCTCTCTCTCTCTCTCTCTCTCTCTCTCTCTCTCTCTCTCTCTCTCTCTCTCTCTCTCTCCCTCTCTCTCTAATACACACACATATCAATTTAAGAACATACAAGTAGGGATATATCTTTTCCATATCTAAAGACACTCAATGACTTTCAGAGTCTGAAACACCTTAAAACATCATTAAGTTCCTAAGTGGAGTGGTGCAATCTATAACCCTAACACACTCTCTAGCGAGATATGAACCATCTTCGTTAAGTGGGGCAGACACTGTTATTTGTCTACCCTATATCAACTTGGCATATGTCTCCTAATGGCATAATCCCAGATTTGTCAGGACTGGCAATTTTCCCAGCTTTCTGTATAGACAAGGTTCACTGCCTGATCGTAACATCTATGACATTGTCTCTAATGGAGGGAATGCTTTAAGTTTCCAGTTAGTTGTCAAAATGAAAGTCCCTGTCCATCCTACAAAATTAGATTCCCTACTGTAACTGTGTGTCATAGAATCCTGCTTTTTGTAACATTGATCACAATTTACTATATTTTTGTCATTTTGCTTGTGTCTCTGGATTCTTCTGCAAGCTCTATAAAAACCATTTCTGCCTTAGTTATAGTTGGTCATTGCCACCTCTCACAGTATTTGTACTAAACAAATACTTGTGGCAGATAAGAAATAATAAAATTCGGGCTGGAGAGGTTAAGGGCACTGGCTGCTCTTCCAGGGGTCCTGGGTTCAAGCCCCAGAAACTACATGGTGACTTACAGCAACCTACGATGCAATCTGGTGCCCTCTTCTAGTGTGCAGGCAGAACACAGTATGCATGATAGATAGATAGATAGATAGATAGATAGATAGATAGATAGATAGATAGATAGATAGATAGACAGACAGACGGATGGATAGATAACTTTTAAAAATGAAAAAATAAAATCCATTTTATAAGAACTACACATTGTAAGTGATGCAATAGTTCCATTACATCAATGAGCATTTGTGACACATTTATCTTGTTTAAGGCATTAATGTTGATGATGCAAGAGTAATTAACAGTAAATATGACATGACTCGCGCTCTTAAAAATGACACAGACTAATGCAAAGGGAAATTCATGGGCACACACAATCATTATGGGTGTCACAAGAAGACACAAATGCCATAGGGTTCAAAGGAGAAAGAAATCCTTATTGTTGAGTATTGGGAAATGTTGTGGCTGAGCTGATGTCTAGGCTCACAACATTCAGACGTATTTGAGCAAAGTAAGAAAGATGATTGCACAGAGGGAATGAACAACAGCTCAGAGATGCTTCCAGAAGCATGGGGAACATGGAAGAGCTCACAAAATATAAAGGATACAAAGAGCATCCCTGTGTGCTCACTTCCTCCAGCTCCAACCTCAGGACAATCCAGGTGAATCCAAAAAATAATAACAACTGTGCTTTGGGATGGCAAGATGGCTCAGTGGGTAATGGCACTGGCTGACAAGACTGGTGATCTTTGATCTCCAAAATCCACATGGTACAAAGAGAACCAACACCCAGAAGTTGTTCTATGATTTACACATGCATGTTGTGGCAAGTACAGGTACATAAACACAGGTCATACCACCACCACCACCACCATACTACATACTACATGCTACATGTAAATTAAAAGTTTTACAAAAGCCCGGCGGTGGTGGCACACGCCTTTAATCCCAGAGGCAGAGTCAGGCGTATCTCTGTGAGTTCAAGGCCAGCCTGGTCTACAAGAGCTAGTTCCAAGACAGGCAAAAAGTTTTACAAAGAGTAATTATGCTTTAATGTGGGTAAGTTACAAAAGTTCACTGTGCAGATGGAAGAGAGAGGAGGCATAGGATGTGGTGTTTGTGCAAATTCTATCAACATTTATGCAGGGTGTGAATTAAAATTATTATAAAACTGCATATACATAGCTCTTATAATCTCGAAAGATAAAAAGGGAACTTACTTATTTTAAAGGTATAGACAAAAATGGAAGAAAGGAAGAGCATGTGACTTATAGACTTTATAGAAAGCTAAAGAAATTTACCTCTGAAAGCTTGTGCTCTTGTAGGTCCTCCCTATTTTGAATTACTTTAACCTCACTGTAGCTTAGATGCCGTCACCAGCGGCGAGGTTCAGAAAATGCTGGTGCTTAAAACAAATTTTAATTACCTCTTACAATCTATTAACACAGACACACATGCACAAGTGTGTGTACAGACGTTTTCAGCCTTTCAAGGAGATCCACTGAGTTGACTATATCTTTGCTTTTGTCAGTTTGGGAAACACAAAGTGTTGTCCCATCAGATGGACCGCCCCATTAATGCAGTAACTGGAGTGTGCATGTATATATGCAACGAGAAATATATAGGACATATACTAGCAGAGTTCTATTATTCCATGCATGCAAAAGTTTGAATGCTGAATGCCTCCAAAGGTTCTTGCATTAAAAACTTGGTCCCCAGAGTGATGATATTGGGAGACTGTAGAATCTAATGAGCTGTAGGATTAAGGATACACTTAAAGTAATGGAGGTGTGCTCTAGAAAGACATTTGGGAAAGTCTCAGCTTTGTGGCTCCTTTTATGAAGCTTGTTCCAAATGTTCTCTCTCCCATACCTGACTGACACTGCCATTCAGTGTTTTTATCAGAAGCCCCAAACCATGAAGACACCAGTACTGAACCTACAAAACTGTGAGCTAAAGCTTCTTAGGATTGAACAGCCTCAAGTGTTTTGCTGTAGTAATGTAAAGCTAATAGACTATGGTACATATTCATTTATATTTCACAGTGTCCTCACAGCTCACAGATCTATCTTACTCCTTGAATTATTGGAACTCTCCCGGTGCTTCTGAGGGTTGAGTAATAATCTACTGCACGTTTTTAGATATAAACAAAGCACGGTATGGTATTGCTTGCTTCAAAGAAACAAGGGAGTGTTTGTGCCCCCAAAGAAAAAACAGATTTCAAAGCAGTTACCTAGAAACAATAATCCCACAAATAATCCCTCCCTCCCAGTAATGTAATGATTACTGGTCTTGTTTGTCCCCTTTGCTTACTTCCAGCCTCTCCATACAAGAAAAAGAAGGGAAAGAAAGAGTCCAGAAGTCAGCTACCAAATTTTCCCCTGAAGAGGAAGAAGCAATGAGAAAGCTAAACCAAGGTGTCCTCAGAAATCAAAAAGCCTGTAAATGGTGAAATTTCTACATAAGAAACGATACTGGAGTTTTCAACTAGGCAGAATGTGAGTTGTGAGAAATGACTTGAAAGTTGTCTAATCTGCCTAGGATGTTGCTAAGGGATCCGTTACCCAGTTGGGAAGACAAATTTGACATAACACAACAGGGGAGCAAGGACTGGTGAAAACTAGAACCATTTCATGTGTGTTTCCCACTGGGCCTAGCCCTCTCACTCTGCTAGAGAGACATGGATGCAAAAATCAATGGAGACCACGGGGGAGGGAGAGCGGGTATTAGCAGAGAAGAAAGACTACTATTTATGTGCTCCACAGAGATGATTTACCGCCGTGAAAAGAGCCCGGCAGCGTTAGGTGTAAGAAATACAAAGAAAACGGTCTGCAGCGTTTCTTGTGGGGGCCCCTGCCGTTTCCAGGTGCCTGCTTCCACACTTGGATGTGGGCAGTGTTGACTAATCTAGAGAGGGTCACAGCTGACACCACAAGAACATTTATTGCAGGCATGAGCTACATCAATTACATGCAATGTGTATTCACAACATCAGTCATCTCCAGAGCCTCTGAGTATAACGCATGCTCCTGCAAAAGCAGCCAAGATCCAGCAAGGCATAAAACCACAAAATATTGTTCCCAATCATATATCATGATTTTTTTAAAAAAAAATCCTAATTTTCAGTGGTTTAATGCATGCCAAAATAATCAATTATTTTCCTCACTTCTGGTAACTTCAAATGACCAAGGGATCATCTTGATCAGATGAATTGAGCCTACAATGACCTCAATCTGACAATAATCTACAATGACCAGAAAAATAACAGCTATAAAATTGCCATAAATATTAAATATAAACACTACTAGAAGCAACTATCTCTGGTTTAAAACTCCTATGATGAAGTTTCAGAACAAGGACAGCTACAGTAGGTCATACAATTGAGAAGTAAGAGAGAAGGTGAAACTTAATCATATATTTGACTGTTAGTTTATGTGAGGAAACTGCCATTCTGTAATTTATGTGCAGTTTACCACACTGCTTGATACAGTGAAAATAAAAGAATCTAGTGTGTGTTCAAATCAATTCAACAGACTTTTAAAGCATCCTAGAATAATAATACACCTTATGGAGGATTTACCAAAACTCACAATGGCAAAAATAAACAAGAAAATAGAAGCAGTAGTTGTCACCATAAACAAGAAGATATGTAACAAGCCAATATTTTTACAGGCTACAAGCAAGTCCCTCTTGCTCTAACACTCAAAATGGTTAACCAAGAAAAGATTGAAGGAAAGGATTGTCTATAAAAGAAAGGAAGGACAAGAGATACAGAAGGGATTAGTGAAGCAGTAAAGACTGGAGCCTCCTGGTCAGTGTGCCTGTCACTAGGGGAAAGGTATAGAGGACAGAGCCAGGTTAACAAAAGTTTTGTTGAGAGAGTGAGTGAGGAAAGCACAGACCAGCCTCAAGGAAAAGGGTGGCAGGAGAGAAAGCAGCTAGATCCCTGGAGAGGGAAGCTAAGCTGGGGTGGGATGCTCAACAGCCTGGCTTTGCTCACCTTCCACATTCTCATCGCCTAGAGCCAAAGTCAAATTCACAGCAGAGGTCTTGGGGGCAACAATCAAAGTAGGGCATGGAAATGCGGAGAGAATGAATGGGTCTGGGTGGTGAAAGGAAAAGGCAAACTAAACTGATTTGCTTCTTAAAAAAAAATATGAATTCAGAAGATAGCAAACTGGACTTCTTGAGGTCACAAAATCCTGTCTTGACGCTGTGAAGTGAAGATACTCCGGTCAAGCCGTGTGGCACCCTGACGCTGTGTCCATATCACCGACCAGTTATTAAAGAAGTGACTACTAGAACGGACCAGCTTCCTTCCTCCCAGGCACAGGCGAAAACTTTGGCACAATGAGCACATTCTTTCACACAGCTCTGAGATCTTCTCCAGCTATTCATTTCTAGTTCAAGGATGAACGTGGCACTCAATGAGTACTTAATGAACGCACTTCGGTGACCAAAGAGTCTACACACCTTTGATGATTCAGAAAACACACAGAAGAAAACACAGTGAGCTTGAAAAGATAATGTGAATCACGGGAATATAAACACACGGAAGCCTGGGAGGATTAACCCCATCACAGCTCCATTGGGGAAGACTGGAGGAGGCTGGAGGGGAGGTCGAAGATGGAATATCTAACACTTTTAATTGGAAGTCAAAGAGATTAGGTCTCCAGTCCTTGACTATATGTATGTATACGTTTCTCAGTGATTCCTGGAATTTTGAGTATCACTGAATGATGTGGGAGTGTTCTCCTGTATTTTGTATTACTCTTATTGGTTGAATAAAGAGCTGCTTGGCTTATAAGATGGGTCAGCCCTTAGGTGGGTGGAGTAGACAGAATGGAAGTTCTGGGAGGAGAAGAAAGGAAGTGAGCCAGACGACACGAGCCACCGTCGCAGATGGATGCAGGTTAGACCTTTCCGGTACGTCACCACGTGGTGACTTACAGACTTTTATAATGGGTTAGTTTGTGAGGTGAGGGCTAGCCGGGAAAAGGCTAGTGATAATAAGCCAGCAAGAGTTTAAATGAATACCGTCCTCACGTGGTTATTTCAGGTGCAAGCAACCAGTAGCTGAGCGGGCCAGCGGCTGGGGGTTTGGGAGCCTGGCAGCTGGGGAACACAACACGCACACCTCTCTCCCCTAATTACAACAACTGAATTCCTTGGAATTGATAGACACAGGTCCTGAGACAGTCAACTTTCACAACTCTATTCAAGAGAGAGAGCACATTTTCAATTTTAAGTGGAAAATTGTGATGTCTCTTCTCTCCCACGGGATATGAGCAAGACCTGCTCCTTCTTTTGAATTGCTGAATTCAAATAATGAAGAATAAACTGTGCGCTAACACGTTGCAGGACTTTTCTGAGAGGCTACTAGCTGCACCTTCATCAGACAGAAGGAGAAACACAGACTGCTCTCCTGGGAATCATGTGAGCATTTTAGTGTACCCGGGCCGCATGACTGCATGAGTCCATATAGGAGTTTTGATTTTCTGGGATAATTTGTGTGTATGAAAGGACACAGAAATGGATATGAAGGAAAATAATTCCCCGTGGTGCCTTAAGCTTGGCTATAAACATTAACTCTGACTCATAAATTGGTGTGCAAAAACAAGAGAGATTTCTATCTTTTCAATCATTAAATATACATATGTATATATATGTATGCATATGTGTGTGTGGGTATTTTGACTGCATGTATGTCTGAGAACATTTATGGACAATGCCCACCGCAGCCAGAAGTGGGTATCACATTTTCTCTGGGACTGGCATTACAAATGATTTTGAAGCCCCATGTGGTGCTGGGAATTGACCCTGGGTCCTTTAGATGAGTGGCTAGTATTCTTCATCACCAAGTCATCGACTCCAGGCCTTGGTCATTGAATATAAATCCAAAGCATCAAGGAAATACAAGATTAAAAAGGAAAAAATATTTTAAAGACAAAATCTTATGTTCCTCTTGCTTAGCCTCCTGAATACTGGGTTATATGTATACACCTTTGCTTGCCAGAAGTTAAATATTAACTGATCTATTGTGTTGGACATATTTACAACCAACAAGGTCAAATAATTGGCTCAACACAATTTTATAAATGTTATGAAGAGTCAACAACTCAGCTATAGGAGACACTAGAGAATCACACTTAGAAGCAACCAGTACGGGGCTAGAGAGAGGCTCAGGAGATAAGAATACACATTGCTCTTGCAGGGGATCCAAGTTTAGGTCTCACATCAGGCCATTTACAACTGCCAGTAATTCCAGCTCCAGAGCAGCCAACACCTCCCTAGGCACAGCGCCCAATTTTATATATCCACATCCACACACAAGCACACAAATAAAATTGAAAATAAAAATAAAATCCTAAAAAGAAAATGAACATTGCGCACTTTGGTTGTTTGAAGGATTGAGTTGGGAAGGACCTCTTTACGTAATTACCTGCTCTGCTAGTTACTTTTTTATTGATTCGATATAATCTAAGGTCGTCTAAGAAGAGGTAACCTCAGCTGACAAAGTGCCAACATCATATTGGCCTGTAGACAAGCCAACCAGGCAATTTTTTGATTAGTAATTGATGTGGAAGGTACCAGCTCACTGTGGGTGGTACCACTCCAGGAGCCGTAGTCTTGGGTGCTTCTTTAAAAAAACATTACGTGAAAAAGGCACGAGAAGCAAGCCAGTCAGTAGCATTCCTCCATAGCCTCTGCTTCAGTTCCTGCCGTGAGTTCTTACCCAGACTTCCTTCGTGATGGACTATAACCTGGAAACTGAAAGAAACTTTCTTTCTCAAGTTGGCTTTGGTCATGGTGTTTATGACAGCAACCAAAAAGCCATCAACACAATTGTCACTAGTTAATGCCCTCAATTAATGTCGCACTCCTGTAGTGTGGGAGGTTGGGACACACAGCTCTGCTCTGAGGACAACACTGATAGACTAAGGTGGTAGCCAAGAAATGCAGGCCATTCACTTTGTCAGATGGTCAGAGAGTTTTACAGGCCTAACTGCACCTTTTAACTCAGGAGGTGGCTGCTTGGCCCTCTTTGAAGTTGGGATAAGCTCTGTGCTATCAGACAGGTGGTCAGGATATGCAAATGTGCTTCTGCTCCTTTCTTTTGTGACTATGAAGTCACCTGGGGAAGCCCTGTCTTCAAGGTACTCAATATATTGACTTGGGCATCTCGCTACCTAGGCAACAGAATGCTTATGATGGGAAGTCTCAGAGTTGACCCTGTGAGTTAATCTTTTGTATCAGGCTAATGAAGCCTTTTGTTACCTTCTCCCCTAGTTTACTTTGGGTATAAAAGCTGTGGAAAAATAAACACAAGTGGTTTTCAGGATTTGAGTAATCCCTGAAACTCCCTCCAACTACTGTCTTATGCTTTCTGTCTTATTTATGCCCATGCCCCTACACTAAAAGAGGTGATTCTGTTGATGCTGGTCCTCAGCAGACTACTCCTGCAATTCCCAACATAAAATCAAAGGGACACCGAGGTATGAATGAATAAATACATGTGAAATAAATTTTGAAACATATTTCTTACAGTTATTATAATTATCAGTAGTATATTCATGTCATGTTTCTACTTTCCGAGAAAATGCTGATTGCAAAACTAATATCCTCCCTCACGTTTTCCTCTAAAATCTCTGAAGATCGTTCTCTCTGCACAAACCTCTACCAAAGCTTCCAGTCCTCGCTTCCACAGATTCTATTCATTTCTGTTGTATGAGAAAATGGTCATCAATATTTGGAATGCTCTAATGTTTTTTTTTGCCTGTCAGTCATTTGAATTGAGTATGTAGACATACAAAAGTGCATGTGTGTTTACATGCATATATCTGTAATTAGAGGACTTCTTATTTGACCTCAGGAGGGAAATAGAAGATGGACAAATTACCTTCATTAAAGGAGCAGTGACTTGAAAATGCCCCCAACTTCTAACCCAGCTTTTACCTACTAGATGTAATCAGATGTTATATAAGAATAATAAAGGCATTTACATGTGTAGAGTCATTGGTATGTCAGGAACTCTCCCAGAGCTCCATGTGACTTATTATTTATTACTTGCAGCAGATGAGAAGCATCTTATTGCCACCCACATCTCAAAGAAGAGAAAACTGGAGAATTAGTGATGTCAAATTTGCCCAAGGTCACAGAATCAGAACTCTGGAGTCAAGACTCAAAGTTACATTTGCTTTATTCCAGGCATTGTATTAACATCCTCCTTTATTGTATAAAGATAACATAGAAGTTACATTTGCTTTATTCCAGGCATTGTATTAACATCACCCTTTATTGTATAAAGCTAACAGAGAAGTCACCAGCCATGATGAGTCACATCAGGGGTGCTAGGCTCAAAGCTGAGCATGTGCCCTATGGTGTGGCCCTGCCACTACAGTCAGCTGGACACCTCGCCTTGCTGTGATGGTGCATATAGTCTGTGAATCTGGGCGAGTTCTAGCCTGTCTCAGAGATAGATGGACCTTGATTTCCCTTATGAAGTTAATTTTTGGCTAATGACATTAAACTCCTGAAACGGTGAGTTGGAAGAATTATGTGCCAGGCTTCGAGAGTGAACAAATAAAAGGCCTACTAAGTGTTGCACTTTCAACCTCTCTGTACTGAGATATTCGCAAATACAAAAGCTCACTTTTCAACAGCATGAATTGGTGCTGGACAATTCTGTATCCTGTCAATCATGTTTTAAATAAATGCTGATTGGCCAGGCAGGAAGTATAGGTGGGAAAACCAGACAGGAAGTAGAGCTGAGAACAGGAGATTTGGGAAGCAAAAAGCTTCCCTGGCATTCCTGCGCAGATCTCCAAGGAGGCAACATGTAGCAGCCCAGCTGAGAAAAGGTACTGGCCATGTGGCTGACAATGGGTTAATATAAGTTATGGGAGCTGGTAGGAAGACTGAGCTAATGGGCCAATCAGTGTATAACTTGATGTAGACTCTCTGTGTGATTTTCTTTGGGGCTTGCTAGCTGCGGGGTGCTGGGTGGGACAGTAACCCCAACAAGCCAGCCCTCATGTTACAATGAATTATACATGGCCTATGTAGTTAGTAAAGTGTCTGAGATTAAACATCAGGAATTGTCTACAAATCTAAGACAGCTTTCTAAAACAAAGTCAGTCCCTTTATTATTGTGATGAACACAGATTATTATTTTTTATATGTGTCTTAAAGCTCAACACATCAAGTAAATATAATAAATAGTTTGGTGTCAAGTAATGACTTGGTTTTCAAATATTGTGCTAAAATCTGTCATTTCCACATTCTACAATAGGGAGACATGTCAAAGCTTACACTAAACAAAACAAATATATGCCATTATGTTTATCAGCCAAAAATAAAAAACAAACCAACACAGATATTTTTTTTAAAAAATGTGAACACTTTGTCTTCAAAGCCAAGCAATAATTTTTTATTTCTATCATTCAGTGTGTATTTTTGCTCATAGTATGCTTAGTCCACTAGTCATGAAATATTAGCAATAGTGTCTGTCTTGGTCAGGATTTCTATTGCTGTAAAGAGACACTATGACCATAGCAACCCTTATAAAGGAAAACATTTAATGGGGGCTGGCTTACAGTTTCAGAGGTTTAGGCCATTATCATCAAGGCAGGAAGCAAGACAGCATGCATGCAGACATGGTGCTCGAGAGGTAGTTGAGAGTTCTACATCCTGATCCACAGAAAACAGGAAGTGAACTGTTCCCATACTGGGTATAACTTGAGCATATGAGACCTCAAACCCACCCCCACAATGATAGACTTCTTCCAGCAAAGCTACACCTCCTAATAGTGCCATTTCCAATGGACTGAGCATTCAAACACATGAGTCTATGGGAGCCATTCCTACTCAAACCATCATGGTATCTTTTTTTCCCCCTTTTTGTATGCGTAACAACTAAAATCTACATAAAATATCACTATTACCAAGAAAAGCAATTGAGCAAATTCTTTGTTCTTTCAAAAGACATAATAAGAAGGACGTTGAAGCAAGAAAACATACAAAAAGTGCTTTAAAGGCATGCCATCCAGCTAGGACTGTGCACAAGAAAGAGAATTTTACTCAGTGGGAATCGCTAAGATGCATTTTGTACAAACAGTATAGAAACAGAGAAAAGAATGGCTGAAAGAAGAACAGAGAGAGGTGCGTCTGCAGAGGGACACAGAGGCAGCAACAGGTGCTGCATGTGGAATGAGGCATGTGTGCTGGGGTGGAGCTCTTGAAAATTTCTCCAAAAACAATAGTGAGAGCAGAGGTGGGGGGGCAGAGAGAGAAAGAGAAGGGATGATAAAAGACAAGAAGGAGGGAAGGAGAATTGGAAAAGTGTGAGAAAGTTAAAGAAATAAAAACCAAAACAAAACAAAGGAAGAAAGTAAGGAACTGTAGAAGATGCTCACACACCTACTATGTGCAGTCACCCACGTTTGTCCACACTAGGTTCTACACCTACAATTACTCTTTATTGCTCTGTGTTTATCTCTTCTTTGTTGTTCCTGGTCTTAATTCTTCTCAAATAATTGAGGAAACTCCCCCATCACATCCCAAGGAAAGCTTCCCCTGATAATATTTCCACATTGAAAAAACTAAAATCTTTGATCCAGGTCAGACTGACTCCCACCACAGGTCTAGAAAACTTAGGAGAGAACTCTGAGATACACCAGTAGGCACATGATAGTAACTTAAACAATGGTAGCATTTGGGAAGTTAAAGGGTTAAAAGTGCAAACACCTGGCCAATGCTCAAACCTCAGTGTCTATCTTTATGATAGTTCCCAGCCTGGGACTTTGTCCAGTATTTGCTTTGAAACCCCACCCTGCCTCCCATCCTGAGGTGCAGTGACCAGCACATAGTCCCCATGCGGCACCGCCTTCCTTTAAAGCAAAGGGCACTAATAATAAAAAGGGGTTCAGACGTACTGATCCCTCACACCATAAGATCTGTATAACATAATTCTATGCAGAGAGAGAGAGAGAGAGAGAGAGAGAGAGAAAGGAAAGAACGAAAGAAAGAAAGAAAGAGAGAGAGAGAGAGAGAGAAAGAAAGAAAAGGTAGGACTAAGGCAGGCAGAGAATAGAACCTGCCATTGGTCCTGCCACAGAAAATTTTATTTTTTATTTTTATTTTTTTATTTTTTTTTTTTTTTGGTTTTTCGAGACAGGGTTTC
>JAQHUG010000356.1:816107-843556 GCA_028555095.1 Dicrostonyx torquatus
CACAGGCCACCCAACACCCAGCCCTGGAGTATCTTATAGACCTGGACCAGACACAGGTCACCCAACAAGAACAAGAGTCCTGGATCATCTTACAGACCTGGATCAGCCACAGGTCACCCAACAAGAGTACAGATGAGATACCAAACTGAAAGGTACACAGCAAAGACAGTCAACTTGCTGTGTCTGGCACCGGCAAGTCGTCTCTTAGACATAGCCAGTGCCATTAAAAAAATAAACCTCTGAGTACAAAGCATGTAGCAGACGTGGCCAGTGTTGGCATTCCCCCTGCATTCTGATTTCCTAGAGCAGCTCAGTAGGAGTTTTACATTTTTTCTAATTCATTGACAGTGCAGGTATTGGAGCCTCCACTTCAGAACAGTAGGCGCTGAGATTCCCCATCCACACAGTCTGTAGCAGATCTGAGCCCAATGCCACTGGTGCCTTTCTGGTTGTAAAGGAATCTATGGGGGGAGAAAGCGGCGTATCCTCTACCCAGCTGTGACATGTTCTTGGTACAGCTTTTTGCTGTGTATCTACTTTCTCTCCATGCTGTTCAGACCTTTGTTCTTGCAGCCCCTGGTGGGGTTTGAAATGCTTCTTACTATAATCATACATTTCAGTTTAGTAGCGTCTTTTCTCTGATGCCTTCTTAGGTTGCCAGGAGAAGCAGCTGTGTAACCCTGTGTATGCTGAAGGCAGCAGCAGAGGGAGGCATCCTCCGACTGTGGCCTACTTTAGCTGGAAAGGTTCTTTGTCCAGACGCAGGAACATTGTTACTCTCTCAGTAACATTTCCCAACACATCTCAGCCTTTTATCAGGAATAAATGAACTTGAGCCTTGGATTTCAATTTAAAGATGTACCTAACACACACATACACACATTCAACTCATGAATATTAGTGCATAGATTCATACTTAAAATTTGTGTCTGTATGAACCACAACTACAGACTAGAGTTTCTGAGATGAGGCCTCAGGTTGTTTGTAGCTCTGAGGCCTGAGAAAGCAGCCCTGTAAATCCCACTTCCTCTCAGCTCAAATCTGAGAACGACAAGCAGGTGTGCCAGCGTAAGCAATTTCTTCAATTCTAAGCAAAAGCAAAATAAGGTTACAGCCGAACATAACACGCTTATCAATAGTTTCTTAAAACTCAACTGACAATAATAAAAAATCAATATACCATATAAAAATAATAAGTTACGTGTCTCGTTAGATAAATCCCTAAGTCACCTTCCAAAAGCAAGTCTTCATCAGGTTTCAAAACTAGGCCACAGTTAGTATGCAAGACTAATGTCGTGCACACCCACACACTGAACTCCCTAGGACGTGGTACAAGAAGACACCGCCATCACAGCATTTAGAGCTCTCCTCAATGAGCGCACCTTAAAGACAGTTTGACTTAACGCATGATACTCACACAACCGAGATCATGACAAGGTGAGAACAGAATTTTTGGGATGTGGGAACAGATGCCCCTTTACGCTCATCAGCACAGGCCATCGCCTTCTCTTGATCCACACTTGACCTTTCCATTCACTGAAAAATAATTTTCACCTCAAGTTAACCTAACCTGGCTGTAATTATCATTCCATTCAAATGACTCCAAGAGAAGCCTATGTTTCTTTAGACTTTCCTTTTGTTCCCACTCTGCTGTGTATATAAACTTGTGGTAATTAAAAGCTATTCCTCGCCAGAGCAGTGAAAGCTTTTGAATAACTAACTGCTGCTCCTCTCAAAACAGAAGAAATATTTTGGCAATGTATCACATTTCAGTTTTGCAAAACCAAGCATTAGTAGGAATCTAATACAAGACACATGTCCCACTGCCCACATTCAGGCCTTTTAAGGGTTTACCAACCATCAAACAGCTTACTTACCAAACATCTGCCCACAGAGACAGCTGTGCCCACAGGGTTGCAGTAGACAGATACAGCACTGATGGCAGACTTAGGGCTAATCCACCAGGCATGTGTCAACAGCTGAAGAAACCTTGAAGATAAGAGGAGCAGGCCAAAAGTCCAGAGGGGAGGAAAACCAACATGGACTAGAAGCGAGCTCTTCAGTCCAGGGCCCCCGTTTCACTCACAGACCTCACAGGTTGGTCAGGCACCAAATGATTTAATTAGCAGGTAAATGGTGTGAGATCCACTCTGAATCATGAATGAATCATAGCTTACTGACTTTATTAGCACAAGAAGGCTTCGTGATCGCTGACAGCCCAGGAGAACTTCCTCCTACTTAGTTCAGAGAGTCTTCATCTGCTTCAGGAAGTGTGTGTGTGTGTGTGTGTGTGTGTGTGTGTGGTGTGTGTGTGTGTGTGTGTATGTGTATGTGTGTCTCTGTGTGTGTGTCTCTGTCTCTCTCACTCTCTGTGTGTCTGTGTGGCGGAGGCTGCCGTTCCCGTTCTTCTCTACTCTGACCAGCGTTGGGGTATTTTCAGTGACAGATTTTGGTGCACTTGGACTGTGGCTGGTGGCGAGTCCTTTTATCTT
Organism: Dicrostonyx torquatus; assembly: GCA_028555095.1. Lineage (NCBI taxonomy): Eukaryota > Metazoa > Chordata > Mammalia > Rodentia > Cricetidae > Dicrostonyx > Dicrostonyx torquatus. Next base: position 818,600 of record JAQHUG010000356.1, read on the forward strand.
CACAGGCCCACACATGCTAGCAAACTCCACTTGTCCACAGTGGGCCCTTCTCTGTGTGTGGATCGGGTGGAGGTTCCACCATGACATCCTTAATTATGGAAACCTCAGAATATGAAAATAGCATTCTTCACAGGACAATGGAAAAGACACCCTTCTTTTTAAGCGATTTCATTTTTTTGCTTTTGTTTTAAGTACGAAAATTTACTACCATAATTGTCTTATTCTGCTTTTATTTTATTTCATATTCTTTTTCTCTCAATTTTTAATTTCCTTCCTCTCATCCATTCTACCTATGGTAGGAGTTCTCCTGTATCTTTCCACATATTCATAGCTGTCACATACAATTCTCATAGTCACTTTTTATTATTAGCTATTTTAAAGGAAATGATAGCCAGGTATGGCGACTCACACCAGTAACCCTAACACTTCAGAAGTGGAGACATGGGGATCAGGAATTTGACGCTGGTGTTAGCTACACAGAAAATTTAAGGCCAGCCCCGCACTACTTTAGATTCTGCCTCACAAAATAATCCTGCTATTTAAATGGGGCTTTTAACGGCTTCTGCACCATCTTGATCCCAGACGATCTTTCTGGCCCTTGTCCTTCCGAGTTCCAACACACGCCCTCCAGCCTTCCTTCACAAAGGGATCACGACGTCCTGTCAGGTGGCTGTGCCTCAGTTTCCCCACAGTTCCCCACGACTGTGAGGAGCTAGATTCATCCACAGCATTTGTGTTACGAGATTTGCCTTTGCTCTCAAGTCCTGGGGTTTTGATTCAATGGGCTTGATAATAAGGAATAATATGGCTGAAGCAAATGCACACGTACTTTTTATTTTAAAAGATACCATATGGATACAGTTTGTTGCAGCCCTCCCTAAGCCAGCCTGCAAAGTGTTTCAGTGTTATAACACACTGGCCGTATACTTCTCCAAGTCTGTGTGTCTAACCAAAGACTATGGGAGTATTTCCCCATCTACTTCTCTGAAGACTGTCTCATTAATCCTTTGTCCAATTTTTACTAAATTTTTCACATAGCAATTTTCATATAATAGAGATTAAGCTCTTAGCTTCAAATTGCAATAATCCTCCATATCTATTTCTGTCTCTCTTTTTATGCCATATAGTCTTACGTATAAATCTTAAATGAGCATCAGGTTATGAGCAGCCGTACGTGTGCTCAGGAAGTCTCCAGACTTCTGACGGCACTCTCCTCCAGCGTCTTTACTCGCACTCACTCAGCCCATGGAAATGCACTTCTCAAAGCAACATGGTGACGAAATGATTTTCTCCAGATAAACAATTACCATATCAGCTTATTTGGTGAAATCCTCCTTCATTTGCTTGCAGAGTCAAAGCTGTCTCGGCCATATTACATCGTCATGTGACCTGGAGTCAGTTTCCAGATCTAATAGGCCTCACTTCTCTGTTTCTAGATTTCTGGAACATCACCCAGATTTAATTGCAGTCCCTTTATGTTATATTTTGATGCCTGAACAGGTAAGTGTTATTATTATGTTTAAAACATAACATATATGTTTTAAATAAATGTTAACATTAAGTTATCGCCTTGTGATTTCCCCTATAATCTTAAATTTTTTATCTAATACTTAACATCTCTTTCCATATAAAGGAACTTTTGAGAACTCTTTAAAAACTACACTGAATTTTTAGGTTGAACTTGAACAGCTTCCATTTGGTCTCCTGCTCAAGCGTAGTCACACACACTCTTTGATTTATAAAGATCGCATTGAATATTTCTCCATAAGTTATACTATTTTAACTAATTAATGCTATTCAAGAAGGAGCTACAAGTTTGTCCATGTAGTGGTTTGAATGAGAAAAGCCCCCACAGACTCACATGTTTGAATGCCTAGTCAGCAGGGAGTGTGACTGTTTGGGAGGGACTGGGAGGCCTGGCTGTATTGGAGGAGGCAAGCTTTGAGGTTTCCAAAATCTGACCAGGCCGGGTGGTGGTGGTGCACGCCTTTAATCCCAGCACTCGGGAGGCAGAGGCAGGTGGATCTCTGTGAGTTCGAGACCAGCCTGGTCTACAAGAGCTAGTTCCAGGACAGGCGCCAAAGCCACAGAGAAACCCTGTCTCGAAAAACCAAATAAAAAGAAAAAAAAATCTGTCCAGGCCCAGTATCTCTCCCTCTCCCTCCCCCTTTCCCCCTCCCCCCCCCCCTCTCTCTCTCTCTCTCTCTCTCTCTCTCTCTCTCTCTCTCTCTCTCTCTCTCTCTCTCTGCCTGCTGAATGTGGAACCGGATATAAGTCTCAGCTGCTGCTCTAATGCCATGCCCGTCTGCTTCCCACCATGACTGCAGATTATCCCTCTGAAACTGTAGACACCCCAATTAAATGCTTTCTTTTATAAGAATCGCCATAGGCATGCTGTCTCTTCACATCAATAGAACAGTAACTAAGATGGCCCATCACCAACCAATTATAGCCAACTTACTACATAATAATATTGGCCTTTATTTATTAAAGTCTTTTGAAGCTTCTTGGATTTCTATCAGATTAGTAGAGAAGGGTTTGTCTCTGCCTTCATACATATAAGGAATTTTTTCATTGCTCATACTTTCCAGGAAATGCTTAATAATGTTAACTATAGCAGACAGCCTAGTATTGAGTGGATTTCCCTAGTTAATTCTTTAAAAGATTTATTAGACCTTACTGGTAAATGTTTTTGTTATGTTCTTATAACCCATTTATCTGATTAGCAAAGACACATCATTACATGTCTCATTTGCGCCAAATTTTCTCCTTCAGTTATTAACAACATGGGCAAAATTGACAGAGGAGGTGACACTGAGTTGCTCTAGTTTTCCTAAGATAACTTTATTTGGTTCAAGCTTATGCTTTCTTACAGAGGTCTACTGTAGCATAGCCAATTTATAATCTCATGCCTCTATTTTAATTGAAGTTTGGTAATAAGTTTATAAACATTCATCATGTTTTGGCGTTCAGCTTAACTAGTATTCACAAATAGACTTGGGAACTACTGTATTTTACTGTGATGTTTATGTGCCAGCGATTTCTTGAACAGTGCAGTAACCACTGGGCTTGGTTGAAAGAATACCACATACCAGGGGATGTAGCTCAGTGGGAGAGTGTTTGCCTTACAAAATGTGACCTTGTGTGACCTTAGGCATTATTACTCCTTCAAAAAGAAAGAATGAAAGTGTAAAGGAAGTGTGGTTCTAACTCAAAGCTTGCCCTGACATCCTACTTCCTTGTGATGAGAGATCGGAAATATTTCTAAGGTCTCAAGTAGGCTCTCTTCAAACTCGGTGTGGGAAGTATGCATGACTCCACTCAAAGGCCAGACAGGCTCAGTCTCTGAGACTCCTGCAGCACCCTCAGCCTTTCTAACGCTCTTTCATAATGATAAAATACAACAATAAAAAATGCTTGCTACTCAAAAGTAGACAACGGTGAGCAACTAAAACAACAGCCTTTGCTGAACGCTGTGTGAACGTAGGGCAATGGTAGATATCGTTTGGACAATACTCCCCTCCTCAAGTGATCAATAACAATGAATGGATCACCTTTTCAAAACACACTGGGAAGTCGCCTCACCTCACCTAAGTGAAACACAGTGGAGTGATGCCAGGTGCTGCAACTTTCTAAGTTTCCCTCTGCCAGTTTGACAGTAACAGGGCTCAAATACTTTGTTTTCAGATCCTTAGTGTTCCATCATGAAGAGCCAGCCTTGCTCTATGCAGGTAGCATCCACCTTACTGGGGGAAATGACAGGAGACCAATCGATATCACTTCTACTGTGGAAGTCCAAAACAGACACAAAAGCAGAACTAGAAACTAACAAAACCCTTCAAGAGATGATCTGGAATGGCACTGTGTGAGAGAGGTGGGAGTCACAGGGAGAACAGGAATAGGAGAGGGACTGTGAAGTCACTACAGAGCAACTTAGAACAGGATGGACTTGACACATACACTGTGGAGAAGGGGACAAAGACAGAGGTGGGAATGCAGAGGTGTAGAAAGGGGAAGGCGTAAATGTGGACAAGAGACTGTCACCTTGTATAACACTGAGACAAAACACGTATTACAAAAACCTTCCAGAAAACTCAGGATCACACCCAACAAAATAGAATAGCAATCTAGGGGTTACTAGACCCTTTCTAGATTCTTCCGCCAAAGCATTAAACATGAATATAACACAGCAATTGTAGCTATTCATACCAACTCAGTGAAATCAAGATTTCCAAGAGTTATTAGCAAATCAGGGTCACTGTGGTGCTAGTCATGATAGCAATCAGTGAGAAACACCCCATATTTATCAGCAAAGGGATAAAAACACGGTGCTCAATACATGTGGCGGAACATTATTTAGCCTTAGGGAAACAGGAAACTCCGCCCTAGGAGACATGGATGAACCTTGAGAGCATCGTGTTTAGTGAAAGGTGCCCATTACATATAGACAGTCCCCGCTGCCTCTACTGTCTGAGGAGTTTAGGGCTGGCACGCTCTCACAACCGGGGGATGAACTACGGTGTGGAGGACAAAGGCTGCAGTGATCAAGGACCTGCTAACACCTGCTAGTTCCTAGGCATAAAGTCTTATTTCTTCATGATGAATAGTTTCCATACACATTGAGACTGCAATTTAAAGTGTCATGTTATGCACAGAATCTTGTTAAACGGGAGGTCTTCATTGTTCTTATTACAATTTCCAAAAAGAAACACTAACCTTGAACTAAAAGAATAATAATCTCAGCTTTAAATTATAAATACATCCTAAAGAAATTGTTAGGCATAGACTGACAACAACCTTGCAGCACAGCCATTCACCGAGAGCATGTGTCTGCACAGTTTACAAAGAACTCTCAAAAACAATAACTAAAGCAAACTTTGAAAAAGCACAAGGCTTGAAAGCTTCAGTAGTAAAGATGTCCAATAAGCATAAAGATTTAAATATAATCCGCCATCGGGAAGTGCAATTGATGAACTCCTGCTAAATGAAAGAAGGAGCAATGTCAGGTAGCAGGGAGCAACTGTGGCCTGGGACATTGTTTGATTGTTGGAAAGGTAAACATGCATCTGCCCTAACATCTAACAAATACATCCAAGAGAAGAGAAGCACAAACATCTGATGTTCATTCATCATTGTCAAATACTAGGGACAACCTAAATGTCTATCAATAAAGAGATGATGAACAAATTGGGGCCTGTCACAAAAGCATGCGATTCAGCAAGAAAAAAGATGGAATATTGATTCACACAGCAAATGAATGAATGTCAACATTATGCTGAGCAAAAGTCATCAGTCACTAGATGAAACATTCCATACTCTTTCACTCACATACATTTTAAGAATAAATGTCATACCAATATGAGACAGTGGCTGTCTGAGCTTGCCTAGGATGTCAGCTGCATAAAAGCACAAGGGAATTTTCCAGAATAAGTGGAATGGTTTCTATCCTATCTTAGGTAGAAGTCACGTGGGCATATGTAGGCAATAAACTCATCACTTTCTATCCACGCACGGTATGTAAAGCACAGAGTAATTTAAAATAAGCACCCCGTTTCCAAACGCTTGGCACTTTTCATCAGGCTCGTGGGAGGCAAACTCATTTAGAAAGAGTAGCAAGCCTTGAAGAGTGTGAACCCCTTCTGTGTGCATCTCTAGCCCCATTGTAAACCAGGCCTTCCCAAAGGCCAAGCCTGAAAGAAGAGGATGTTGACAGGCCCACAGAGGACACAAAACAAACAGAAAAACAAGGCCAAGAGGAAAAGACCAAAGTTTGGCCATAAACTTAGAAATTTCACAAATAGTCTTACCCACTATGTTTTACTTTCCTTTATGGATAGTTGTAGATATTATAATATTTTATATATATATATATATATACACATATATGAATCTGCCCTATCATCTAACAATTATGCTCCTCAGTATATATTCAAGATTATAAAAGCACAGATAACTGTTGCTTTATTCATTGTTGTCAAATAGTAGGAAACACTAAATGTCTATCAAATATATATTAACATATTTGATATATATGTATATGAATATGATTGTTATAAGTGCTTAAAATTTGGGTTACATATTTTTCCTGTCTGTGAACACTGATTTCTTTTAAATAATAAGCTTTTAAGCTCTATGATAAGAGTGTTCTTAACAGTTCTATTGAAGTGGAAATGTACCGTGGGGGAGAAAGTGAAGGAGGGCTTAGCACCAATGCCTGTAGCACAGCACTATAGCCGAGCCTGGAGAGCTGAAAGCTTTTTAACACGGCCTGAAATTCTCCAGACACCAGCTGCATCTTCAGGGTGAGCACAGTCATAGCACACTTAAGGGACTGCTGTGACAATGAAAGGGAGCATGCATGAAGTGCGGAAGAGAGTTTCAGTGGTCGACAGTCTCAGCTGCCTTCTGTTTCCCACCGCATCTTGACTTTCCCTGATACCAGGGTCTGTGCCTTAACTAGTTAGACTGAATGTTCTAAAAGAGCCTGTGCAGAGGGCACACATGAGAGAACCGCGTCCTTCTGTCTAGGGGTTGATCTGTGCTAACTCTATCCACCTACACAGGAAGCAATACAGTCTGCAGGCACTGTGGCTGGTGCCGTGGATGTTCTGTGAGGCTGTAGGGGACAGTCAGAGCAGTAACTGCGGCTTTTAAGTTGAGGTAGGCTACATACATCTCCTAACCACAGGATTGTCCACTGTCCACTACACACCACATTCTATGTTAGGAACTAATTCAGTCATAGATAGAGCAAAGAATTATTTACCTGCAGAGCAAAAAGCAGGTCAGTGAACACTTCTGCAAAATAGAGCAGAAATTCCCATTTCAACCACAGGTAGACGCAATGCTCTGACCCAGTCAGACGCTGGCTGACTGGATGGCCTTCCTCAGCAGGGCAGAAGGAACTTCACCCAGTGCCTTCCAACACCCCAGCTTGCATGAGAAAGAAGAGAAACCAAGTTTGATACTGATATTCTTTGCCACAAGTTTCTCCCTGCTCAGAACTTTCCACAGTAATATGAAAGACCCGCCTTCCCTGCTTGCCCCTGAGGCTGATTATTGTAAATAACATTCTGAGAAATACATTTGCTTAAATTTCAGGTCCCGGGAGATTTTATAACTAGCCCATGCACTTCTATTTCAGGCATTAAATCCCTACCAAGCAGCAAGATATTTGAACAGCCCATTCAGAATATATATATATATATTTTCATAATGAGGGAAGAACCAAAATGTTATAAAGTCTTGATAATGATCTTGACAGTTCCTGTTTTCCTCAACTCACAGCCCGAGAGTCTCCATCTGTCTGTCCCAGAAGGCAGTGCCATGCAGGGCACTATGAAGGAGGTGAAGGAGCGACAGTCACTCTGAAGCAACAGTCAGACTCCTCACGTTTGTCCTGAAGATTAGCTACGTTTCTGCGGGAGTCACTGAGGTAATCAATCTTAGGTCCAGTTGATCGGAAGAATGGAAGAACAGCTAGGTAACAGTGTGCATTGCAAGAACACACAGAGGAGAATATCACCTTTTCTCTCCAATAGCATTTAACACAAGTGTGTTTGCAAGTTAGCATAAAGTAGTGAGCTGTCTCATTTATCTGAGCAAGGATAAACTCCACAAGAAGACACAAGCAACTGAGTCTTTGGCTTCAGCCCACTAGAGGACTCAGCCAAATGAACCGAGAGGACCTGACTAGTCCAGGTCTAATATGATTAAAGGCTTGCTGAAATCAAACAGTTAAAGTACCTTAAAATATATGTATATAATCACCAATCTCCGAAAACAGATTCAGTCTCCTTCCTTTTGGTTTAGAAATATTGGGATCTAAAGGGCTTAGGTTGTTAAGCATGTATAAACTGTAATTTAGCCCATCTACTTCCTCTCCCCACCCCAAAGGGAAGCTCAAGGGATGGTGGGAAGAGATGTAAGGTTGCATGTATCTCTAGGGACTATTAGCATATTAATGAACTGTGTTTCTTTTTACACTTCTGTCACCAGGAAGGAACAGGTTAGGCTTTAGTTGACAGTGTCTGGTGAATGACAGCCAGCTGCATCTCTTAGTATGTTCAAGTTCCCCACATTCGATTCTCCAGCCAGAGTTTCCAGTTCACCCAGTGCGCTAAGATGAGAACACTGTCAGGCAAAGAAGAAAGTCTCTAAAGGAATCCACAGGATGCGTTTTCAGAACTAAGCAAGCAGAGAGTATAACGATGAGTAAGCGAGCTGTTTACCTGTGGAGGATTAATAAATGCATGTATTTTAAGTAGAGGGGGTTGTAGAAGATGAAGACACCTTGGGTGGTTAATACTGTGTTAAGGTTTCAGTGTGAACTATATACCACAGGTTCCTGTGTGTGAAGATCCCGCCCCCAGTTGGGGCCCTAGCTCTTGGGGATTGTGGAACATTTTGGTCATGTACTCCAGGCGTAGACCACTACTAACTGCTACTTCAGTTCTCTCTCTCTCTCTCTCTCTCTCTCTCTCTCTCTCTCTGCCAAGATATAAAAAGCAATGCTGTAAATTCCTGCCACCCTGGACCAAGCTGCTCGCCACTATGGCTCTGGTTTCCCTGGCCTGATGGGCAGTATGCCCGAACAGTGAGGAGTACACCTTTCTTCCCTTACGTTTTTTTCCATGAGGTATTTCACCATCAAGACAAAAAAAGTAGCTAAGAAACTCCCAATATTTCTAAAATTTAGCAACCATCTCTCTTTGGGGACAAACCTTAATTTCTGAAGCGTAATATTCCTGGAACTCTACCCTGCTCACACTCTCTGTCCTTTCCATTTGCACTCGGGCATTGCCGCAGGACTGACTTTAATGATGTGTGTCGTGACGTCAAGCTGACTGTTTCTGCTCCCCTTCCTTGTCCTCCATCACATCCTCAGATCATTATTTCCCTGTACAGGTGCAACATGGTCGCCCACTTTCCACTAGAACCAGCTCCTTTCTCACACCTCACTGGGTCATTTTCCATCCATTTCTTTCTCTCATCTGGTGGAAGTTTGTGGGGACAAGGAAGAAGTTGGGGACTTTGTGCATAACCCATCAGTCCTCATTCACATCCCCCCACAATCTCCATTTTCTTGTGTTGTTCCCCAAATCAAGAAGTAAAAAGCAAAAAATATAACTCCCAAGAAAATAGAAAGGAAAAATGTTCCCAAATTCTTGCTTCTGTTTTAGAATACAAATAATACAGAAGAGGGGGAGGAAAGATCGTAAGACTTCTAATACCAGAAAGTCAACTGTGACTGTCTAAAAAAGACCTGAAGGTAGCAATGAACAGGAAAACATGGGGGTGGTGAGATTTAAAAGGTGTCATGCCTAGATAAAGAACTATAGGCAGCTAATAAGTTCTGAGAGAGAGAGAATTAGCCTCTCCCAGGAAGAGCTCCCTTACTGTTCCTCCATATAAAGTGGCCAGCCCTACAGTCAGATACACATGAAGAGCAGCTGAATTACAATTCTCTTTCAATTAAAAAAAATAGTTGTTTTTGGTTTTTTTGAAAAGAGAAACGCTACTAAATACAGAAAATGATTTTGTTCATTAGACTTTCATTTGGCTTTTACCTGTTATGAGGAACTATTATGCAAAATGATGACTACAATAATAGTAATTACTAATTGCTCATGTCTCTGCACATGCTGGAGCCCAAACAGTTTACACACATTTACTCATTTTCTCCTTATAACAATGCCTCAAGGAGGAACAGATATAGAAAATAAGCTCTCTTTAACATGAGGCTGGTAGGCGAAATAAATCCAGAAGCCTGGACAAGCAACTCTCTCCTTTAATGACTGTAGCAGACAGCTATGGCTATTTCTAGCCCATGAATATGCTTACATTTAATGGGGCATTTATTCCATAATTTATAAGAAGTGAATTTTCTTGGTTTGATGTATATAAACATGCATAAATCTCTTTAATATATGTTTCCTCTACTAAATAACCTACCCAGTACACGTGCACTCCTTCTACTACACTGTGCAGAGTTATTATGGCCAAAGTAAGGTGCAGTCGGGGTACACTTCAGCCCTGGAGTAGTTCTTCAAGCCCATTTGCCCCCCTTGGTCTCAACCAGAGACCTCCTTGGAACTTCTGGTCCAAGTGCCAGCAAAACTCTTCCATTCCTCTTGCTTCATTTTGAGTATTAAAATTCCATCATTCTGCTGCCTTAAAAACACATAGACCTTCATATTATCATAGATACTTGAAGGCGAAGGCCAGCTTCCCTTTCTCCGAATCCACCAGCAGCGCCAGGACCTGGTCAGGAGTTATAAGTCACATCTTCGTGGACTGTATCAGGACACCTAAATGCCTAACCAGGACAGAGGACTCATTCAGCAAGAAAATCAAACTGGATAGGAATCTTTAAGTACCTAGGACAAAAGGCTGTTGAGACTTTGCAAGTCCTTGGTGTAAAAGAGCTAAGAAAAGCCTCAGTTGAGAGTTTCCAGAAACTCTTATAGTGGGTAGTAACAACATCAGGAAAAAATAGTTTCTGTAGATGCAGTATAAAAAGACAGAGTAGAGAGAGTACGGTCAGTCGTCAGTTTTTGGCAGTTACAATATCTTCAAAAATGGACTATTATTTAATCTGTTCCTTCACCCAAATTATCATCCGATCAGCTTAAAATTGCAGCAAATATGTAAGCCAAGAGATCAAATCAGCCTTCTCAGGAAAGAAAAACAGGTCTGATCAGCAAGCTTTTGTCCCTAGCTAATTGCCATGCTGGGAACAAGCCAAATGAGTCTGAACAACACACAGCAAAGTACAGCCACAAGACAAATATGAGTGCAATCCAAACAGCCCTGTTTAAAAATGCTGGTAGCGTACAAAGTCCAACAGTTTGGCAAAGTCTAAAACCCACCCTCTATTCCCAGAGAGAGAAGTTCAAGTACTTACAGTGTCGCGAGACTTATCCTTGACATCATAGACTGTCAGTTTTATTCTAGTCTCTTCATAGATGGGGTACTCGGATGGGAATGTGACTCCCGTCAAGAACAGTGGGTCTTTTGTTCCCTGAAACAGCATGAGCAGATAACTTGGATTCAGTAAGGCAGCAACTGTAGCTGGCAGCACGCAGGGACAAACGAGAACACAGAGAGTGTGTCTCTGCCTGCTTTTCTAGGAATAGTTCTGTGAAAAGAGACATCTGAAGAGCCAAGTGTTGCTTGTGGGCTGTGAGCCCAAGGCCCTGCTGTACTGATGGCTACTGAGTAGGTGAACTTGCATTTTCTAAGTGACTAAGGTCTATAAAATAAACTTGGTTGTAAAAATTGGAATCAGAACCTATCTTTAGGACAAGTTGCCAGCACACACACACACACACACACACACACACACACACACACCATATATATTTGAGACAAATGATCTAAGATATTACCTCTCCAATTTGAATGAAGCTATTGGGACATGATATGCTATCCCTTTAAAAATGTTTTTTCTTATTCTGCTTCAGTAGAAAGCTATGCTCTATAATCATGTGATCTTTTTTAGATATTTAACCGTGACCTTTCAGTCCCCAAACCAACTTAAAAGCTAGTGAGAAGTTGTCTAAATTGGCAAAAAGCAATTATTGCTTGGAATGTGGTCACCAAGACATTTCAGGGCCTCAGAACCACGGTTAGAGAGCTGGTCTCTAACTCCACATTTTACACACACACACACACACACACACACACAGAGCCAAATATATTTGAAAATGTTTTAAAAAGTCTATAAGCCAATAGTCTACTAAAGTTTCTGAAAGCCTGTGGTACTCATTTACTCATTTTTTTTTTTTATTCTTTAAAAGGCAGGTTTTTTGAGACAAGGTTTCTCTCTGTAGCTTTGGAGACTGTTCTGGAACTAGCTTTTGTAGACCAAGCTGGCCTTGAACTCGCAAAATAGTATTTTCTTGGCCAGACATATTTAGAGACAGGCAGTGAATAAAACAGCTATGAAAAATTTGTATATTCTATATAAATGTCAATATAATTTACTTTTATAGTTATGATAATAAATTTCAAAATACGTGTGTTTTATCACAGGAGAAAAATGAGGGTAGCAGAGCAAAATAATAAAAGAAAAATCAAGTTACTTTGAAATTTGGCAATGTTTAAAAATAACCAAGTTATAATAATACCTGAGGTTTTTTTCATTAAGAAAATGACTTTATCTACCTTTAATTGAACTATGGGCTAACTACATTGTACCAGCATGAGAACTTGAAGTCTCCAAAGGGCAGAGTCAGGCCTGTGTGAAGGAGCAGACGCAGGGTTACACTCAGGATTTAGGCCATTCCCAGAATAGAAATGACTCTCCTGCAGTCTGAATCATTGGTTCCATCTACTGCTTCAAAGCAAACGGTAGCTGAGCGGGCCAAGGCTAGAGCAGACCGCCTTTGCTTATACAGAGGAACTCCACATTCTGAGCAGTGGGGCTCACAAGTCTAAGAAAAACAAGAGAAGCTCAAGGAGCTGCACAGACACACTCCAGAGCCCCAGATGTTCAGATAAGCATCTGTCACTCACTGGTGTCCTGAAATGTGTATGAAGAGCAAAACCATGTAAAGGGAAGCTTGTCCCATTGAATGTGAGCCAGCACAATAATGAATTTCCCGATACCCGGTGAATGTTGCATTAGCAACAATAAATGTAAATAGGAAATCTCTCATCCCATGAGTAACATTTTGCCCGGAAACATTATAGCTAATCAAGTTAATCACCTTCCTTTCTTTGGAAAACATTGTGCTTTGAAAGACACATAGTAGAGAATACAAAGTTTTCACTATTGGGCTGGAAAAGTGTGAGGAGTAAAATCCCTTCACCTGTTTTAAACTCTGTATGTTAAAACTTTTTCCATCACCAAATGTGTTCATTACATTCTCTTTAAAATCAATATAGACAGTAGGTCATATACATAGAGACACACAAATATTTAGGCAAGTATCCTGTTCTCTTGGAATTCACAGTGGAAATTTACTGTGGAAGAAAGCTAAAACCTTTCAAAGGAAAGTCAAATTCTTTCCCATCTGTTTAGTCTGCATGTGCTTCAAAACCTCAGATCTGTGTTCCTTAATGACAGATGAAAGCAACAGCAGGACCAGAGACCACAGGCTAACTTATGTCAGCTGTTCAAAGGGGCGGGAGAGAGGCAGGGGTGGGGGGAGGAGGGAGCAGCACGCAGGATGCACATGGATGGACAACAGCGCACAGTGAAAGGGAGAGAAACCCATGCCAGCCTCACCTCCACAATCTCCGTGCTGGAGTACCTCGTCAGGGTCTGCTCCACCGGATGGATGACTGAGATCTGCACTACTGTGTTCAGTTTCCGATCACAGACAGGAGCCACAAGATCCTTGCACGCTGGCAACAGCAGAAAAAGAAAGAAAGAAAAACACCTCACTCGATCTCTTAGGGCAAACTTCTGTCCGGAGCTGAAATAAACTTTGCCAACTCGCCGAAGGAAATCTCCTGGTCCTCAGCTGGCTTTACAGAGGAAGTCTCTTGGAAGTACCTTACAGAAATAGGAAGTCACGTGCTGCCAAGCTGAATTGAGAGTTCATTTCCACTGACCACATTTGCAGCACATGCAAGTCTCGAGTGCTCGCAGATCCCAGATCCAGCGTGTGAATATGTCGGCACGCAGCTCCCGGACTGCGGGGACTCTGACTAGCCATTAACCCCTAGGCTTTCATTCACACTCCTGCATCTTGCAGTGAATTTGGGCCACAGAGCCAGGAAACTAAAATGTCTCTTGTTGACTTTGGCTGGGCTAAGTCGAACATCTGAATGCACTCTTCACGTTCCTCCCCTACCTGTGTTAGAACTGGCCTCCTCCAGTCCTCCACCCTGCGGAAACAGGAAGAGTGATTACCCTACCAAACAGCTCAAGCGCAAGAGGAAGCAGGCAGGGGTTAAAGTGCCCTCTGTCTGGAATTCAGTCCTGTCCTGGGAGAAAGCGACTCCGATAAGGACTGGGTAATTGCTGCCCAGGGGCCACACATTCTAGGAGCTTTTCTCTGACATTGTCGGGTCTGGTTGCAGCTCCAGCCACCATACCATATTTACTGGAGTATTTTCTCCTCTCACACAACAGTCCCTAGTTCTGGAAAAGGAAAAAGAATTAGGGGGAGTGGTGGTAATTCCTTTTCTTAGTAAATCTGGTATTGCTATCCTCCCTTCTCCCCGCTCTGATTTTAAAATAGTTAATTTCTTTTTGTTTTAAATTTCTACTCCTTGAAATCAACCACTAAGTGTGATCAAAAATACCTCACTCAGCAGAGTTGGGTAAAACTGCTGGCCTGCCTGCCACAGGCTGCAGCTACTGGTAGGGTAAGGGAGGCGCAGCCCTGTGAGCAATACAAGGTGATGTCCAGGGTTCCAGACTGACCCCACCCCACTCAGTGACCAAGAAGACAGGCAGAGGAGAAGGGTGTGTTTACACTCTGCAATGGTACCTTGGCAATTTGCAGGGCCACTAGGACAAAGGTAAAACAGCTTAAATTTGAAACTTGAAAGCGAAGCAATTTATAGATGCAATTATCACCTTCCAGCGGCTAGCAGATCTCCTTATTTATAGAAACAGAAGGAGACAGAAGGCAGGCGCTTTGAAAGGTTTAAGTCCAGTTCTGATAACTAAGCAATGCTGGGGGACTATGCAACTTCTTCACTTCGTGCCAAACTTGGGGTCTTTTTATTCCTGTCCAGCATTTTGTTGTTATATTTTCCTTATTGAAACCACAAGGCTTAAGCAAAACAGAAACGCTAAATGAAAGCATGGGTGGAACAAAACAGCCCAGCTTACTTCACCTGCACTATTTGTGAGGCATTCTTCTCATTGCCTAACCTTCAGAATGCATCAAAAGTCCTCTTCTCTGTTTCTCTCTTTGGCATGCCAACATGATCTCTTGCATAGTGGATCTGCCAATGGAAGTCCCACTGTTACTATCATTTATTGCTTACTCCAATAAATCTATTCTTAAAAAACAAACAAAAACCCCACCTACAAATGATTTCTATATATCAATATATCGCTGGGAAAATTCTTGCACTGCAAAATTTCATGCAACTGTTCTTTGGTGGTTATTCTCGTCATTTCCTTTACTTGCCTTTTGAGTGTCTTTTATTGTATCGGGCCTCTTGGCTTTCTGCTCACTGTGAACATCTACTGAAGCTGACAAGTATCTTGTCTTTTGGGTTTAAAGCTAGGGGCTTTGAGTTTCAAAAGCACACATCTCACCCACTCTCTGGTGGCAGCCTCACCCCTGCCTTCTGAGCTCTTGACACCTTTGATTAAAATAAGTCACACCTCTTCTGAGTTCTTATCGGCTTGACTGTGGCTGTGGTTCTTCCCAGAAGCGAGCAGCTATTCTGTGGTTCAGCAGAGGGCCTCTCGGCTGCACTTCCCGTAAGAACAGACAGCACATAAAACCAAGGTTTCGTGCAGCTCTCCCAAGGCCCCAAGAGTGAGCCAGGAAGAGCCCTGACAACATCACCATTTGTATTTCAGCTACTGTCTATGTTCAAAGCCAGGCACAGGGAACAACAGCAACAATAGTTAGATGGAGGCTGTGTTCTCATCTCTCTTCTGCTTAAACAACCGCCCACGACGTTTACTGTTTCTTAACGCTAAGTCAGTGAGAGACAGAGAGATCCCAAGATCCAGCAGAATTCCTAACCTCTAGCCTTGGATTTCCGGTTTTCCAGTTCTGTGACACAGCGTAAGTAAATCATAAACTCTGCCACTCAACTGCTTCAGCTGCCGCTCAACTGCCTCATCTGTCACTCAACTGCCTCATCTGTCACTCAACTGCCTCATCTGTCACTCAGCTGCCTCATCTGTCACTCAGCTGCCTCATCNACTCAGCTGCCTCATCTGTCACTCAACTGCCTCATCTGTCACTCAACTGCCTCATCTGTCACTCAGCTGCCTCATCTGTCACTCAGCTGCCTCATTTGTCACTCAACTGCCTCAGCTGCCACTCAACTGCCTCAGTTGCCACTCAACTGCCTCAGCTGCCACTCAACTGCCTCAGCTTCCAGGGTGAAAAGAACATGGGCCTCTTATGATAAACTTCTGCATGCAAGACTCACGCTTACAAATAGCATTATATTAATATTTAACAGTATTTGATGTCATTGCTACTTAAATAAACTTTATTGGTATAGTTCTACTTAGATGACTCTTTAAAAATTATTGTCGGATCTGTATCTCTTTATAAGTGCTAGTCTATGAAATACTACATATCAAAAAGTGGAACAGATAAGCATGAATCTATGTCTCCTGCAACTGCCCATGGAGGGCTTGTGAAGGCTAAATCAGTGCTTACTGTGTGGAGATGCTACTCATTTGAGCTTTATGAAATCTAATCTGCATGGGATTTTTCAGTAGTCAATGAAGATCTATGGTGGTTTGAATGAAAATGGTCCCCATAGGTCACATATCTGAATGCCTGGACTTAGTTGGTGGAACTCCTTGGAAGGATTAAGAAGTGTGGCCTTATTAGAAGAGATGTGTCACTGGAGGTGGGCTTTGAGGTTTCAAAAGATTTGTGTGATTCCCAAGGCTCTCTCTCTGCCCCTCTTTGTGGATTAAGATGAGAGATCTCGGCTGCTCCTATTTCCACCATCATAGATACTAACTCTGAAGGACTGGCCAAACGAAACTCTTTTTCTATAAATTGTCCTGGTTGTGACTTCTTGTCACAGCAATACAAAAGGGACTAAGACAAGAACCCTGAAAATGAGCTCAGAGAAGCCGAGACTGTGCCGCCCACCTTCCACAGCAGTCTTCCCTGGCTCTACTTCCCAGGAGCTCTACTCCAGAGCACCCTGGAGCAGTGGCCTTCCTCAGTGTTTCACACCAGAGGACTGCGACATCTGGGGATCTTTGATTCTGTTTTATTTAAGAATTCTTACTGCATCCCCCAAAAGCTCCATGAATATTCAGTGGTGGCTGGAGAAGAAAGAGAGCCTTTCTTAGTGGTGTAGTCACTGGTCCTTATAAGTGAAACATTGCTGACAAGAAATCCTAATTAGACACGCTAGGCCCTCAAAATAAACACATAAATGATATGAACGTAGAGTGGAAGTGGTTGGGAAGAGTGGGAATAAGGCAGTCATAAGAGAGTAGTAGGTGATGAATACTATCAAAATTTATTATATACATATATGAAAATATGTAAAGAAACTCATAATTAGGTATAATTTATGCTAATGAAATGGGAAAATACTTAAAAATTAAATGGTTGATTAAAAATAATTCTGTTTTAACTAAATGGTATTAACAAGTGATGCACTACTCAGTGGCTTTTTGCCTTTTGCTTCTGCCTTTTTACCAATTTCCTCTGGACTTAGCCATTGAAAAGCATTTCCCAAGACCAAGAGCTTCAAATCCCTATGTTGAAAGCTGGGATGTAAATGTGCTCATGTCCACTGACTAGCTGTTTTACACTAAAAAACAGAAAGAAATAATTAACAAAAATTCTGATTTTTGATTTTCATAGAAAAATATAAGCTAATTATAAATGATTCTTTTCTTGGTGACTTTACATAGCATCTAGCAACAGGAGGGGTCCCTCTCTTCTTCCAATGATGTTGAACCAAGTGGCTGTAAAACTTAGCAGCTCGGGCTTGTGCAAGGGCCAGGCAGCTCTCCTCCTGCAGATGGAAAGGCAGTGATGACGATAAAGAGACCTCTGTGTCTTGGGAGGAGGCACAGGAGCCACCAGAAGAACACGAAACGGCAGCCAGTGTGGCCGCATTCTGGGATTTGTTCAACCTCTGAAATCCTAGCCACCCTGCCAGTGAGCGCTAGAAAAGCCACAGTACCCACCCTTGGCTAACCTCAGCCTGAGGGCCAGAAGTTACCAGTGTCTGTGCCAGATGCTTGCAGTGTGACTTGGATGTCTAGAAAAAGAAAAGAATGGCTTCTGCTCTGGTAATTATTCTATTATTTGAGGATCCTGAGGTCAAAGAGAGGGCATCTTTGGGATCTTCTCAAGTCAAACACTCCATCATCCACAAAACAGTGTCCTTATTAAATAAAATCTCAGCCTGTGTTTCAGCAGCTGTCTAAATCATGCTGTGTCTATTAGGCCCAAGGAGCCTCTCCATCACTCTAGGCGACTGTAGCTGGAAGCTGAAAACAGTCTCTTGACTCACATCAGAGAACAGAACAACTGTCCATTCAAGGGGGTCTGAGCCTTACAATGGATGTGTTAAAGTAAGCACACAGGGTATAGGGCTGAGGGAAGACAGGCACCAGCTTTCGGGCACCTGTGTTCATAGATAGCCCAGACAATCATTTCCTTCCACCCAAGAACCATTTCTCCTGTGAAGCTCGATCCTTTTCTGGCCCCAACAGCATCCACCCAGTGTTACTCGCAACTGGCAATGTTTCCCTCCCTCCCTTCCCCCAGAACTGAACAGATGAGGAGTGGGGAGGTGGGTGGGGTACCATGACAACTTTCCAGAGTTCTAAAATTCTCTGATAAGATGAGCCAGAGAAAATTGAGGAGCAGAGGAGACACTGCATAGTATAATAAAGAAATATTTGGATTTTTATTTTGTTGTCAGGACAGGATATCATGTATCCCAGGGTGGTTTTGAACTCTCTGTGTTTTTGAGGATGGCCTTGAACTTCCAATCCTACAGGCTCTACTTGATTAAAATGGGTTAGGACACATGCCCACCCACAGTTTAGATGGTACTGGATAGGGACCCCAGGACTTCATATGTGCTGGGACAGCATGCGTGCAACCAATAAGCTACATCCCCAGCCTAAAGAAGGCTTGTCTTTTTGTTTTTTTGTTTGTTGTTTGTTTTTTGGCTGAAGATAACACCGTGCTTACTAGTTGCATCTATGAACTATGGCTTTTTGCGAAAGACTCATTCTGTTTGACCCCCTGCAAACAACAACAAAGACAAGGTAGATTTTTGCATAAAAGCCATATAAGATAATGGTAGTAACTGACATTGATTATCAACTAGACAGGATCTAGAATCTCTGGGAATGGCTGTGAGGGATTACATACATTAGTTTAACTGGAGGTAAGAAGAGTCGCCCTAAATGTAAGTGGCAAGTTTTCTTGGAATTAGGTCAGAGCTCAGAAAGATTAAAAAGGAGAGAGTGATCGGATCAGCAGGATTCATCTTTCTGATTCCTGATCGTGGACGCAAAATGACCTGCTGTCTCCTGCTACTCCACATGACTCCCTGCCATGATGGACAGACAGTACCTGGGAACTAGGAAACCAATAAGCATTTTCTTATTTAAATTGCTATTGCCAAAGTCCTTTCAAATAATAAGATAGTGTGTGTGTGTGTGTGTGTATGAGAGTGTGTGTGTGAGTCTTCATAAGTATGTATGTATGAGTGTACATGTGTGAGTCTGTGTATGTGTGAATATGTGTGTGAATATCTACATGTGTGTGAGTGTGCATGTGTGGGTATATGTCTATGTGTGAGTGTGTATATATGTGAATATATTGAATGTGAATGTGTGTGGGGGTGTTTGTGTGTCTGTGAAAGTGTGTGTGTGTGTGTGTAAAAGGCTGACCTTGTGATGCCTCAGTCTCCCAAGTGCTCGTATTAAGAACTTGCATTACCACACCAGTAAAACCTTGCAAAGCAGAACTGAAGGTAGCCGGGCGGAAGTGCACCTTTGCACGAACATAAGTGTAAGGAACTCTGCACCCTGACTGTTCTTAGGGAAATGTGAAGCCTGTGAAGATCAAAAGAGGTCACACCACACAAGGCAGGAAGTACTCCAGATCCTATGTGTGGCCTTACACCCACAGGGCTTTAGAGAAATAAACTGCGTGCTTCCAGCCTGTCCCAAATGACAGCGTTCTTATCCAAACACCTGTGCAATCAGGATCTGCCTCTTCCCTGAGAACTAAGGGAGACTTTTGCAGCCTGAAGACAGGGCCTTATCTGTGGCTCATATTCTTAATAGTTGGTTTTGTTTCTCCAAAATACCACTTAGACAGTGTTTCTTCTTGTACTCTAGAAAATTAGATTCTACTGATGAATTGATACACCAATATAGTTTGTGTCTGCAGTCCAATAAATCATCGGATTTCATTGTAGGGCTTCACAGTTACCAGTCTACACCAGTGATTACATTTAGATTAAGTTAATTTGCATCATACAGAGAAAGATGTATAGAACACTTCAGAGTCTAATAGACCCTCTCCCTAATTGCTTCTCCAGGGTGTTAGGCTTTCTTATTTTCAGTTGCCTCTGACTGGTGTTTGTTTGTTTTCCCCCTTCTTTCCCTCAGGAAATTTACGAAACAATTCCCTGAAGCCTGGGATGCCAGCTCTAAAAGCGCAGACCTCCTAGTAGATTTACTGGGAGATGCTGCCTAGTTCCCTGACTAGACACTGAGGAACACAGCTGGGGGAAGGGAAGTGGCACTCTGTACAGTGTTCCTGCCTGGTACCCATGCCCCCACGCAAGGAGAGAGCTCCATGGGCAGCTGGGCATCCTCTGTTAGATGACCTTAGAGCTGCTTCCCAGAAGAACATAGCTGTTATGGTACTGAGCTGGTAGCCATTGGCATATCCCTCCTCTGCTTCATTCTCTGCCCTCTGAAATTCTGAGCTGTCTTTATTTACTGCCTTTTTATCCTTTGTCTTTTTGCTCCTATTTTTTTTTTATGAAAATGTCTGCTTTCTGTAACTTTTCTCAAAGGTTTTATTGCTGTCTGTTTTCTTCTCTAATATCTCAGATTACACTCTAACACACGTTCCTCTCATCATCCTGAAAGACACGGTCACAGGAACTGCCGCTTAAGTATTCATAAAATATGAGACGCTCAGGGTCAAGGACAAATGACATCGTCCCCTCTCAGTTTACTAATCGTGTTTAAAACCTCTGTAGACATAATAAAAAAATCTTAATCTCTCCTTCAGCGTTGTGTGGGAGATTTTAATTAACATACACTTTCCTAAAGAGCCTATAACCATGTATAACTGCCAACACAACCAAGAGTTATTGGGAAAATAAGAATAAATGTATAAATGTGCGCGTGTAGAGGAAAAACTTGAAGTCTTAGAAAGTTTTCTTCATTTTTATAATTTTTATTTTCCCTTTCTAGTCACCAACTTCAAATAAAATTTTTAAAAAATCTGATTTCCAGGGCTGGAGAGATGGCTCAGCGGTTAAGAGTATTGCCTGCTCTTCCAAAGGTCCTGAGTTCAATTCCCGGCAACCACATGGTGGCTCACAACCATCTGTAATGAGGTCTGTTGCCCTCTTCTGGCCTGCAGACATACACACAGACAGAATATTGTATATGTAATAAATAAATAAATAAATAAATATTTTTTTTTAAAAAAATCTGATTTCCAAAGTTCAAAGACACTATATTTCTCTCAAGAAAGCTAATATTCACATTCATGTGACTTGGACTAACAAGAAATGAGCAAAGGAGTGGCTGGAGGGCATCCTAATGCGGGAGTCCCTACGGCAAACTGGAGTAGCACTGTGAGTGTGAGCTTCTCAATCGCCACCATCTAGATTCTACGATTGTTCTCCTGTAAGATAATATGTAAATCATGCCAAGACTGTGGGACCAGCGATGTTAATTCTGGAACATGGACTCTGGTCAGCTCTGTGGTCAGACCCTTGGCTTCTGCTTCGCCCAGGGTGACAGTGTGCGGCCCGCTGTAGTCTCACTGTCCATCAAGTCCAAATGCAGTTTTTTGGGGGGGAGGGGGAAGGAGTCAGTGGATATCTGTAGACTATGATGTGAAGTTCAAGAACGAAGACTCTTTTTCACTTTACCAATAAGTCAGTGCTCAGAGTCACAGTCAATTGTCTATACAGTTGGCTCTTCTGCCTGCCCAGTGGAGGATCGACCTCAGATAACATTTGGGGAAAGCATGAGGCTAATGCTGTAGGGAAGAAACAGATGATAGAATTCTTGAAGAGTCAAGGTGATGGTTTACAAGCAGGAATTTCCAAGTCCTGGCTTCAGAAAGATGGCTTTACAGTTCTCGCTGCATTGAAACTTGAGCCCACTGCTCCTAAATTCCACTCCAGCCAATTTACTAACACATAAAACTGATTTCTTTCTTCTAAAAGGCTACGTTCAGGTTGGAAAATATGCCTTGAAATAAAATGTCTTACTTTGTCATGTATAGAACAATATAAAACTAAGTCACCATAATTTATATGTGTCTCTGTGTGTGTTAAGTGGAAACGTGTCCATGAGAGCAGAAAAGGTGGCCAAGAAGTTGGAGGTCACATCTTTACTTAGGGAACATTAGAGACTAAAACCCACTCCAGACCCAGTGCCACATCAAAAGGCTTCATTTGACAGTCTGGGGAAAGGAAAAGAAAATGTAAGCCTACCTGGAACAATGGTGCTCTCTGAAAACACACTTGGATTATCTGTGCTGGGGAGCAAGAAATCATGCCAGCTGTAAGGCAGACAGCTAATTTGCATATACAAGGAACATTTTTCTTTTTCCAAATCACTCTTGTCAGTACCAGAAGACTTCCATTCTTGAAATCAGGCCCTGCTCCCTCAGCTTCTCTGGTGTCAATCCTTAGAAAATCTTTTTTGTCTTGTTTTCATGAATATTCCCGAGATGGCTCAGATTCCATCTTTGAGCAACTGGATCATAAACAAGTCTGTGCTGGAATCTCTTTGGATTTTGATATCTCACACCAACATGCCACAAATCGTCAACTGGTCTGGCACCGCCTGGCATTGCACACAGGCATGGCTCTGTCTGAGCGTGTTCCCAGCCCACATTCCACTTCAGAAAGACAGCCAGTGCATGCTGCTTGCTGCTGTTCTTTTTAGCAGGAACATATGTGCTGTTTCAGAAGGCAGGAGAAAGTTATTCCAAGGAGGAACGCAGGCTCCGCTGAATACTAAAAGGAGTATCGACACCCCACTAAAGGATTCTGCAGAACTGAAGTAGAATCACTGGTCTTCAAGCACAAGGAGTGACCTCAGTCCCTAAAATGTACATAAAGAGATGGCTGTGGTGGTTCCTGTGCTTGTAATCCTACTGCTGGGAAGGTAGACAAAGGCAGATCCCTGGGGTTTGCTGGCCAGCGAGCCTAGACACCTTGGTGAGCAGCACGATGGTGAGACCTTGATTCTAAAACTAAGGTAGAAGGCACCTGAGGCATAATACCCAAAGTTGACCCCTGAGTCACACATACATACATAATACATACTTACATACATAAATACATACATAGAGATAGAGAGGAGGAGGGGAGGGAGGGAGAGGAAGAGAGAGACTCTCTCTTTTCTCCAATGGTAACGTTTTTTCCAAAACAGTTGCCATTGACACAGGAGCAGACAGGATTCCTACCAGGCATAAAGGATAGTTAGTGGATTCAGCAAGGTCTGTGGTTACTGGGCTCTAGCTTTCTCTGAAAGATAGGCCAGTGTAGTTGGTAGAGAGAGGAGGTACCAGCAAAGGTCTCAGGACACTGGGGACACAGGCTGCCAGAAGGGATGGCTAAGGGCAGGGTGCACGAAGTTGCCGAATTCTAACTGAATCTACACCCTGGTTGTTGTATAGGAGTGTGGGGAGGAGGACCTGGGATAATGTCTTGAGGGAATGGCAGCTTCCAGGATCTATGAGGTCCACTTGTCTGGGCAGGAAGAAACAAAGGGAACAGCCACTTCCTGGCTGGTTTCTCATCCAGCACACTGAGTCATGTGTGTGCTTCCAACACATCCCGAAGAACGCCACTTCCGGATGTGTTTTCTCAATGCAAGTTACTTTAAAAGGGTTCCAAGGAGAAATTGCGCCCAGGACTTGCTTTTTAGAGAGTGGTGCTTAAATTAAAGTAATTTTTTTCCTGTGAATATACTGGGTTTAATACTTATATGTGTGAAATCAATAGTTTTAATATCTGGGAATGGTGATGTATGCCTGAAATCCCAGCAGGTAGATGTAGAGGCCAGAAGATCATGAGTTTGGGGTCATCCCCAAGTCTATAGCTAGTCTGAAGTCAGCAAGCACTATGTGAGGCATTGTCTCAAACAAAACAGAATCAACAAACTCAGGTGTGTGTGTGTGTATGTGTGTGTGATTGCTAAATTGTTTCAGCCTATTGATAAAATTAAAACAAAATAAAATTAACATGTAAAATGTAGATTAGAAACTAAAGGTAAAAAAGGAATAGAAAAACTAGATGTTTCCAAGGTATGATTAATCTCTCATTTCAAGTGCCCTTGTTTTGGCCTTTCTTTGTTGAACAAATTGTGAATCTCTTGAAGGGATCCTGATTTTGCTCACGTCTTCAAGCACATGTGAGGTTTTATGCTAACAAAAATAAATCTCAATACAAGTTTTGACTAAGACAACTCTGAGGGTTAAGTCCTTTGTGGTAAGATGTTGACTCACAGGTGCTAGAAGGCACAACCAGGTCAGTTACAGCTCCTGCTGACTTGTGACCCACGGTATAGCATTACGTGAAATGGGGAGGTCAGAAAGCAATGCTGGACAAGCTGGAGACAGAAAGTACGTGATGGTTTGAAACAAACCCTCCTACTTCAACAGTCTATGGAAAAAGATGAAGACCAGTTAA
The DNA here is from genome assembly GCA_028555095.1 of Dicrostonyx torquatus. Lineage (NCBI taxonomy): Eukaryota > Metazoa > Chordata > Mammalia > Rodentia > Cricetidae > Dicrostonyx > Dicrostonyx torquatus. The sequence goes on from JAQHUG010000356.1 coordinate 843,161, forward strand.
TTCAAAGTGGAGTATTTGCAGACACCAAAAAGTTTATTTTTCCAGGGTATTTTGGGCCTTCTGAGAAGACAGCTCAGACCCACAGACCAGCGGAGCAGCTCTCTATGGCAAACTGCTTGGAACCCAGGGATAACAAACACATTCTGATGAAGTGGTCCAAACCATGACATTAAACTTCAAAGACCCTCCTGACTTCTTCAGGATAAGCAAGGGTCTATGTGAAAGAAAAAGGGGTTGAGAGGAAGGAGGGGATATTTTTGGTATGTAACATAAATGAAAACAATCTTAATTAAATAGAATAAATTAAAAAAGATAAAAGGTGACAATGAAACAGTCCAGCTGGCACAGGCTTGCAGTCTGCAATCCTGGAGCTCTGGAAGCTGCTGCAAGAAGATA
>JAQHUG010000356.1:865676-881250 GCA_028555095.1 Dicrostonyx torquatus
GCCCTCCTACTACACTGTCTTAGATTAACATGTGTTTCAGATGACGCCCTCCTACTACACTGTCTTAGATTAACATGTGTTTCAGATGACGCCCTTCTACTACACTGTCTTAGATTAACATGTGTTTCAGATGACGCCCTTCTACTACACTATCTTAGATTAACATGGCCTTGCTATGCTTTAGAAATCTTTAAGGAAAATTTGAATTAAAAAGTTTTAAAAGGGACTGAAATTATAATAAAAATTACAAAAAGATAAAATAAAGAATAGAAGAATCAGGTCTATAGTGATTACATTCAGAAGGTATAGGAAGGGTATTCATCTTGCGATCAAATGACACAGTTTAGTTGTACCAAACAGTGTCATCTGTCTACGGAGACCGAGCCCTGCTATTTATTCTATGACAGGAAGGGCAAGACACCTGAACTTGATGAAGTGAGGCTCGCTCACCTTCTCTCTCACTTTCTGTTATGTGAATATACCTGGTTGGGTCTCTGGATCTCCACAAAGCTGTGACTGGAGGAGCAAGAGAGAGGTGTGAGACCACATTCAAGTGTACTTCACTCTAGAACACGTAAATCCCAAAGGGTCATGAGTAGATAAGTACTTTGACGCCCTGCCTCCTATCCTAAATCTAGGACAGCCACCTCCAGGTTCGTTCCTTTGCTGTAGCCGGACTCACACAGAATTCATGAAACATGTTCTAGAGCTCAGCACTGCTACTGTTTTCATGATAGCTCATTGTCTCTTTTTCCTAATTTTAAGAAATGAGAATTGCTTCCAAAGAGAGAGCACATAACTCTCAGTGACTAGACAATCTAAGCCTATATAGCAGACTAGGTAGGAAGAGAAGGAATAAATCGAGGCGGATGTACTGCATATTTACTGTAGGAAGTTCACCAAGTGTCAAAGCAAAGATTATTCTAGAAGCCTGAACAGGGGTAGTGATAAGGAAATTATCTTATTTGTAGGTGATTTTAGTAGCTCAGAAAAATAGAATGAGAATCTATGCCAACATACAAATATCTGGTTAGAAAAGAGAGCCATAATTTCAAAGGAGACTTAGTGGTCTTAGTGACAGAATTTGGTGTAGCAACTGTGAAAAACAGGTATGTTTTTGATACCTAGGAAACTCTGAACCAATGAACTTCCTGGAGAAGAAACAAGGCAACATTTTAGCCAAGGAGGTGAATTTTGGTATTTAAACATGCTGCTTCACCTACAATGTTCTTGTACACACATGAGCATTGATTTTGAGGAAAGACAAGCTAGAATAATTTACATGTATTTGGAAACACTGACTAATGGCTAAGTCGGTACAGTGTATAAGCTCACTGAAAAATAAAAAGAAAGCTTTGGAGAGTCAATTATAAAACACAAAGATATTTAGAGGGATAAGTAGGGATTCTTGGGAAAAAAGCTTAAAAAGCAGTGAGGAAAACTAGAGAGGAATAAAGAAGCAGTCAATGGATCACTGCCATTGCTCCGCTGAGGGCAGTTTTGGTGGGAAGATGCGAGCATAACTGATAAAGGGATGCAGGAAACAGTAAGGGAATATCACAGATAGAGTCTGTTATATGGAGGGGAATGGATGTGAACTGAAAATGAGGCAACGGTCTCACAGGAAGATGCTCCCCACCATGACCTCACTTCCTGTAGATAAAAAGACACAGTCACATGTTCATAAGTTGAATATAGGGAAGTCCTAATCCACCTTCAAAAACTTAGACCATATAGATAATGATTAATAAATTTGAAGTCCTGGCTGATTTTTTCAACTTGACACAAACCTAGCTAAATCTAGTACAAAGGAATCATAGCTGATAAAATGCCTCCATAAGTTTGACCTGCAGGCAAGTCTGTGGGACAATTTCTTGCTTGGTTCATGACTGATGTCAGAGGGACAAATCCAGCAAAGATGGTGCCATCTCTGTGCAGTTGGTCCTGGGTTGTACAGAAAAGCAGGCTGAGCAAGCCATGAGTGACAGAGCCACTGGGTAGCATTCTTTTAGGCCCTTTGCCTTAGTTTTTCCTCCAAGTTTCTGCTTTGATTTCTTGCCTTGATTTCTTTTCATGAGGGGCTGTGTTCAGGTTATATCAGCTGAAATGAACTCTTTTTTTCCCCTCAAGTTTCATTTGGTCATGGTGTTTAATCACAGCAATAGAAGCCTAAGGCATTTGCAAACATTAAAATAAAAATTGTCAAGGCGCAAGCAACACTATAGCAATGAGAAAACAAAATGCACACCTAGGAAACAGATGTGGAACTTTCAAGTTTCTGTTTGCAAAGACTTAAATCAGCCCCATCCCACAGTCAAGAATGCAATTAAAACTTTCCACTGATGATTTAGGAAAAAGTCTCAAGGTCATCAATTGATCTGAATCTTGGAAAACAAACAACAAACAACAACAGAAGCACAGATGCCTCCAAAGGACCAAGGACAAGAAGAATGCCAGGTCACAAGCTTGCAGTCAGAATTCAGGCAGAATGTTTGATGAATTGCTAATAGATCAGGGATGGAATCAGGGTGGAGATGACTCCTGAGATCCATCAACAGGTCTTTTGTCTTAGGCCTCACTCAGGTGCTTACCAGAAAAGCAGAACCGAGAACCGAGTGGGTGTCTAGACGGCACCTCTTTGGGAAACAAGCCTGTGGGAGGGAAAGGCAGTCATTGCAGGAAACACACATAGCACTAACCTGTCACCTGCCTACAATGCAGAAACAATGCTTCCATGAGGGTACAGCCCTAGACCATTGCAGTTAGGGAGTGGAAACAAGAAACCAGTGAGAATCTCTGGGACGAGTCCATTAAGGACTTTCAGATCCCTTTTACTGTGAGCTACAGTCGAGGGGCTTGGTATCTAAGACCTAGGCTCTAAGACATCAACAGAAAGCAGCCCTGCCTGATTTCTGCTCTACTGCACGGAAAGCAGAGGGTAAACATAGCAAGCTATCTACATCCCACTTGTGACCATTGTGAGCAGGCCACAGTTCACTTGTGAACCGTGAACATCTCTCCCAGAAAAAGCCTAACATTGAGAGCAGAGAATTAAGTCTTCAACCACTCATCCCTGCTCATACTGTGTAGGAGTAACACCAGTAGAATGTACAGTCAGCTATGAAGGATGTCATTGGAACAATACTGAAGCCTGCTAGACTACTGACTAGATGGATTCCAGCTCCCCAGAATACACATGAAGGCTTGGAAGTAAAACTGGGATGTCCAGTTCCAGCCACAAACCCTCTACAGCCCAAAGTCTGCAGCTCTACACACCACACAGATGAGGACAAAGAGGAAAATGAGCAAGAAAATGAAGAGGAGAAGGAAAACGAGGAGGAAGAGAATGAGAATGGAAGGAGCAGGGGGAGGAACAAAAATGGGGGAGGAGGATTAAAACAAGAAAAGTTATTAAAGAGAAAATGTAATAACATTATTACAGAGACCACATCTGGGTGGTGCACAGATGCTGAAATTATCAAAAACAGAATTTGAAAGAGACTGTTCTGAAGGTTATAGCAGAAAGCTCTACACAACCAGATAAGAAACGGTAGTCAAAACATAAATAGAAAAATGAATAAAATAAATATTAAAAATGTAAAATACAGAGGACAATGCAATGAAGACTTGTCTGTAGATCTGTCACAACCTAAAAATGAGAAAATCAGAAAGTAGGTCAATAGAATATACCTAAACAGAGACGCAAAAGCAAAGAGACCAGTGACAACATGTTGGTGGCAACACCAGGCATGTGCAGTCTGACTCTCAGAAGAGAGAACAGAGCAAATATTTGAGGTGGTAATGATTGAGATTGCTCCAAAAATGCTGAAAGATATCAAAACACATATCCAAATGTGCTCAGAAAACATCTAGCAAAGGAAGAGCCCACCCCCTATACACCATTAAATCACACGCACACACACACTCACACACACACACACACACACACACACACACACACACACACACACCTGCAGAAGCCCTATACATTGTGATCCATCATAGGGGGAAATCCTGAGACACCTCAGCAAAGCATAACAAGTTGAGAAACACAAGGGCCTCAATAGTTACATGTTAAAAGAACAGAATGATATCTCCAATGTTTTGAAATAAGAAAACCTGTCAGCCCAGCACATTGCACAAGGCAAAAATAACTGCTAAGCACTGGAGAGCACTAAAGGCTCTCAAACCAGAAATAAGAAATGGAAAACTCATCAAGAGCCCTGCACAGAATGGAAGAGAAGCTCTTCAAGCATGACGGAGATATGCAGGTCTGTGAAATAAACAGCAGCTCTGGAGATGGCATAACAAAAAACAAAAGTTAACTTCTTTTTCTCTTGCTTTGAATAAGGCCAAAAGTTAGTTGCCTGAGTCAAAGGTGGGCATTTTCTGCTCAGGCAGTAAATGTAAAAGGCTCTGGGTTCGTCCTCCAGCACTTGAAAAAAATGTAAGGACAAAACAATTTGTTGGCCATATTTTTTGTTTTATTATTGTTACAATCGCTCAGTTTAGATGTTGCTATGCAAAATAAGCCATTTATAATATGGAAACAATAGAAACTATATGCTGATAAATTTTACAGACAAAACTCACTGTATTCCAGATTTGACCTGTAATCCAGAAACAGTAACCATTAGTTTATAGCAAAATTAATAAGAAAATATTTTGGATTTATATAATCTAAAATAACATATATACATACATACTTTATGTATATATAAACATCAACACTAAAACCAATGAGAACCAATGAAGAATACACTGGTATTGCTTATATGTTGAAGGCATAGTATATGATTATTTTCCTAATAAGTAGACACCGAAGAATTACAAGAGATATGAAAATCCTAGGGTAATCATTAGTGGTATTTAAATATAGATGATAAACTAATAGTGGAGATAGAATAGAATAAAATATAAAATTCATGTGCAATTTTTAAAAAAGAACGTAAGTAGTTGGGCTGGAGAGATGGCTTCGTGGTTCAAGGTTATTGTTAATGTTGCTGTTCTTCCTAAGGCCCTGAGTTCAAGTCCCAGGACCAACATCGGGTGGTTAACAACTGCCTGGAGTCCCAGCTCCAGGGGCTGTCACACCTCTGACCTCTGGAGGCACTCACATTCATGTGCACATACCACACTCACAACTGAAACAATAAAAATCTTTTAAACAAATAAATAGATGAATAAATTAAAAAAACAAAACTAGAAGATATGGAATCCAGTGACCACGATGGTTTTAATCCAAATATATAAGTAATTAATATACATGCAATTTATTACATGCACTTCAATGATCAGATCTAAGATTATGCAGAAAAGAAAAGGCAAATTCTATGTATTTCAGAGCTACATTCAAGCATTTTCCTTTATTTTTGTTACATTTAAACCTGACAGCACAGCTAGATAAGAAGCCAAGGGATGAGAAAACGCATGCATTATGGACACTTGTCAGAAGAGACTGAGTGGCTTTCCACATGCTGAAAAAATTGATTTCGCTTCCACTAATATTAGCAGAATCATTGTTAATTATAAAACGTTAATCACCAAAAGGCGTAATAACCCTAAATGAATCATATAGGAATAACCCTATGTAAATCTAACAACAGATTCAGAAAACGAAGTAGACAAACCCACTGTTCCACCTGGAGGCACAAAGCTGCTCTTCCGTACAGACGCAGACAAATCTTCCTGACAAGCTCGCCTGGCTACCGTCTAGAAACCTGCCTACCTGACAACGGAATTCACATCTTATTTGTCAAAGTGAAGATGAAGAATTGACCAAGATCGACTGTTATGGGCCACAAAATAAGCCCTAACAAGTCTAGATGAAATGAAGTCACAGAAAATGCATTTCTGACCACAATAAAGTTAAACTGAAAATTACTCATTAAAAATATGTAGAAAATCTTCCAAGGGGATAGAAGTTAAATAATATATTTCCACATAACTCAGGAATCAAAAATGAAGTTTAGTGATATCTTTTATGTGTTTGAGATTAAGGAAAGTCTGTATACTATGTATCAAAATGTACATGGAAGGAAAGTGATGGTTTCAAATGCATATATTAGGAAAACAGATCACAAATTCATAATGTAATCTTGTAACTTATAATTACAATAATTCAAATCACATTTACAAATGCAGAAAAAAGAACATGGTATAGATAGCAAGTATAATGGGTAAAGATTTACTTTCCAGAAAATATTTAAAATGCCAGAAATTTAATAACAAAAGGCAAAACTCAATCAGAAGAAAAGTCTGTGAGAACATATGAACTAGTAATTAAAATATTAAACAAATGTGGCTAAGAAATATATTGGGAGGTTTTCAAATTCATTAGCAGTCTGACAAAGCAAATGAGATATAATCAAATAGTCATTACTAGGTAAGAGTATTAAATTCTAGACCTGAAAGTTTGGTGAAGATTTAATCTGTGCAAATTTCTGCAGTGATGGGGCATCAGCTGCAGTGGAAACCAAGTTGTCAGTGTCTGGTGAATGGAAAAACCAATGCCAGTCATGGCAGAAACCAAGTTGTCAATGTCTGGTAAAGTGGAAAACCAATGCCAGTCATGGCAGAAACCAAGTTGCCAATGTCTGGTAAAGTGGAAAACCAAAACCATTTTCTTTTTTTTTTTTCTAACGCCACTCTCAAGCAGATGTTCGAGATAAACACTTAGAAACAAAGGCCGCAAATCGTTTGGAGAACTTCCCAACTAGTCAAGTTCCAATACTAAAAAGTGCTGCAAACAGGCTAAATATCCATAAGTAAGAAAGTACGTCGGTGCATTGAGGATTTCCAATTCGATTTTGCAGTAAAGTTATTAAATTTTTGTTTTATCTAACAAAAAACAAGTTCAGAAAATATTAAGAAAGGGAGAGTAAGACATGGGAGGGGTAAGAAGACAGAAGACATGGTAAGATGTTTAGAAAAATTTAAAACATGGAGCCAACACTCTGATAATTTATAGTGTGTAAAACAACACTCTGTAGCCCCATTTTGCACAGAGTGTGCAGACATGAGGCACAAGCACAGGGCCGTTCACAAGGAACTGTAAACCCAGACTCCCTGTGATGCTGGCAAGAAGGGAGGCATTGAGGTGTGGTCTGGGAGGGAACACAGTAGGCTTTAAACTCCATCTGCAGAGTCTTCTTAGAGACAAACAGGAACATGTATTCTATTTTCCCTATTCCTTTTTGTGTTTTACATATTCTTATGAACTTAACTCAAAGGCAGCACAATCATGTGCTGGCAACAAATAAAGAGGCTTGAGCCTTAGGTAGGGAGATGGGATATTAGGTGTGAATGTTAGGTAGGAATAAGATGGGGGGTGACAGTTTACCTACTTGGTGGCCTTCTCCCCAAGGACTGAGCAGCAGACAGTAAAAATGACACAGTGTTAAAAATTTGTCTCACAATGCATTGAGAAAAATATGAAAGCAGTAATGTGATAGTAATAAGGAAATTGAAGTCTTTCAGCTGAATTGGGAAACCATCCAAAGGGAAAGATGTCATTTCGTGGCAGATGAGTGAAGTATTCCGTTCGAAAAGATGAGAACTTCTAAGTACAACATGAAATAAGTGGGTGGCTGAAAGTGGCTAGCATCTACACGATAAAGAAACTCTGCAAGACGGGTGCTACATGGGAATTTCCCATGAAAATTAAATCATCTAATCATTTAAAAGAATAATAGTCGAAACTTGGGGACCAAGGGAAGATAAAACAGAAGCTTGGCCAATAATTGTGACAAAAATGAGCAGAAGCACAGCATAGTGACACATCTGCCATCATGCATGAGGTCGTAGACACGTGGGAGGCCTGCTTCAGGCCTCAGAAAATGACAGCCTCACCTTAACGTCTGTAGTCTGGACCTTTGTGCTCCTTTGAGGAGATAGAGGCCATGTCATTACAAGACAGAGAAAAGGGAAATATTCCCCCAAGAAAGTGAAAGGCATAAACACTCATGGATTTAATGTAACAATTTGAAAATTAGAATCAGGAGGAGTCATGGTCAATCAAGCCTATAAAACAGGATGGTATGGCGACAAGAATAAATGAGCGGAGGCACCTGCGCTTTGTAGCATCCTCCCTTCACCTTGAGAAACTCCTGCCTAGTACTTATGCAGCACCATCTAGAAGGCTAAGATTTTCCATTGGATGTTGAAAGAAAGTCTTGAAATTTTACTTTTTTTTTTTTTGTCTATAGCTGTTTTATGCTGCAGGTTGGATTTTGCTCAACAAAAATCCATAAAACCTGAAACTCACATGTTGTTTTGGAACAGTGATCACACAGCAAAATTTCTTGTTTTCTTTTGAGACAGGGTCTCTTGTACTCAGTTGACCTTGAACTCACTGCGTGGCCAAGCATGACCTTGAGACTTGAGATCCTGGGACTTTGTCCCCTGAGTGCTGGAGTTCCAGGCCTGCTCTGCCAGCTTGTTTCATGCAGGGCTGAGAATAGATCGCATTGGCTAGGCCAGTGTTCTCATGAGTTAGCCGCACCCCTCATTCCCTCATGTGGAACCAAGCATCGTGGTTAATTTTGGCAGCACCCGGAATCCTTACTAATTTTCAAATGGCTTTCTCTGCTATCTTCAAGCAATAAAAATAATTTAAAAACTAAACTTTAGGCAACAATACAACAATGAGATGTTACTGCCTATGCTAAGTGACAAAAGTTTCCCCTGATGCTTCTCTTCGAACTGTGCATTAAAAGCATATGGTGTCTAGTAGCCCATCTCCACTCCGTTAAGAGCAGAGATGCACAGAGATTATAAAGTTGTTTCTTATTTTAGGGAAGGCTAAGGAAGTGGGGCCTGAACAGTGGCAGTTGTTTCAAAATCCTTGTGAGCATGGTCACATCTGTAAGATCACTTAGATTTCCGGTGCCTGAGCAAAACGGAAAGTTGAAGCTTTGATTGTATCCTCGGGCCATTCCTAGTGCAGACATCATCAAAGTTATTAATTCACAGAGCTGATTGAATTGCTCATGATGACACAGTTCAGGGTCCAGATAGTATTGGCTAAATTATCTGTAATTTCTGATGACAAATTGCTCGTTTTCTTTTGAAATTTAAAATTTCAAAGTAAGACAGATAGCAGATTTAATTAAAACATTATCTTCTGCTTTCTAGCATGGCAGGCAAGAATAAATGTACACATGTGATTACTGGAATTTCACTCTAACTCTCCAGAGAAGTTCATAGAGTGCCTGAGGCTAGCTACAAAGACTGTGACATAGCACACGACCCCTTCTCGTTTCTGCTGCTTAAGGCGGACATACACATCTTTCACACGTTCACTGCTAGCTTCTTACTTCTCCGATACATACACAACCGCACATTTCATCTTAAAGATTTTATTTTAGTACGACCATCCTACACTGAATATAAGAACGAGCAATGTGCAGTGTTACAGAAGGAAAATTCGGTTGCTGCATACAATGGGTAGACTAGCTATCAAAAGCTCACAGGTGGAGAATGCTGTTCAAGGCCACTGTGCCACCAGCAAATTCATGCTGCAATTGTCTGGGACATACCACAGAGCTAGAGCAAGTCATGAGTCGACTTGATTAAATCCTCTTATGCCATAACTATCTTCTGTGATCAGAAGGAAATGGCCTACACTAAAACACTAGAAAACTGGGAACTCACACACTATGAAATCACACCATTCATTTATGCCCGAATACTAAAAAAACTCATGGGCAAACTTCTCTACAACTTCTCGCCTACCTTTCTGATGTGTAGAGGGCAAAAAGACTTTGTGCACACAGATAAGTGCTGGAGAAGCTGGAGAAGCTAAGCACACAGCTCAGCTCTTCAGCGGAAGTGCAGCAGCTCTTCCTGGAAAGCCCGGAATGATGTCGTCCTACAACCCGGTGGTCCTCTGCTCTCTGGTTAAACGGGCTTTGCCTTGTCTCCTAGAGTTTAGGATTTTAATTATCCTAGACCTTTACTCCTAAATATTGAGCATGCTTTTAGACCATAAAATCCACTATTATGAGTGAGGTCACTTGTGGTTTATAACATCCTAAGTGACTTCTGTGTTGTTGTAGGGCCAGGACAATCTCGACACCCAGAGATGTTATGTTCAGCTCAGCCAAACTCCCTAGACCCTAACTCTTGGGCACTATTTCTGAGTTTACTGTACCCATTCTTTTTTCCCCCCCATTTTTGTATTTTAAAAATTTACACTTCCTCCCCCTTCTCCCAATCCCCTCCCATTCCCGCTCTACCCCTCCTCCCTCCCCCTGCTTCCTTAAGAGAGGGCAGGGTACCCTGCCCTGTGGGAAGTCCAAGGCCCTCCCCTCTCCATCTTGGCCCAGGAAGGTGTGCATCCAACTAGGCTAGGTTCCCAAAAAGCCAATACATGCAGAGGAGATAGGTCCCAGTGCCATTATCGATGATGGTGGTGCTCTACCCATTCTTGTGAAAGAAGCCAGACATACTTTGTAAGGAATCTCAGTGTAAACACGTCTTAAATTGTTGTGTACTTGGAACTGAGTTGTTACCTGAATAATTTTTCAAAAATTGTGCTGTGCTCAAAAAGGCTAAAGTAAAATGATCTGTTTCAGCCTTTAGAGGTCTTGGTCCGGCACCAGTTACAATAAAATCAGGCTGAGCCAAGTTTCATTCTTGTCTCCTCAAGGACTATCTTTTCCTGCCTGCTGTAAAGCCTGCAGGGGAATTGCCACATTGATGACTGCAGAAGTTCAACTTTAGGACTTTTTTGGTTTTAGCATAAGGAGAAGTGAGAAGAAGAAATATCATATCCGTTATTTGTTTGATACAGATTTGATCAGCACTTAGTGTACACACAGAGTGCACAGTAAAAATAGAGTTTCCTTTCAGATTTCTAGAGCACTGAGTTTTCAAGGCTTAACTATCATCAAGAGCATGGCAGCTGTGCTTGCACCACCTCTCATCATCCCTAGTTCTGCACCCTCTCATTTCTCTCTGCACCCCTCGCTCTGAGCCCTCTCTCTGCACACTTTGCTTTGCACACCCAGCTCTGCACACCTCTGCTCTCGTCATTGTCACATAGAGCCCCTGACTCCTCTCTCCTTGAGAAGTACTGTGAGCATTTTCTTACTACAGCCTGTTCCTTTATTGAGATAAGAAACTTGCCTTTGTTTGACTACATTTTGCTGCTATTCTGGGGCCTCTTTATATTCTTCTATGCTATATTAGTCTGCTGTGTATACTGGAATTCCTCTTACATGACACCTCTAATTGTGGTCATTCACCGAGAGATATAGCAAGTGCTTAAGAAGCCAGTTGTCAGCCCAGCTTGCCAAGCCTCTTCTGTTTACTGTGGCTCTTTGAACAATTCATTTCACAGGCTACTCTTGGGATATGATTTTGCATACTGGGTAGATGGTAATTCCCATTTATTAAACCGTGACAACAAATAAATATATTAACATGCATAAGTTCTTGGCGTACCATTTTGAAGCAGGATATAAAACTACAGCTGAAGACTGTAGTTTTTCTCCCAGTGACCAGGAGCACATGGAATGCATGCTACCCACAGATGCTAAGGACCACTAGAGCCAGATGCATTCATTTCACCTGACTGTTCTAAAACCTCTTGTACTGAGAGGACAGGTGGGGGGGCAGTAGAGAAGCATTTGTGCAAACACAGTGCTCAGCATCATGTAATTCATAAATCAAGGGAGCAATAAAAAGAAGGGACAGGAAGAAAGGATGCAAGGAGTTACCAGAGAACCAAAGTCCCACTGGGTAGCAGAGCCTGGCTCCTGTCTCTGAGGAATACAGGGGGAAGACTGAAAACCAATTCACCTGACACAGACAACAGGACCTTTGTCTTGATGCTCCCAGCCTGAATTCATCCTTCTAGTAGCACAGAAGTCAAGATGGGAGCAAGTCACAAGTTTTCTAGAGCTCCACTGTCATGGCAGAAAAGGGGTAGAGGATGCAGCAGAGAGAGGGAGGAAAGATGCCTGTGACTTGGCTGTCAAGGACTCTGTGCTGAACTCAGATTATAGTGATGTCAAACGGAGCATACTTTTGTCAGAGACCAAAAATATGGATTTGTTCCACCTTGACCAAAGGTCGGAGAGTTCAGGCCTATTCTTGCTTCTTTGAGGTTATGACAGAGATTTGACTTGGGGTGTGCCTGTCTACAGGATACTTGGCTTACGGTGTTGTTACTTCATGTCTTGCCTAAGCAACTTAACTCAAGTTATGGTTGCTTGATGTTTCGGGTATTGAAGAGGTAGTTACTTTGATTCTTGTTTATATCATGGTAAAGAAGTCTTGCCTTCTCCCCCACTTTTGAACTGGGATATATAAAGCATATGGGTATAAAAAGTGGGTGGAGTCAGTATTCACCAGATTGCCCTCCTAACTCTCTCCTGAGTCCTGTCTTTTTATTTGGTATCTCTGTTTTTTTCTGCCTAACATTTCTAATCCATATGCCCCTACCCTGGAATATATGAACCCATCGAGGCTGGACCCCGATATAACTTTCTGAAAACAAAGCCAAAGAGAGAGCAGTAAAATGATGATCTCAGGGGCACCTGGCATGGATATGTTATGTGACAGGAATTTAAATGATTTGGAGACAGAGAAAAGGAAGAAGATGAAAAGAGTGAGAAGAGAGAAAGAATCAGACGTCAGTAGGCACAGAGTATTTGAAATGAAAACAAAGACAAAAGGCTAAGGGTGTGGACGGTGCATGAATGTTAACAAAGCAGGCAAAACGATGGAAGCAGGGTACAGGTGTGACGTCATCTAATGGAGTCACTCACCAGAGGTTGTGATTCATTCTCCCTCTATGTTAGGCACGGTTTGTAATCCAAAGAAGAATACGAATGGGCTTATTTGTCCCCGATCCTGTGAGGTTACAGTGTCACTCAATGAACCACATGCTAACTGAGCGTCTACCATACCTAATAATACTCAAAGTGCCCTGTGCAATTCAGCAATGCACTGCCCGGGCTCTAAGTAGAACTTACATCCTGCACATAACATCTGCAAGAATCATCTGAGTGAAAGATCAATGCATCTGCCTTTGAGACTTTGCCTCTTCTGGGCGGAATCAATAAGCACAAGTCTCCGTGTTTTCTTTGGCAACAGATTGCTAGATATTGTGGTAATGTTCCGAAGGCTTTCTAGTTATTTTACTTCCCACTGTTGCCTTTCTTTCCGGTGCTTACTGCTGTCTGTCTAGGCTGGCTGCTAAGCATCAGACAGCATGTAAGTGGAGACCAAGACAAGATAGAAATCATGCTGAAAAGAGAGATTAGAAAATCTAACAATGCAGATATATAAGAAATTTAGAGCAGAGTTAAAATTGAGTCCAGGGTAACACAGAAAGTGTAGGAGTTGAAAATTACCCTGGGCTTCAGAATTTAAGACTACTGTCTTTTTTTAAGAAAGAAAGAAAGGAAGGAAGGAAGGAAGGAAGGAAGGAAGAAAAAAAGAGAGAGAAGGAAGGAAGGAAAGTAGGAAGGAAGGAAGAAATGAAAGCTTTGGGAATTATAAGCTATGGAGAATGAGTCATTTCATTTGCTTGAGAAAAGTCTTCAGTGAAGTTCAGATTGCACTCAGATAGCAACTTCCCAGAAACCACCTCAGACCCAGACTGGCGCTTGCTCAGTATGGGTGGACTATCACTATTTCTGTTTTTCTCCCCTTTTTTACACTTCCATGCCAATCATTTTGCTTTCTTTTTTTTTTTTGTTAAAAAAAAAACATTTTCAATTAAGATTTCTAATTAGATCCCAAATTTGAAATGTGTCTCTAGTTGGAACAATGACAATAGTTGAATAGTTAAAGGCAGCTGCATCTTGTCTTTCTGGGATGAAATGTAACTTTTGGCAATTATTTGTGGTTTTCTTCTTTTTTAAATAATAATCAATTTAATTGAAAGATGTTGACTTCATCTATAAAAGCCCATGACCTTTCTCACACAAGTGCTAAACTTTCTTTGTGTACAGTGTAAATGAACTCTAGATCTCAGCGTTCTTGGGACTCCTATCAGCTCAGGTAGGAAATCCCACCCCATTTCAGCATTCTATCAGCTCAGGTAGGAAATCCCACCCCATTCCAGCATTCTATCAGCTCAGGTAGGAAATCCCACCCCATCCAGCATTCTTTAGCACACTGCATTAGGCATCAGCCTTGTTCTTTGCAAACCCCCCCCCCCGGCATGAGGTTTGCTTGATCAGGGAGGGGGGTGCTTAAATTATGAGAATTTTAAAAAATCAACAATAAGCATTTTTGGTGGACAGGAACGAGTCAGATTAGTTGATACGCAAACAGTATCTTTGTGGTTTTCCTGTGCTGCTTTGACTTTAAAAATCAACATTGCTAATGCTGACATTAAACATTTATTTATTAGGCTCTTATTTAGAAATCCTTAATGCTACCTCAGGCTAGGCCTTCACTTTCAAATATACTGAGTTCTTGAAAAAAAAAACTAGCAACATAATCTAGGTCAAGAAAAATCCTGTGCTGGATGAAGCTAAACCACCAAGATTATTTGGCTTGAATTATTTGGATCCTAGGAATCTACCAGAGTTGGTTTAATATGCATACACATGAAATAGGCCTCATTACCTAAATTACCTAAAGGTAGGCTAGGCTCAGGTGTAAAGGAATATCATAAGACAGATCCCAAGAGAATCAGCTGCAACTGCTCACACTACAATCCAATGAACAGCTTTGGGAGATATTAAGATAAACACAAACAATAAATACAACTATGTATCGCTGTATATGTCTGCATACGTGTATGTGAAGATACGTGTGTGTGTGTATGTGTGAAATTTGCTTTTTGCATAATGTGTAAAATTCTACACTGCTCATCTGTGCTAAAGCACCTGTGAATTTCAGTCTTCAGACATTTCCAAATACTTTTTTTTTTTTTACCTAATCATGCTATACAGAATGTTACAGAGAAGTAATATTCAAAGGAATGAACACGGTGACCACTTCTCTGCACAGCAGTGAGCCATTTTCACTGCACGTCCCCAGGAGATGACAAGCAAAGCCTGGGGAAAAGGGATAGGATTGAAACCACCTGTAGGCAGGAAATCAAGAGAAAACACATGGGAAGGGAACTTAGAAACCAAAGGGTAAATTGACCAAAGCAAACTGGTCCAGAAACAGCCAACAATAGAGACTAAAGCCTGTAATGCCAGGCTAGTTGCCCTCGTCATCAGACTCCTCTCATGTTTATCTCCACCTGTGTGACCTTGCTGATGTCACACTATCCACTGTGTCTCTACCCATGTGACCCTGCTGATGTCACACTATCCACTGTGTCTCTACCCATGTGACCCTGCTGATGTCACACTATCCACTGTGTCTCTACCCATGCGACCCTGCTGATGTCACACTATCCACTGTGTCTCTACCCATGCGACCCTGCTGATGTCACACTATCCACTATGTCTCTACCCATGCGACCCTGCTGATGTCACACTATCCACTGCCTGTCTCTACCTATGTGTCCCTGTTGATGTCACATTGTCCACTATCTGTCTCCACCTGTGTGACCCTGCTGATGTCACACTATCCACTGTCTGTCTCCACCCATGTG
>JAQHUG010000356.1:881345-897533 GCA_028555095.1 Dicrostonyx torquatus
ACTGCTGATGTCACACTATCCACTGTCTGTCTCCACCCGTGTGACACTGCTGATGTCACAATAATGATTCCATTTTTTCTACCTTCTTAGTCTTTTCCCTTCCTGCGCACTCTTCCTTCTCTTTCCCTCCTTCCTTTCTTCCTCTCCTTCTCTTCCTCTTTTTTCCTCCTCTTCCTCTTACTCCTCTTCTTCCTCCTTCTTCAATGTTTATTTAGTGTTCCTCAATCAGCCTGAGTATCTTTATTCTCACACTTCAGGTCATAATTGGAAGGACACACAGGGAGGTACATATTATTTACTCAAACTCAGTAGACTCTTCCATTCTTTCTATGTATTGCCATATTGAACTCTGCTTTTTTCCTAAATAGAATTTATCATAAACTTTTTTCATGTATGGATGTTTTTTTAAGTCAAGTTTTCCTTACTGAGCTTCAAGTCCTAGGAAGGCAAGAATTGACGTGTCTATGCTGTTTAATCTTGTAAAGCCTTTCAGAGGTCACTTCCTAATGGGTAATGATTGTTTATTTTCGCATTTCTGTATATGTCCAGCATACCTGAAGCCCCCAAATATAATTTAATATAAAGAAAGCAGTTAATTTATCTTCAGAATCTGTTCAACTACCTTTCAATACGCATTCACACCTATCTAGGTCACCAAATAGCAGAACTATAAAATAGTTTGTTAATAAAGAAGCAATATGCTTGCATAGTTATCAGTGTAACGAATGGGTGGAGACTGACTCCTCTACCTGATATATGCTGTGTTCCTCAACAGCTTGGGTCTGCGTTCATTGTTTCTCTGGTATTATGGCTCTGTAAAGTACAGAGGAACAAACTTTTAGAATTTTGTATGTACAAAATGTATGTATATACAAAAAATACCTTAATAAAATACCCACAAATATTTCAAATACATCATTTGATATACTTCCAATGAATAGCATTGCAAATATAGGGGACTTATTAACACACTGTACATAGAACGCTGTTTACTTCTAGTCCAAGTTCATATACCCTTTGCAGCTCAGAAAGTTCACTAGAAGAATTACCATTGCCCCATATTTCTTATTCACTTGTGCCTAGCTCTCTTCTTTGCCCTGCTCTAACTTACATAGATTAATTTTCATTACTCATAGCCAAGGGTCAACATGAGATCAACTCAGTAGGTCTGCATTACCCAAACCCAACATATTCCAAGAAAGCCCGTCTCAGGACTAGCCTTTAGTTGACTGGTGGGTGATGACCTCTGAATTCTTGAAACAGTCTGATAACAGTGTCTGGTTTTTCAGACCTTAGTGTCATTTATTCTTAGTGTCATCTGTCCTCTTATAGTATCGTCTCCTCACTTCTAAAGTCCTCTGCCCATTTTCCTCTTCCCCCATCCATAGCATCTGTGTCCACCATTTTCCCCCTCTATAACTTCTCCCCTCATATTGTAGTTGCTTCTAAGTTGTCTGGTTTCTGTAGTTATTCTAGGTTATACACATAAAAACCGTAAGAATAGTATTGCTTTGTCTTTCCATCAAATGACATAATATATTCGTGTGTTTGGATAGGTGGATATGTATGAAGTCACTACTGTCGCACTTGCTTCCCAGCACTTGAAAGTGAATCTCTATTGCTGCAGACACCATGTATTTTGGATACAGAACTTGAGGAACTCCAGCTGGGTGCAACCCAAAAGCCTCCGAAGAGATCTCATTTGAGTGTGATGGATTCAACAATGTGGAGAAGGTAAGTGCTAGAAATTTGCACAGTGAGAAATTAGACAAAAGTTACAACTGGAGGAAATATAACCAATTGGTCACTAAGTAGATGCAAAACAAAAATCAGTGCACCAGTCACAGAGAAATGTCGTGTTCTTGGCTTGCTAGAAGCTATTCATCTATTCAGCTAGAAGCTGCTGCAAAAGATACTTTGGCATGATTGGTCATGATCATTATGTGTCTATGATGGTAGCTTCATCCTAACTTGAACAAACCACAAGCTATCTATAATTTCAAGTCCACCCAGAAATTAACACTGTGCCCCCTTGTATATATTGCATATGACCGGGGCCTGTCCTGGATATCCTTACATTTAAAATTGTGATGAGACTATTTATACGAATCAAGTATGACTGTTCAGAGGTAAACACATCCTCGTGAGATAGTGTTCCAACATGTCCTTAAATGATCTTTTTAAATACAAGAAAAACATAGATAAGGAGAGATCCTCACACAGTGATGATTAAATGCACTTAAATAAACAGGGCACTTGTGCAAGTCCAAAGAACAAAATTCTAGGATGCAGAAAGATCAGCTGTGTTATAGGAGCCTAAATCTTTCAGGCTCAGTTGGTTCCCATTGTGGTGTTATTCAACACGTTCAGTTCCCACCATCATTTGTCTAATCTCCTGCAGGCCACAGACCTCTTAAATAAACACCCCAGTGAAGTTAGTGCACACGGTAAATTTCTTTTAACACTTATCATTACCTTCTAAATAAACTACCAAATGGGAAATTTCCATTAATTAGAGCATGAAAGTTTTCTTTAAAACAAACAAAATTCTATTATAAGTGACTTCTGGGTCTTAGACTGGATTGAACTTTATCATTTATGATTAGGATGTGGCACGTTCAAACTGGCTGAAATGGCTCCATCTGGGATCTATCTTCCATTATGGAAGTCGGTGCATTCTTTGGTCTCTGTATCCATTCCCTCTGAAGTTCTGTGGGTCATCACATACAGCATCCCATTCTACTGTAGAGTTACATGGATCAGCTTAGTGGCAACTCTGCTTAGGACCACGCCTTTGTCATGCTGCCCCATGGAAGACACTTGGGTTTCAAACGCTTTATGTTGCCCTGAGACATCCTGGGTGACTCTGAGCAAAAGCCTCCCTTCCCAGTAAAAGGTTTTAGGGTACCCTAACACCAAAAGCTAAGAAGGGTTGAGTTGAGAAGTGATCAGCAGCCCAGGAGAGAGGATGTTAGGTGACTCAGGGGATTTTGAAGTACGGAGGTCTTCCAGAGAACCCCCCAAAATAAAACCTTTATTTCTTACAGGTATTGGCATTTCTGTATCTGCTTCACATGTCATCTATATGTAGTTATTAAATGCTAATGTCATCACCCTCTTGTAAAATAAAGTTAACGATTTCATCTCCAGCAGCAACTTTCCAAATTCTTACTCTGCAGCCTAGTTCCCACCATCCACTTTAAGACCAAAGGGCAATTTAGCAGTCACTAAGGTTCAGCTCAAAATGGTCTTAATTCAACCGTGCAATACTACAAAAATTGGTTAGAATTGATAAAATATCTCAAGCATATTCCCAGGTTGCAAGGTAAATTTGCAACAATAACTTTTCTGTGTAATAGTAATAAATAGAAAGTAAATCATTCAAAATATATAAATGTAACTTCCCATAGCAGCAACAATAACTTGAATCATTACAGCAGTAACAGCAAAATTAATGAAATACTTATGAATAGCAGTGTAAATAAAATTATTAAAAGCTGTAAAGAGAACTAAGGAGCGAAAATGCATGCATGAGCGGGAAGGTATTCACAATGAAAACATCACTTGTTGCACAAATTAATTTCTAGTTTTGATGCAATTCAAGTAAAAATTCCAGTGGGAGTAATTTTACAGCCTGTTAATTTTTTCTGGAGTTCATTGAAGCTGTGGGTCATAAAATAAATTTTCAATATGGATATTAAAGAGATACATTTGCACTAATGATAAAATATGTTTTTGTAACCCAACGCTTAACACAGTACAGAAATGGCTCTGCAAGGGATGCAGGCATTGATGGAAGAATATGGGACTCTTCCCAAATATACTACCTTATACATTCCTTCACTTAACAATGTGTAGCACTCACAGGTGCTAGGGGCTACCATCTACTTATTAAAATGGCAACACTGTTACTTCATCCTGCCATTAATTTCGGAGAGGGCCAAGTTTATTGCTATCTTCTTTAGTATAATTTAATTTAAACTGACACAAGACCCCTTGGAAGTAGACAGAGAGAAAACTTAAATTCAGCTCTCATTAAAAGATGGACTACAAATTCAACAGAAGGAAATTGTCTTTGCCTAAGTTTCAGAAATAAAATCAAATATGTTCTGTTAGGTATAGATGCTAGCTTTAGTTGTATTATTGAGGTGAACACAAAGAAATGCAAAAATAAAAATAAAATTTTTTGTAATTGTGTAGTTTATTTGCATACAATTTTAGAGAGACCAAGTGTGCTTTTGAAATCTTTATGATTATACAAAGAAAATGTCTGGCCCGTTATACTAGAGAAAAACTCTTCTAGCTTAAATATCAAATTAAAGTTAGATAATATTTGTAATAACTCTACTGCAATAAAATGTATTTTAAGTAAAAATTAACGCTAAGTAGATAAGTAGCCAAAGGATAATTTAGAAACACAGCTCTTTGACGAACAAATGGAAGAGTATTTGACCTCATTAGTACCCAAAAAGTAACTAGTAAAGCAATGACCAGAAATAGTTGATATTGGCAAAAAGAAAAACAAGTTCACATTGGAAGCTTTTGGGGGGTCACTTTAGACACTATTTTTCCTGCATCCCAAACATAGTTCTTGGCCCTGCACCATTCAAACCCCGTGTAGTTAGGAGATGATGCCCCTGTCAAGTATTGTATCTTAACATCTATCAAACACGCTTTTGGGTAACTGATTGTCAAGCATCAGCATGGTCTTAGAGATACCATAGTGAACATTTGGAACAAGTATGCTGAGCAATCACACGAAATTACAAAATTGTTTCTTCGTGATATTCCAAGCAAAAGTGTGGCACTGGCTTCCCAGAAAACAGCTTCTCCGCAAACATGTGTCCACACTTTCAGTGTGGTAGTTTTAAGCAGTTCTAATTATAGGATTATATTCTAGGGAAGTAACCTCAAACATAAGGGGACCACAAACCAGGTGTGGCATCAGCTCACACCTCCATCTTGCATTCAAAAGGCTGAGGAAAGGTGAACAGCAGTACTGAAGCCATGAAGAGCTACAGAGTGGGTTGAAGGCCACCTATAGAATGTGAATGTGAGTCCATCGCAAAACAAGTAAAAATGAGAAGGGGAAGATAGAGTGGGTGAGGAAGAGAGAGGTAGGGAGGAGGAGAGAGAGAAAGGGGAAGAGGGAGAGAATAAGGAAAGAAAGTACAAAGAATTTCTGCAGTATGTGTAAAATGGGAATAATTAGAATGCGCCTAAAACTTAACAATAAAGAAATACTGAAAAACATGTGTTATATTAACTTGGTTGAATATTATCACCATTACACACATGAAGAGATGAAGAGTTAAAATTACTCAAAGGCTCACAGTGCAATGCTAAGTCTACATAATATTCAAAGTTGTCTTTCTCCATTATGAGAATGCTATTCTAGAGCCAATGAGACTTCAGAAGCCATCCTCACTCCTCTGCTCTCATTAATACATTAGGAGGTTTTCTTAGCTATGAGAAATTAATAATATGGCAATCTCCAAATGTTATTTCTTTATGGAATAGTAAAATTGGAAAATTCCAGGGGTGTAAATGGGACCTATCATACAGTAAGATTTCACAACCTCAACTGTAGAATTTACGTTAGTTATTAAGCAAGAAGTTAATCTATCCATACCATAACTTAGATAATCCCTGGACTTGTAGGAGATAGTCCGGTATGATTGCTCTGTTGTATAGAACCTGTGAGGAGACATGGTTCTTCTGTCTGGAAAGATTCCCTTGTTCACACACAGCCAGGCGAATATCAGAAACCCGTGCTGATTCTTCCTTGCAATCTGAGTGCAAGCATGTGGCCTGGGCCTGCAATGTCATAGGACACAGAGCCAGCTCAGAAAAATATGCTTTACAGAAGCCATAGGACTGTCTCTTCTGGGAAGCGACACCTCTGTCAAGTCTAGGAAACAATGAAGCAGAGGCTCAAACCTCAGGTGTTGTGTTTGGTGTTTAGGCAAAATCTCATGGACCAGAAGCAGCCAAGTGTATCATGTATGTGTGTTTGGATATAGAGATCTTAGGAGGAAGACCTCCAGGAATAACCCTCGACTCTCAGTGAAACCTAGACAATTGTTCCTTTATTACATCCTTCTTCTTACACACACACACACACACACACACACACCCGATAAGAGCAGCCATATAAGGATATATTATGTAATAACTTAAATTTTCTATCTAAAGATTTTTTTTTCAATTTTGAAAACATTTTCATGTGTACCACCAATGCATTGGGCCCTTGGCACCACAACCATCTCTGTTGGATAATTTCACCCACCTGAAGGTCTTCAAAGGAAAACACTTTTTAACGTACAGAATAGATCAGATGCTTGTGGCTAGACTAAAACACATGGATATTAAGATGAAAAGTGATAGGATTTTAATTTTTAATGTTCAAACGTTCTCATATTCCTTGAAAATATGGATTACTTATTAAAAGAAAAATATGTTTATTGGTAACTTGTAGCATCATCTGAAACATGCATAGCTCAGGTTCACTAGCTAGGCAAGCCCTTTCAAGATCACCATATGTCATTGTGTCTGGTCCCTCATTTGTCATTTGAATCACCTTTACCTAGTGCCCTGATCAGACTGCCATCCCCGGTGATAGAGAATTCACTGAACTATTGTCCCAGAAGAAAATCAGACACTTCATGCCTCAGTGTTTGTCTGTTACAAAGCTTTTCTCTGGGTGCAGAACTGATAATGGATTAGGAATTTTTCTGTTCTTATTATTTGGTGGGAAGACGACCTGAATCCTGGGTCTTGTTTATTGCTACCAATAAGCCACATTCCTAACCCTTCGCATTCCGATTCTTGGAATAAATTTTTATTTAAAACATTACTGACCTATGGAATAACATGGGAGATGGATTGAAAGACAAGAATCGCAGAGGAGCACTGTGAAAGTCTGTCTTCTGGATATGACATGGTCGTTAGAATTATGAACACAGCAGCAGTAGGTCACTGCATTTATGTGCAGCCGTGCACATGCACATGCTCACACACGCACACACACACACACACACACACACAATCAAGAGAGAGTCTAGTTGGGAGGACGATATGATTCAGAACGAGTGCAAGAAAGAAGGTAAATATATCATAATATGTAGTATGCATGTATGAAATTGTCAAAATTAAAAGAACAGTTAACCAAAAAGACTGAGGGGGCCACACATGTGGTCAATTCATTTAGAATGACTGAAGCTTTGGTTTCTCCCCCAATACTAGCTGGTGAGTTGAGAAGGACAAAGATGCTGATTATTTTATTTGTTGGGCACTCTCTTTTTAATCAATTTGTTAAAAACTCATTTGAGGCAAAGGTCACCACCATTGGACAAAGCATCAACCTATAGAATGGGAAAAGAGTTTTCACCAACTCTACCTTTAACAGAGGGCTAATATCCAACACACATAAAGAATCCAATAATCTAGATATCGAGAAAACAAATAATGGAATCAAAAATGGGATGCAGGCTTGAACAGAGAACTCTCAAAAGAGGAAACTCAAAACGACTGAGAAGCAATTAAAGAAATATTCAACATCCTTAGTCATCAGGGAAAGGCAAAGCAAAACGACTCTGAGATCCCATCTTACACCCATCAGAATGGCAATGATCAATAAAATACATGACAGCTCATGCTGGCGAGGATACAAAGTAAGTGGAACACGTGCTATTAGGAGAGCAAACCTGCACAGTCACTCTGGAAATCAGTGTGGCAGGTCCCCAGAAAGATGGAAATTGATCTCCTTCAAGATCTAGTTATATCACTCTTGGGCATACACCCAAAGGACACTTCATCTTACCCCAAACACACTTGATCAAACATGTTCTTTGCTGTTCTATTAATAAGAGGTAGAAACTGGAAACAATCCAGATCTCCATCAACAGAAGAATGGATAGAGCAAATGTGGTACCAAATGGAGAATTACTTCAGTCATTAAAAAATACACACTTAAATGAATGTAACTAGAAAAAAAATCTAGAATGAGGCAATTCAGACCCAGAAGGAAAAATTTAGTAAGCATTCATTTATATGTAGATATTAGCTGCTTAAGTCAATGATAACCAAGTTCTAACCTACAGAATCACAGTGGTTAGGTGTAGAGCAAGGGACAGGAGGTGGGGGAGATAAATCTCCCCAGGAAACAGAATAGCTATGGACAGATGTGGTGAGGGGGAGAGGGTTGAATGTGGGAGGATCAATTGGTGAGAGGAAATGGAAAGAGAATTAGAGAAGGCATATGGGGAGAGACAGTATGGATACCAAACACGGTAGATATTTCCTAAAATATATACATATATGCAGATGATCTAAATAAAATTGTCGAATAATGGGGGAGATCGAGCCCCAACTTGCCATCTCTTGTCACTAAATGAAACTTCCTGTACCAGATACGATTATATCTAATTGAGGTGTTGGCCAAAGGGGTCTCCAAACAATCTGGGCTGTCACCAAGACTATAGGTTATTCTGCATAAATTAACAGCAAGGACACATTGCTAAAAACAACTCGCACATAACTTGTTGAACATGGAGAAGTTGAGATGGTGCCTTTGTCTCTATGCTCTAGCATCTTTGTTACAGAAAGGTACTCTGCATGCTACCAAAAGGAAACCCCATAAATACCACCTTAGTTCTAAATGCTTTGATTTACAATGCTGTCTATCTGTAAGATATGCTAGGGGAATGATGACACATAGCTTGTGGGAGTAACCAAACAGTGTCTGATTTGACTTAAGGCCCACTCCACAAGACAGAACCCATATCCAATATTGCTTGGGTGACCAAGAGCCTGAAACTAGATAGGTCAGGGACCTAGGAAAAAAACAAATGTCGCCATTCTAAAAACAAATAAACAAGAGCAAAAACAATGAAAAAAAATCAATAAAATGATTTAATGACATTCTGCTATAGTCATAGATCAGTGCCTTGCCCAGCCATCATGAAGAAGTTCCCTCCTTCAGCGGATGGGACCAAATACAGAGACCCACAAATAAACACGCAGAGAGTAAGAAACTTCAGAACATTCAACCCTGAAAGGGACATCTCCATCAACTCCCTTCCCTCAAGGATCAGTGAACCCCATGGAAGAGGAGGCAGAGAGAGTGCAAGAGCCAGAGGGGATGAAGGACACCAAGAAAACAAGACCCTCTAAGTCAACACGATCAAAGTTCGTATGAACTCAGAGTCCCGGGCAGCATGCACAGTCTGCACCAGGTGTGCTGTGTAAATATATCATGGCTTCTAGTTTAGTGTTTTTATTGAATCCCTCAGTGCGTGAATTACAATAGATCTCTGGTTCTTGTGCCTTCTCTTAGGCTCTTTTCCTTCTGTTTGCTTGTTTTATCCAATTCTGATGTGTTTGTTTTATCTTATTATATTTTAATTTATTTCTATCCCTTAGAAAAGTCTGTTTGTTTTCTAGTGAGAGACAATAAGAGAGTGGCTCGGGATGGAAGGGGAGGTAGGAAAGAAACCGGGAGGAGTAGAGGGAGGAGAAATTCAATCATGATATATTGTGTGAGGAAGAAAAGCTATTTCCAATAAAAGGTAAAAAGAAAAAGATCTATTTAAGCTAAATTAAATATTTAATCTTATTAGGTGAAGAAACATTCTTTCAAAAAATTTGAGCTATTATTAAATATTGTTAGATCGTGGCAGTAGCCTATTATTTCCTGAGAGTCAGTAAGAACCTGTTCCTCTCCAGCCAGGGACTGTAGTTAGTGAAAGGTGCTTGCTTCTGAGAAATGCAGAAGGCATTCTGCACTGCCAAAAACCAGCTGTTTTTCAATACTGACCCAAAACATATTTCTGAAATGTTCTTTTGCCATTTGTGACTATTCTATTCGCCCCCAGCTGAGACTCTTATATGGGTTCTTAAGATCCCAGCTTGGTCTTCCTGCTCAGAAAGCCCTTGGATACTTGTTTCTGTGCCAGTCCTTCGTTTCCTGGGCAACCTGTTCCTCCAAAGTAAAGATGAAACCGGCCGTACCCAATCGCTGTCTCCCGTCTCTTCAGACCTCAGCTCATCATTTCTTTGATCCATGAGAAGTAAACAAAGCCTCTGCCTTCCCTGGGTTGTAACTTCAAAGGAAATTTGGAATCCAATACAAAATACAAAGATTTGAACCTAGCAAAGGAAACCTCCTCTATTTTTATTTTTTCTTGAAACAGCTAGCCAGATTCAAGAGCAAAACCTAGAGCGTCTTTGCCCCTGAGCCTTCCCACTGGCCCAAAGACAAACATTGATAGCTTGTTTTCTAATAAAGTTTAGAGCTCCTAAGTCATGGATCATGTAAAACAAAAACCCTAGGAAAAAATAGTTACTTAGTGATATTGGTTCTCAGTACAGGTATTTCTGCTCAATTTTATGACCTACAAAGTCAAAGTGTGGAAGTTGCTTTAGCAATAACATAGAAGGTTGAGATAGTCAGTCAGTATTCAGATAGCATGCTTGAAGTCATGGGTTGACTCTCCAGGACCAACCACATAAACCAATAACCTAAAGGCCCTTTTTCACCTATATTTTATTATATTTTGTGTGTGTGTGTGCATGCACACGCAGTTTCATATGTGTGTGGGCACATGTGCACAGTAAACATATGGAAGCCAGAGAACAACTTCGAGTCAGTTCTCTCCTTCTATACTGCGGGTCTCAGGGGTCAAACTTGGGTCACCGACGTTTGGTGACAAGTACCCTTACCCCCTGAACCTGCTAACTAGCCCCAAGATGAACTTGGATAGCTTGTTTACTAATAAAGATTAGAACTCTTAAGTCATGGATCATGTGAAATCTAAACCCGTAAACTGTTGATCAACATCATTTCATTTAAGTCAGTGATTTCCTTTCCACCAATAAGCAGAAGCGTCAAGTGGAGTTGGAATCCTAAGTTCAGGTGTGGGTTCTGTTCTGTGGTTGAAAACCAGCAGATGCATCTGTTGAGCGCTTTCAGATAAAAGCTGCCCCATCTAAAACTAGAGAAACCTGTGTAGTCATCAGTGAGATTAACACACGTATCCTCTAGCTGAAACCTGCCCCATCCACTGATCTTCTAATCTGGCATAGTAGCATTTTTGGGGTGATAGCTAACTGAAATTTTAATCCCTTATGCCCTTTACTCATATACCTACTTTTGCTTTTAAAGGGAAAAAGAACATGGGGAGGGAATTTTCTTACTGGAATCCTTCGGAAACTCAGCTTGACAGAGAGCACTCCTTATCACCAAGTTCCCTTAGTCACCCTGTGTATGTACAGCCAACAGAGAGATGAGGAGTGGGCCAGGGTGAGCAATTTCTGAACAGGTATTTCCAATAGTTCTGTTAGGGGTCAGAGAGCATGAGGCTGAGAGCCTGTTTATTTCTTACTCTAGAAGAACAGTAAGGATCGCTGACAATCTGTCAGCCAGCCGTCCATCTCCCATTGCAACGAGTTTATGACACTCAGCTGGTCCATGGCAGGGAGCAAGCATGTCTATACCAGTGCTGGACATCTCCATAGTGAGGTGAACAAAGGACTCTCATGAAGCTGCATGTGACATCCAGGAAGACAGAGGACAATCAGAAGATGGTAACTACAAGCAATTAACTCGTCATTGAGAACAGAAATCAGGAGCCAGAAGAAAAGTCACTCTTCCCAAGGGTATCGTTTCCATAACAGTGTAACTAAAGACAGCCTGCTCCACAGAAGCTCGTCTGGGGTGCTCAGCAGCTTCCCTTGCCTGTCTTCGTTGGGTCTCTCCATGGAGTTCTTCTTGTTTTGTAACTTTCCAGACCTTCTCTGTGAACACTGCTTCATCACCCTCAACTGCTGACACCTCACTAGCTCAGTGAAAGGCCCTTAGACACCCACAAGGACTGCTTTCCTCATTTCCTTTTTGAATTAAATTATTTATGACATGGTGGTTTGTGATGTTACATTTTGTTAATATAAAATACCAATTAATTCTTCAACTGTTTACTATATTTTGTATGTTTAAGAGAATATTGGCATTTATTTGGTGAATAAATGAACATGTAGAGATTTACATAGTGATTTGGTGTTTTTAAAATCATTGCATACCAAAATCACGTGGGGAATGCAGATACAGAGAAACCAGGATGTGTGTGATACATTTCTCAAAATCTCCCAACAGATTTGACTTTCTCAGCTTTCAGTAGTCATAGGACTACTGAAAAAGCCTTGCCAAGTACTTCCCAGACAACTGGGAGCCACTGGTTATCTAACCTAAACCATTAAGTCACATTTCAGTCAAAACTACAGCTAGGTTAGTGGATTCCATTCCCTTAAACATAAGCTGACAGGCACATTATTATCACTGGAAAGTTTAGAAAGGTGGATATCCACTCCTTACACATATTTAAAGCTTGCCCAGAAAGGGTCATCTGCTTTACCTCGTGTGGTCTAATGCACAGAAGGAACTAGAACAGACACTTGTGTGAGACACAGTACAGTGATATGCCCCATGACATTCACCTCTATACCCTTTTAATGATGAAGATCAAACAGACAAGTAAATGTTAGAGGAAAAACAGATACAATATGTGGGTGTTAATGAAGAAGTCCTTTGAAATCAAAATAGAAAAAGTTGATTGCCTGTGTAAGAATTCTGGTGACTGTCTATGAAATATCCTGGAGAAATTACACACTGAAAATCAAACTATCAGCACAGCCTAAGTAGGAAAACAAAAATATCATTATAAGGGGAAAGCATATAAGCGTTGCTTGACGTTCAAACAGTCTTATCAGGTTTTAGCTCTTTGAACTGGACGAGTGCCCTAGACAAGAGATAAATGCCACCAATCAGATGTCATCAACTGGCTTGTGCTAACAACTTTCTTTGTAATTCACAAAGAGTCAGGCAGAGTAACTGGCAAAGAAGCTCTCCAAAGACTTTTGGGTTGAGTATTGTCTGAGAATGAATCTCAACACAGCCTGAAAACTTCTCTTTCGAGAAATATCAAAAATAAGCTTTTTGAATAAATTAAAGGGAAGAAGCTGGTTGAAGTCTCTAGGAAACCTATAGTAATCATGGGTCATAGGACTACTGAAAAAGCCTTGCCA
Source organism: Dicrostonyx torquatus (assembly GCA_028555095.1). Taxonomy (NCBI): domain Eukaryota; kingdom Metazoa; phylum Chordata; class Mammalia; order Rodentia; family Cricetidae; genus Dicrostonyx; species Dicrostonyx torquatus. The sequence goes on from JAQHUG010000356.1 coordinate 894,426, forward strand.
AGTACTTCCCAGACAACTGGGAGCCACTGGTTATCTGGTAAAGTCAGACAGAAAGACAAGCATTTGGGAATTATATTTTTAAAAGAGACTAGTTATCACATTCTGCTGTCACTAAATGGACAGATTTCAGGGGCCATGAATTATTCCCCTATAATTATAGGTTCTGAGTGCAGAAAAAATATTATTTAAAAATCTAATCACAGAAGCTAGCTTTTTTGAGGCTCTATTGTGCTCATGTCCTGTATGTGAAATATTGTCTCATCATAATCACCATCATCCTCACCATCACCATCATTGTCACCATCATCATCTTCACCATCATCATTATCATCGTCACCATCACCATCATCATCACCATCGTCACCACCATCATCACCACCACCATCATCACCATCATTGTCACCATTACCATTATCACCATCATTGTCACCATCGCCATCATTATCTCTTTTTTGGTCTCATGTTGGAAAAGTGGGCTAATACTCAAAAGTTCCATACATAAAACTGGAGGGCAAAAATCTAAGAACAGATTTCTCCTGAAGACTATGAGTCCTCCAAGTTATTGACAAACAGTTTTGAGGAAGTCATAAAGTGAGCAACAGGAAAACTGCTGAAAATACTCAGGTCATTCTAAAGAATTTCAGAACCTGGGGTCTTGCTGTAGAATGAAAAGACAGGTCATCAGTGATAAAGCCTCGTGGATTGATCACTATGGATTCTGTTCCTTGTGGTCTATAGCTGTAGACGGGGAGGCTGGCTTTGTGGGTCACGCTATTCTGCTCCCATGCCCTATCCAGCTAATGAGGGCCACAGCACTGGCCAAATGCACTTGGTCAAATCTCAGTGGAAGCTTACAACCTGTCATGGTGAAGATATTTACACCTAAGAAATGGGCACTCATTCCAACTCTAGATGTGCTGTTTGTTTGTTTTGTTTTATAGCAATCCAGATTGTAGAACATCATGGCCCTAAGGGGACACACTCAAGACATTTTCGGACTTGTGACTAAAGAGCAAGGTGCCCTTTTGAGGAAACAAATGGAAACACAAGAAGGATAGTGATGACGCCTGCTGGGCTGAGACTGAATGTTGATTTAGTGACAAAATGCCTGTGAAGAGCTATCGAAGTTTAGGAGGTGAAAGTAAATAAAGCCAAGACACGAGAGGCTTTTGATAAACGGAGAAGCGCTTTCCTAGCTCTCATTTTGGGAGCTTTTCTAAGAAAGAAATTACAAAACTGTTAGAAAGCAGTTTTAGAAAGATTTGCTGTTCAGATGCAGCAAGCAGTGTCTGCTATAGGGAGCAGAGAAAGTGGGAGCAATTGAAGAAACAAAGGCTAGCGTCTGAGCCTCTTCTGAGCTGCGGTCCGCAGAGAGAGAACAGCATGGGTGGCTACTAGAGCCCGGGACGCTGCTTCAGAGAACCATGAAGATTAAGAAAATGTTTACTCTGACCATGAAAAGCTGAAAAACACTTTACTGCAGAGAAATGAAGAAAAGGAAGAGTGAACATTAGTGTCAAGTATCAACCGGACACAGTCGGGAATCGCCCAGGAGAAGGGACCCTGAGATACCTAGAAGGAGAAAGCTCGTTGGCGTGGGTTGCTCCATCAGTCTCTTCCTGACTGTGGATGTGCTACCTTGACTCCTTGGCAGGGATGGGCTGTGACCTGGAACTGAGATTCAAACAAGCCATTTCTTCTTTAAGTAGCTTTTATCAGGAAATTTTTATCACAATACCAGGAAAGGAAACTAGGACAGGAACCCAGAAAAATAATTACCAGGTAGCATGTATGTTCCTCATTTAACCACGGAGGAGCGGTGCCTCACGAATGCCCTGAAGCTTTGAAGGACCCTGTGCACGGATGGAACAGAACCAGAAACCAAATGAAGCAAAACCTGAACATTTAATTTCTTTTGGCTTTATTTTTGACTATTATTTTTCCTTTGTTAGAAATGTTTAAATATTAAAAATAATTTCTTGACACCATATCATCAAGTCATTTTTGTGAGATATCATAGATATCATATTAGGCATTTGGCTATCACAGTTTGGATGAGAAATAAAGTGAGGGGGGGTTTTGGCACAAGGTGCAACAAGGGTCCTAAAGAAAATTAACACATGATTCAAACCACCCCAGTGTCTTATGGAGGAGTGTGACCACATGTGAATCGGTGGCAATGGAAATATATTCCAATATTTCTATTTTAAAGTATTCCGCTGGCTACTGAGCACTGAGATTTTCCCACCATGATAAACAGCAGCAGGTAGATTGGAGCTGTGGCACTCAGAACTGGTCACTGGAGATGCCTGGGAAATTTTAGGTAGAGACTTAGATTTCCCCCGCCCCCACCAAATAGAATGAAGACTAATGGCAATTACTGCTCTTAGGATATTAAAACCAATTTGATGCTAGAAAGAAGGAAGGAAGCTCAGCACTTATTCTAAATTCATTAGGAAGGGGTGTGTGGAACCAAGGGAATCTTTGGATCACTGCTTGGGGACCTTGGGAATGAATGAAGCTTTGGTGGTGGAGTACTTGACATGGTCCAGAGTCTGTTGTGCATCAGGAGAGAATTAACAGTATCTGAGAACGTTTGTTGTCCTGTGATACCTGCTGGTCTTATTGATGTGTCACTTATTACTTAAATTTTAGCCTCAGAAAATCTATGTGGACTGGTGCATGTCTGAAATCCTGGCCTTGGGATGCGGAGGCAACATTCAAAAAACAACACGTAGGGGGCTGGAGAGGTGGCTCAGTGGTTAAGAGCATTGCCTGCTTTTCCAAAGGTCCTGAGTTCAATTCCCAGCAACCACACGGTGGCTTACAACCACCAGTAATGAGGTCTGGTGCCCTCTTCTGGCCTACAGACATACACACAGACAGAATATTGTATACATAATAAATAAATAAATAAATATTTAAAAAACAAAACAAAACAAGCAAACAAAAAACACGTGAAACAATCAGGAGATGTGATAGAAGGATGCCACATAGTCAGATTCTAGTGGCCTGGCCTAGTTAATTCTGCAACAGAAGCCGAGGAAGGATATAAACATGAGTAAGTCGAAATCAACATTATGTATGTATTTGATACAGAATGTTCAA
>JAQHUG010000356.1:904212-932137 GCA_028555095.1 Dicrostonyx torquatus
ACCTGCCTGCTTCTTCGGAGGAGCTCTTTCTGGTATAGTAATCTGTGTGTATTTTGGCCCCTATTAAACTTGTGTGTCTTAAATAAAACTTCCACACAAGACAACCACGGCTAGGCAGAGAAGTTCTGTCTCGAAAAACAAAACCAAACCTGGCTGATGAGCCAAATTTGATCCCTAGGATCCAGAGCGTAGAATGAGAAAATCAGTTCCTGCAGATTGTCCTCTGAGTTCTACATGCCTGCCTCGACACAGCGTGTACACACACACCCCAAATAAAAAATGAGACAAATAAATGTAATTTTAAAATATAAAATAATGTAACTAGGCAGATTATACTATATATGTTTCCGTGTGTGACTTAATTAATGGCAGTCTTAGAAACAGTGCCAACCTCAGTCTGCACATTAGGAAAGACTGAACTTGCAGGAGCTGCAGCTGGAGAAGAGAAGCAGTGTGTGTTAGTTATCACACTGCCCAACCTAGCTCACGACCCCGGCTTATCCCAGCATCTGCAGATGTTGCTCAAAGTCCCCTAAGTGCATTTTCCAGTGGACAAACCTAAATGATAATATGTTACACCAAACAAAACAGCACAACATAAAAGCACATTTTAGATGGTTAGTTGCCAAAATAAAAGGAAAGTTACAGGAAGAAAATTATCCAAAGTAATAATATTTGAGAGTGCCAATTGTGTTTGAACTTTAGCTCAGTGCACACACATGTAGCTCAATAACTCCACTCGAAACTACAAATTCCATTTCATAGAAAAGGAGCGGACTCTTGTCACTAGTGACCAAACTGATATGCTGGCACATCGATTACTTTGAAAAAAATCAAAAAGGAAATATGGAGGAATGCTAGCAATTGTGAGAGAAAATAAGGTATTTGCTGTAAAGTACACTAGGATCAATGTAGAAATAATAGAAATCCTAAGAAGAAAAGCAAAGAGCAGATGAAAGAAAACTAAAAATTGATCTAGGAGAGAAAGTGGGAGAAATAATGAGTGTAAAGTCTTACCTTGAAATTTAATAGTTAGCCATTTTACTGTGTATGGCAACAATAAATATTAGAGTAAACAGGGAAAAATACCACCTGTAGTACTTATAACATCTCAAAACCAAAAAACTTAGTAAATGGTAGGGTTAGTGAAGAAAAATTAATTTTATTAAAATTATCAAGCAATGTCTAAACCAAATCAGTAGATACTTAAGTGTGAATAAGTGGTATAAGTGATAATCTCCCCTTACTTAATATGTACATTGAACAGAATTGTGGGCAGAACCCAACAATACTTTAAATAGAATTAGGTAGGACAATTTGATATTTATGAGAAGTATGGTTTCCAAACATTAACCAATAAAACCATGAGGTAAAAGAATGATGAGATGCTTACAAACTTTAGAATGTTGCATTATGACAGAGCTGATATGTACCTAGGTCAACAGAAAAAGAGACAGCCTGGATTGGCTTTCATTAGATGCATGCATACATTCATGTATACATAGATGCATCCATACTTATATAAGTAAAGAAAACATAAATTATTAAATTTATTATTATATTGTATTAAATATGCTAGCTTAACTCTCCAAAGATTAAAAAAAAAGCTTCATTATCATCTAAAACCACAAGCAAACTAGAAATGCTATGGAAATTACTCACTTACTTAAAACAAAAGAAAAGAAATCTACAAAAAATTGGACTTGCATAATGACATAATACATATTTATTCCGTGTGTGTGTGTGTGTGTGTGTGTGTGTGTGTGTGTGTGTGTAGGGTGTAAACCCTTTCTGAAGCAAACTCTCAATAAGCAAACAATAGCATTAGAAAAATATATTTCCAAAGCCAATGATAGAGCAAAGATTGTCTATAATATCATGAATAAAATATTAAAATAAATAAGAAACAAAGAACTCAATAGAAATATGGTAAAGGGCTGTGAAATCACAAATCATAGACAAAAATGCTTAACTTTATCAATATTGATGAAAACACAAACCAAACACAATGAAACAACAGGCTTCCAAAACTTACAAACTGTGGCAGTGTCTCTGAAGAAAAGCTATACCAACACCTTACAGGAAATGTGAGTGTGGGGATCCCCTAGGAACCAACTAGCATGTGCCCTGTGAGCCCCAGCTCACCAACATTTACAAACAAAAAACTGTTGGTTTTATATTCACTCTGACCACAAATAAACACAAACACAAAATCTTGTGAAGCAAATGCCCACACATCTGAGGGGTGAAGACCCAGCACAGAGCAACAAATCATTTATCAGAAAAAAAAAAAAAGGTTAGAGTCTCAACCATTGATGAGTGAACCTCGGCATTCTATCATCAAGTCAGACACAGTTACAGCAAATATGCAAACACCACATTAGCAATTTAAATGATTTCAAAAGCACATGTGAGAAACTTAACATAGCACAAACATATGTTTGTCTTTGTAGTATCATATGAAATAAAGCATGGAGGAGTTGACTCTGATGACCACCAAATTCCTCTGGATGTAGAAGGGGTCAGATGATATTTTGTATGAAGGATGGAGAACAGAACCACAATAAAAGACAATTGGGAATAGCAACCTATACAAAAATATGCAAAATTTCATATGGAAACATAATTACTATGTGAATGTATTTGTGATCAAGAAATTGAAATTATGGGGTCAGAGAGACCCTTCAGCATTTATGAGCAGTAGCTACTCTTGCAAAGGACTCAGGTTGAGCTTGAGCTTCCAGAAGCATTAGGGCAGCTAACCATCAGTAACTCCATGTTTAGATGATCCAACACTTTCTTCTGGTCCCTGTGGGCACCAGGTGTGAACAGATGAAACATTAAAGTAAAAACAAATCTTTCTTTAAAGAAATAGTTTTATGAGGTTCTTTTCTTTCTTTCTTTCTTTCTTTCTTTCTTTCTTTCTTTCTTTCTTTCTTTCTTTCTTTCTTTCTAATAGCGTTTTCCTTTTTCTTCAAGTAGGAAAGTTCCGCTGGTGTACTTAGGAACTATCTGAGAGGAAGGTGATCCCTAAGCTTTGATTGCAAATGCTTGACTGCATACCCAAGTTCTACCCCAACTAGAGGCAAGAGTCTGATTGTATTTTCTGACTTTCCTTGTTCCAAACTTATTAATGTGTAATGAAGCTTTTAAGAATGAATACAATAGTATCGTTAACTGCTAAGTACACTATCAGGTACAAAGGAAGAGTTAAACATATTAACTGTTGGTACAATCACCCTATGGTGCTTACAGATTAACCAAATGTGGGTCCTGGTTAAAGAGAAACTGTGGATGCAGAGCAAGATAGCTTTACTATTTAAATTAGCTGATGAGGGATAATCATGCTGCATTTAAATTCTACCTCCTGGGTTATGTTCAGATAGGAAATAAAAATCTCTCATGATACTCAAAGCCCTCAAAAACAGTCTTTTACCTAATTTCAAAAATTCTGAGTGTAACTGTACTCTATTTACATATCTCATTTATTTTACAAATAATTCTCATGGGATGGATCTACTTTAAAAGTTACTTTCAGGCTCAAACAAAAAAGACATTGACTGACATTGTCCCTGCACTATTTCTGCAGTTACATTGAATGTAAGTTACAGTCTGATACAGTCTAATACTGTTATATTGTAGTTGAAATGTGTGTGAAAGTTTGTTTCTATGCTAGATACATCTAGTTTTAATCTCAGATCCAAACTAAAATAGTTCGTTGCTACTGGTGAATGGAAGCATTCTGTAAACTGTAAATATTCTACACCTTTACATGTAGCAGAATATTTTACAGAGTCTCTGTCACCTTAAGTAAGAGTCTAGGATGAGGCTCTAAAATTGAGGACAGAGGTGACAAATGTTCACATCTTAAAAGAGGTGCCAGACACTCTTCCCCAGGCCATGTAAGATAAATCTGGACATTGTTCTTACGTCCTTTCTTTATCACCTATCACCAGTTGTAGATATAACGAGTATGGAGGGGGTAATGGAGCTTTCTGGAAGAGCAGCTGGCCTGGATGAGGGAGGGTCAAGCTTCCACCTCCTCATTTCACACCATGTGCAAGAGACAGCTCTTTGCATCAACTACTGAGCACTAAAAACTTAGGGCCATGAGTCAGGATGCAGGATACTAGACAGGGAGAATTGTGAACCCCTTACTGATTGGGATTCCCCTCTGTATGCTGTGATTACTATTAATGAATAAAAAAAGCTGTCTTAAACCTATAGAAGGGCAGAACAGAGATAGGCAGGGAAAACTAAACTGAATGCTGGGAGAAGGAAGATGGAGTCCAGAGACACCATGTAGCTGCTGCCCAGAACAAACATGCCGGAACCTTGCTGGTGAGCCACAGCCACATGGCAATACAAAGATTAATAGAAATGGGTTAAATTAAGGTGTAAGAGCTAGCCAATAAGAAGCTAGAACTAAAAGGCCAAGTGGCAATTTAATTAATACAGTTTCTGAGTGGTTATTTCAGGAGTCTGGGCAGCCGGGAACAAACAAGTAGGCTCCTCCTACACCTTACTTCTGTTTCTTAGTCTCATGTCAAAGCCACGAAGAGAAAAGATGAAAAGGAAAGGACATGGAGTCTTGTCAGTGCCTGCCTCCCCACCTGTTCTCTGGGCACTCACGGCAAGCCTGGGAACTTGACAGAGAGCTGCCTTGAATTCAAATACAGTTGAAAGTTATGCTGTGTGATATATTTTTAATATCAGAAAATAACAGTCCTAATAACCAATGTCTGTTTTAAGGTTATTTTGGGAAAAGCTGAGAGATTGTCCCCAGAGGGTAGAGGGGGAGGCCCAGATATTGGAGGAGAGTGGCAAGAACGACAAGCCTGCTTTCTGGCTGTTTCAGACTGTGTGGGGTTCTAAGCAAACATCCTCCCCTGTTTTGATCTCACACTGTGCATTTTGCTGACCCTTGAATATTTTGCAGTGTTCTAGTCTTGCCCTTCACAACCCCATTTCTACAGTGTTTTTTTCTTAATGTCTTTGAACAAATTAGTCCTTGTGCAAACAGCCATACAGCATCATAGCCTCGGATGTGGTTTGACTCCTCTGACACAGTGAGGGATTTTGACATGTTGGTGTGCTGTTCTTCTGTCACTCCCAGAGCTTAGAACAATCTCACTTGAGCCAAACCTCCACCATTAGCTGAGCCAGTTGCTAGGAAATGAGTTGATGAGTACAGTCAGACTCCAGGACCCGATGACGCTTGCTGCATCCCCAACCTCTGTGGGGTAGATCTAGAGAACAGCCACAGACAGAAGAATGCATCCCATGCTTTTCTAAAGACTCAGCAGAGGAGAGCCGAGCCAGCTGTGTGTGTGAGCCAGGAACATAGAGGTACAAGTGTGGTGTCTGTGTGAAGCATACGGCTGTTCCTGTCTGGGAATGTGTCAGGCCTTGGGAATGAAAATTAAAGACATGGAAGCTACTCTGATCCTTGTCTAAAGTATTACAAATAAAACTTGCAATTCTGTAACATGAATCCCAATTCAGGAAATGTATGGTCATCTTTAGCAGAGAGCAGCAAACACTTAGAACCGGAGAAATTTGAGTTTCCTGTTGCAGGAAGATGGGGGAAGATGAGACCCAGAGATAGACACCATTTGAGCTGGTGAAGAAGTCTGGGCATCAGCACCCACTTCCTCATGGCATTCTGTGCTGACAGTGTCTGCTGATTGCACAATCTCCATTAAGTGGTTTTGTTGGTGATGGTTGTTTTAATGGTACATCCACATTCAACCTAAGTTTACAAGGGTATTCATAGCTCGGGAAGGTCATAACATCCATCCCTCTGTTGTCTAAGCTTGAGGCAGAGTTTTCTCTCACTACCTAGCTGGACTATTAAATGTCCTCTAGAAGAATTGACGTTCCTGAACTACTAAATTGAAGGACAAATGTCCTCCCAAACTCGTTCCTCTTTTAACCCCAAGTCTTTCTAAGAACCCGTACCACTCCTCTAAAATGTAGTGATGAAGAAATACAGGCATTACATATCAGTCTCTGTGGGAGAGGAAGAACCAAACTTTAGCATTGACCAACCTTGTCCCTAAAAGCCTCCAGGGTGTTCATTAATTCCTCACAGTGTTAATGGAAAAATCATCCTATTTTTGCCTTAGTAGAGTTGAGTTTAATATCTCCCTACTATTTCAACATCACTGATTACAGTCTGTTTTGTCTAGCCTATTTCATTCCATCTAATGTAATTTTCCTTTGATGTCCTTCATAGTACCTCAAACTATGCCATGACAGTGAGAATAGCTGTCATCAGTATAAATAAGGAGATATATACACATATGTATGCATGCATATATTCAATGACATTTATCAATATGATAAACCAAAGGTTCCCAGTGAAGGCAAATTTTGGTTCCCAGCCCCCCCAAAAAATTGTCAAGACCTTCTGAATAATTACTGCTGGGGAGATCTGAGGAGGTGGGCTGCTGGAATCTGGTGTGCTAAGGCCAGAGATACTAAGCATTTTAAAGCTCCAAAAGAATCACGGCTTACATGATGCCACGGTGGAGAGGTCTTTGTAAAGGAATTTGGATCCCAAGAGCAACTATGGGCAGGAAACTTTATTATTAATAAATAAATAAGATCCCAAGAGCACTCTTCTCTGTGACTTAACCCAGCCAGGAAAAGAAGATTATGTCAAAGCCTTCAGTAGAACAAAACATATCTCCTAGGACAGCAGAGGCAGGCTCCTGAGGAGAACAGACTGTATCTCCTAGAACAGCAGAGGCAGGCTCCTGAGGAGAAACTAAGCATCTCATGAAGAGAGTACCAGTGAGAAATTTGTCAGACGTGAAATGTTAACACCAAACATATTTTAAAAAATAAAGAATCTATAAATTGACTCCTAGAAAAATAAATCCCATCTAATGAAATCTCAAGTTTATTATCTGGTATATCTATGCCACACCAACACTTTCCACACCATGATTCTTATAAAAATGTAAGATCCATATAATCCAATCTGTTGATTTGCTGTGTCACCTTGCACTCACAATCCACATAAAGGTATTTTCTAATAAGAATCTAATTAGATGTTTAATTAGACTACATAGTCTATGGAACTGCCACTCTGCAATTATCTGATTTAGAATTTCATTCCCATCAACCTACTCTTGCACTAAAAACTCCAATTAATCCAACACAGCACCACACCACCACTCAATGTCTACCTGCAAAGCAATGGCTCTTACCCATTGCCTCCTTGGAAAAGATTACTATGAATTTGCAGCTGTTTTCTCTGTGTTTGGCAACTTATCAGAAGAAGATTGCTTGGTATCTTTTTCGTTTACCCAAAAAGCAGTTATTTTAGTAATAACAAAAACCAAATCAATGTAATTCATTTTGTGGTACCAAGATTTCATTTCATTTGATCAATGAAATAACACCGAATGAACCCCTTTCTCCTCATTTGCATACAGCTTGAAAACTCATCTCAGGACCAAACAGTTAAAGGTAAATGTGAATAGATCAGAGGCAAATAAATTTGTCTTAGCTCATAATGGAAAGATCTAATGAGTTTTCACCAAGCAGTAGCCAGCAAATATCACACCTTATTTAGGTTTGTCTCACATTTAGAATTTATATGTTATGTTTGCCTTATGCCTTTAAAGCAATACCATCAGGATCGCTTGAGCATCCTAAAAGCTATCATTCAAGTGAAGTAAAAGTGTGACAGATCCCTTTCAGTTTACACTCAGTGAGCCATGACCAAGTGTTGAGAGAATCTTCCTAGGAAAAACACTGTGGCACCAATGACAGGAGATGAGAAAGAGATGTCCCCAGTGGACTGGAAGCCAGGAGAAATCCTAAAAGTCCTGGGCCCAGTTGGTCTTTTTATTTTATATTCTAAAACCACAAGGCGGGGCGGCCAAGCCAGCTCTATTTTACAGAAGCACATGGGGCAGTCAGCTGGTTGTTAAGGGCAACTGTCCATGGCTTCAGCTTTTTCCCCAGGCCATTGTGTTTTGGGTAAGAAATGATGCTGTGTTTGGCAAATAGGCAGTTCAAGCATGCGTTACATAAATCAGTATCTAATAATTGGTCTTCTCTACCTTATTCTACTTCACAAATCAGTAAGAACCAGTGTTTTTAAATCACCAGAGAACACGCATTTAAAGGAAAAAAGCAATGGGCTTCTTAGCTCCAAATTTCCTAAGACAATTTTCGGTTTAGATATACTTGTCAGTTCCAAATTGAATGTGACTCGGGTCTTTGAAATCCCGAGAAATGAGTATCTTATTTCATTTCTATTCCTTCAGAAAGCAGAATTGAATCCAAATGTTCAAATTCTGTTCTCATTTTATGATTTCCACAGGGTGTGTTTTGGTTAGTCCAGTGTGCAATTCCTACTTTAAATTTCTTATGTGTTCATTTTTCAGTTCTATCCCAAAATTTCAAGTTAAGGAATAAAATCCTCAAAGTACTAGTTTTCCCCAGGGGCGTTTGACAAAGGGAGCCTTGAGATGAAACTGCTGGATCAGGGCATGATCAGAATTTTATAGAGGGAGAGATACGGAGACTAGAAACTCAGCAGAGTGAGCTTCACAATAGCTATCAAAGACTGAATATGGTCAGCTTGACACTTGTGGGAGTTTGACAGAAAAGGCCCTATTAGGAGGTGTGGCCTTTTTGGAGGAAGTGTGTCACTGTGGGGCTGGACTTTGAGGTCTTTTTCTTAAGCTTCACTTGATGTGACAGTCAGTCAGCTTTCTGTGGCCTGCAAGACGCAGCACTTTTACATCTTGCAGCACAGTTACATGTATTCCTCTACAAAATAATGGACTGAACCTCGGAAATGGTAAGCGAGCCACCTTCATTTAAATCTTTTCTTTATAAGTGTTGCCATGGTCATGGTGTCTCTTCACAGCACTAATAAATCCTAGCTGAGATGATGCTCCTCCTATAGGACAACTCTGTCTGGAAAATTCTTAGAAATGTCTGGAAAGGACCCATCTACAAATCAGCACTAGGCCTGATTCTGAGGTAACAAGACCTTTAACGTTTTCTGGTAAGTACTACTTGATCGTCTAAGTAAAAGTGTAAAAGCTTGCATCAGTAATTCTCAAATTTAACAGCATCTTTGATTAACTTGCCAAACATGGGTATTTACTTCTAGTTTTCCTTGTTGTTTATTGGGTAGGGATGTAATTTAATTATGCTTCTCCCTTCCCTTTCCTCCCTCCAAATTCACCATATATCCAACCCAAATCCATGGCCTCTTTTTTTTTTCATTAATTGTTATTCTTTAATACTCTCCCAGGTGCAAAATGAGAAACTTCACAATTATTCTATAAAGGCTAAGATTGGCTATCAATTTGGTGGAACCTAGAAGCACAGAAGAAACTAGCTTGACCCATCCTACAAGCACCTGGGAAAAGTCTTAATGAGGAAGGACCCAGTGAGGTATGGCAAGGCCTGTGGGCATGTCTGACAATTAAGTGCTCAGCCCTACTCTAAATGGGACATCTATGTTGTTCCCTTGAAGGCTCAGGAACCATCATGGAGGAAGAGCATGTAAGTGCTGGAAGAGCTAGAGAATGGGGGCGTGAGTGGCTGCATGTTATACAGCCGCCGCCGCACTCAGGGAATCACTGCTGCTGAGGTCACCCACACAAAACACGTAAGATTGTGCTGATAAACTTTTTGTCACAGATAAAGGGTCCTTGAGGCCCCACTTCTACCTAAGGGATTCATGTCAGTTAATGCTTGCTGGAGGGGAGGATCACCCTCTCTTCAATGATGCAGTCACTGACAAATTCCTCCAGTAAACTACCTTTCACCCATGTTCAGGTGAACCACTCGAATTGAATTCAGCAGTTACAGGCATCACAATAGCAGGAGAATTTGCCAGGAAGAAGGCTCTCCACAGGAGAGGAAGGATGAAAGCGAGTGAAGACATCTGCGAGTCTTTGCATGCATGCCTGAAATTGTCAAAGAGTTAAAATATATTCAAGAGAAAAAAACAAAATTCTTGAACAACTTCAATTTTCATGTAGTGTATATTATAAATTTGGAAACATTGCTAAGAATTTTTAATAAACTGCATTTTAAATATTGTGTGGCTGAAATGTTTTACATGGGAGAGGCTTTTGGCAGCTTTTAGAATATCGTGAACAAATATGCATGCGCTTCTCTGTGCTGGGAACTGTTTGAGATTGCGAGCGCACACAAGGGAGCAAGCACTGTGCCGGAGTCCATTTGGACTGCCATAAGAAAATGCCATAAACTGAGAAGGCTATAACCAATTTATTGAGAAGTTTACTTCTCAAGGTTGGGGGTAGTGGGTAGTGGTAATTCCAAACGGAAGATACCAACACATGTGGCCTCTAGAGGGAACCTGCTTTCTGGTTCACAGATCTTTGGAGCTTCTTTTACAAGATCCCTAATTCTTTCCTGGCGTTTCCATCCTTATGCCCTAATCAACTTCTTATAACTGCAACCCTGTTCCACTAGAAGCCAGTGCCTCACATAGGGACTGGGGTACATACGTTTGTAGTACGGACGTAAAGTTTCTTCTCTATGGAATTCATGTACAAAGCAAGCAAAACAGACAACAGAAGATACATGAGTGGGAACATGAGCCACTCTGGTCTTAAAGAAAGGAAAATGTTTCGAGCTCTCTGATCTCTTAAAACGGCCAGGCTAGAGAGGGTGGATGCCAAGCACAGCGCTTTAGGCAGGAGCGTGGTGTTTGATCTGAGATGTGAACAATATGTAGAAATCAGCAATATGGAAATTTCAAGCCCATGTAAGTATGAGGAGAACAGAATGGTGGTGCATTCCCGGAAGCTTTAAATTACCTGACGCAGACATCTTCACGAGACACAAGCAGAGCGGGGGAGCAGTCAAAACGCCTGTCCTCAGTTCTCCTATAGCTTGTCTCAAGGCTCACTGAAACGTTAGCTCATCGCTCCGTCCTGAGAAGCCTAACGGAAGTCAACCCTTTGTTACATCAGCACCATTGACAAGGAGAATTCATACGCCGTTCTCCTAAGCTTCTAACCAGAGACGGAGTCAGACCAGGTCAGTACGGATAGAGTCGGAGCAGGTAAGTACGGACGGAGTCGGAGCAGGTAAGTACGGACGGAGTCGGAGCAGGTAAGTACGGATGGAAGGCTCTGCTGTGCTTTACTTTGACGACAACTTTTAAATACATTTACAATGACTCTTAACATTCACCGTTTGTGCTTTTTATTATATTTTATGGTAATTTACAAAGCTGAACTATATCACACTGGCACAAGCGTTTGCGTTCATAATTAAAAGTCTTGTCTAGTCTATGTGTCGATGCCAGCATAGGGCCTACTGAAGCTACTCAGGGGTTTCTTTTGGCACAAAATAGCATTTTGACTTTGGCTGAGTATGTTGGTCCTGACTGGAATGCCAGCACTCCGGAAGTGGAGGAATAATGACGGTAAGTTTGAAGCCACCTCCATTACATAGTAAAGCCTTGCCTGGGAAGGGAATAAAAATAGCATTAAGAATAATATTAAGAACAATCATAAAGTGAGTTTAAAGGAGAGCAATCACCTAGCATACAACAATGTTTCAAAAATAGGTGGTGAATGCTGAGTCAGTGGGAAAAATCGTACGTAAACGTGTGTACAATTTGAGATGATCTCTCTTCTACGTATAATGAAAGATGTAAAGATGAGACTTGGGTCAAAACGTTCTTTCTTCTCGCTATGGCCATCTAGGAAGTGGTATTCACTGTTTTTACATCAGTGAAACGTTTGATATTGGAACTGGGAAACCTGAAAGCCTAAGGTACCCTAAAGATGCATGTGACACATGGAGAAGTGATGTGAAAGGACCTCTCAAGTGGTGCTTGTAAGTGTTCTCCATGTCTTGGATACTTCCTCTGTACACACAAACGTTTCCACAGAAGCCAGTCTGGAGGTCCAGCACTCACATTTGAAAAGCAAATCCAACAGACAATGGGATGGCAGTGCTCTCCATCCAAGGAACGGACGGATTCAGGGAGAGGCTAAAAAGGCAGCTTTTATGCCAAGACTCTCTGGACCACTCTATGGGAGTGGGCTCAGAGCGAGAATGATGACTGACTGGGCGAGTTTCGAGAGAAAGTTCCTTGTTTGTATCATTATTAGCAGTACAAAAATCATTGAGTCAATAAAATAAAGGCCGTAATAAACTACAAAATATTTGCTAATGCCATTTTAAAAAATCATTATAGCTGTTTCTTGGTTCCTGTGAAAATGTAAATGCCTGCTTATTGGAAAATTGCTTAATTAAATAATATTTCTCAAGAACAGCATTGTTCCAAGTCAAAGATTCATTTCATCTTCTACTATTGCATACCATAAGCATATCTTAAACATGGTTCCTAAAGGGATTCATTTGGTGGAGGAGGCAGGAAGAGCTGACTAAAGTCTTCCATCACAAATGTCACTTACACAAGGTCAACCCAGTCAGCCATCTTCTCCAGGGAAAACGAAAGTGCACGAAGTCCTGGTTGTTGTGAAGGTCAGAAGAAGAATGGTCCCTGCTTTACTCTGTTGGAAATGAGGGCCCTAGGGGTCCCGGTTCATTACTGGCAAGTACTGGCACTTCCCAGGTCATTGTCAAATACTGAAGGGATATTGGAAATTAATCACTGACAATAGGAATCTAGAGATCAATGAACATTATTGGTCCTAAAAAGGTAAACAACTAGTCAGTGCTGTGGACAGTGAAGCCAATAACAGAAAGTTGTATGATGCTTGCTTCACAGGCACCTGTCAATCATTCCTCGCAGTCAAACAATTGTTCTTCTATCACAACTGTGGCTCACAAAAAGTAAGTCATCTGCCGCAGGTGAGCAATGGACTGAGCTGAGCCCTGGGATCTAGTAGCGGGCATCAAAGTACCATATTTTTAGTTTTTGGTTTTATTACAATAACGTGAAAGAGTATATCCTGCCAAGGGCCCTAACAGTCTCAACTGCACTTCTGCATTGTCTCCTCTGGTCTTTCCAGATCCACACTGCTCACCTTAATCCACATCCTGGTACTTGTCTGGTTAGCACTAATGGGATTCCAGATGATACTGCCTGGAACTCAGAGGTGAAGGACAAGTGACCCAGGTCCATCTCAGGTCACTACATCAGGTTGGTTGCATCCCTCTATTGAAAGATGGAGCTTTGCTAAGTGATGCAGTGCCCTCTAGATTCTGGTGCCTTCTCTCTCCTCTGCTCCACTGTTGCACTCATTGCATTCTGCCTGCTTTTCCCCATAAACTCTCACAATGCCTCTGAAAATTCGCTCTTTCTACCAAACTTTCTGATTTGCCTTTACAAAAATCTAAGCAGTGCACTAAGATTTGAGCCTTATCTGTGCACAGCTATGAAGCAGACAGGGCAGCATAACATGCATTATCTTCATCATCTCACCCTCTGCATATGTGGCCCATTTCTATGACTATATGAAATCTGTTCCGGTGGAGCTCCAATACTGCCATGGCACGGGTACTAGCCAGCAGTTTATCATCTTGTCATGACCCGGGGGCATCTGGGAAGAGAGAACCTCAGTTGAGAAAATGCCTCCTCCATCAGATTGTCTTGCAGTCAAGTCTGTGGGGGCATCTTCTAGATAAATGATACTGGGCTGCCGACCACTGGGGAAGGCCTCTCGCAAGGATCCCCAGCTGGTTATTCACAAACTCATGGTTATCTCATTTAAAGATCAAGGACAAGTTCTGTTTTCAAATACGAAACTTACAGTGAATTAAACTTCCAAGGTGAGCTCCCAAGGGTCATTGGACTCCTTTCTTGTCCTCTCAAGTTACTCTTTCTAGAAGAAGCCGGTGGCATTGGGAAGGGAAACTCAATTCCTCAATGCAGTGTCCACTGTTCATTATTTGGTTAAGATAGCTCATCCGGAGCAAGTGAAGTCTTCAACTGTGTGTCTCCTGGATGAATGTAACCTCATGATATCTTTGAAACAATACGACTCCTAAAAGCAGAGACAAACTGTATGTGATCATAAGTGTGTGCTTAGAGATATTTAAAACACTCTTCATTCTGTTTTCCTATCTTATACAAAGTTTATGGTGTGTGTGTGTGTCCCCATCTTTTCCCACAGACACTCATTTTTCAAGGAAGCCCTCCACATGGGAAAACAGTAGCACATTTAAAAGTGTAAGTGCTCTCAAAATCTGTGCCCATGTTTGCCCTGCACACAGGATAAAAGGCACTTTACAAGGGTCTTTATCTAGGAAAATATCCTCCAAACTGAATGCCACATTCCCAGGATATTACGTTAGCTTTATTAATTCACACTCTCATTTGTTTGCATCACCACAGGATGATTCCACATCATCACAGCAACATGAAACATCGTGCTGCTGACACTGAGTCTGGTGGGGAGGGAGTTCACAGAGCAATGTGCTCATGCTTGGCCATTCCCTATGTTAACTTAGAAAATGGAATAAGGAGAGAGAGAGTTAGTTAGAAAAAGAGGGGCAGATGACTAGAATATTGTCAGGGTACAGCAGTGCATTAACAAACATGTATTTCTATTAATTAGAACTTTACTGTGGGTTATGATGACCTAAGACAAGAAGTGCTAAGGCAGGAATGCCACCAGAGGCACCCAAAGCAAAGAGCACACCCTCCTTCTCCATGCCCTCTATTCTATGTAGAAATCATTACTCACAACACTTTCAGATAGACATCAGCATATGATAAAATTTAATAAGGCGAATGTTTGCTGATACTACCATATTTTCAAAATTAAAATTATCAAAGGAATTCAAAATTAATTTTTAACAACTTTCTGGGTATCTGTAGACTGACTGTAGAAAAAAAATCATTCAGTATTATATCTCAATGGGCTTGAAAACTCAAATTATTTTTTAATATTAATGTTAATTTTCTCTAGAAATTTCAGGATTCCAAATTAACCTTAAAAGGCTAACAGTATAAATTTGCATTTAAAATGAAATACTAAATTGAGAAAATTATGCTTCTTCAAAGAACAGCTGCTTAACTCTTAAAATATTTTATTTTTATTTTAAATTATATGTATGTGGCAATGTGTACAATTTCCTCAGAGACCAGAGGAGGGCAGTAGATTCTCTGAAACTGTGGATATAAGAAGTTATGACCCTTCCACATGAGTGCTGTGGGAACTGACCCAAAATCTTCTCTAAAACCATGTGCTCTTAACCACTGAACCATTTCCCAGGCCCTTATTTTATTTTTATTTTTCATTCGGTTTTTCTTTTTGCACAAGTTTACCAAACCTTTTTTTCAGAATTGTTACAATCATAACAATTTTTTTTAAAAAATTAGATTCAAATGTTTTATTCTTAAATAAGTTGTAGCAAATTTGATTAAATATAAAACCAAAAATGATGGTAGAGTCATGGCTTTGGAATAGGAATCCCAAACTGCCTCTCTAGAAGTCTCCCTGGACACAGGCTCATGTGGTTAGTGGGAGCGTTAGGGTTTTAAGGCACTTCAGGCTTTGTTCGGTATCTATTTCCATGTAAGGCTAGTGTTCATGTTTACAAATGATTGCAGGAGAAGAAAGAAGCAAACTCACTTCTCACCTTAAATTGTGAGAAAGTCTCATATTAATTGATTCTATTTATTCTGCTTATTATTCTGTAAAATTAACATATTTGCTGATCAAGGGATTTTGATGCATACCTAGTAATATAAATCTTCAAATGAGTTGGTTATTTAGGTAAACCTGTAGATCGGGTTTTTCTGTGTAAGGTAATTTCAAGAGATTGATATATTTACTCTGAGAAATCACTAATGATTTAATTATGAGAAGTCTTAAACACTGGACCATATCCAATGTCTAATTTTAAAAAGATCTCAGTTTTGAACATTCCGTAATATTTTTTGAGTGACATGAATGCATAAACAAATGACTACACTCATGTTGATTCTGAAAATATCTTAGTGCAAATATACTGCACTTATCTGAAAAATACTTATAATCTTAATATTAATCTTAATTTTCTTTGGATATGTGTTTTAGACCCCTTTAAAACTGTAGAACTAACATTACTACAGCCTCACGCCCCAGATCTATACTCAAAACTATGAATTATGAAATAATTTCTAAGAAAAAATCGTACAAACCATCAAAGTAGTACCAGCTAAAATGGATAAAATATTGGTCCTGACATCAAGGAGATGGAAAATATAATCATGGAAATTAAGTTAAATTACATAAAACAATTAGGGAAAATTAAGTGTTATGATGTATAACAGGATTTCCCAAAATACCTACATAATGTTAATAGATGTTCATTATAAAAAGTAAAAGGCTTCTGTGATCAAATAAGTTTGGGAAATATTTCTTAAGACATCAGCCTCTTGGCAATTCACAATTCCATTAGCTCACTAATGACTGCAAAGTTTTCCAGCACGGAAAATGGCTGTACTTTTGAGCACCCAGAATAGCAAAATTTTCTTTGACTATAGAAATAGTTGTTAAAATTGCCTTTATACACACACACACACACACACACACACACACACACACACACATTTCTAGGGTCAGGCTAGTGAGATGGCTCAATGGTTAAGAGTAGAGGCTGGTCTTCCAGAGAACCCAGATTCAATTCCCGGCACCCACATAACAGCTCACAGCTGTCTGTAGTTCAGTTCCAGGGGATTCAACATCTTCACACAGACATGCAGACAGGCAAAACACCAACACATAAAAACTAAAAATAAATAAAATTTCTAGAATCAAAGGTCAACACTTTGATATCAAACCTCTACATAAACCAATAGTTATTGATCTCTTGATAACAGTTACAAGTGAAAGAATTTGTTCTTAAAGAACAGAAATGCCCATCTAACCAAAGTTTGTTTAAAAGTGCTTGGGTTTTGTTCAGACTTTGCCTAATTATAGCATATCAGTTAAAAATATCAGGTGGGTATAACTGATTCATGTGATCAGTGACTGTGGTTGAAGGCATATAGTTATGTGGATAAAGGAATTATGAGACAATATTTTGTTATTGCCCTACAAAGCCCACTAGGTTTCTGGTATGTCCAAGCTAACTCTTGAGATGTCCTTAACTGTGGTTTGTAGATTAGATGGGTAGAAATGGTCTTTGTCCTCCCCAAAAGAGACGACGGTGATAAACCACAGTTAAGAGGAGGGCCAACAGAGGGAAACTTCCTCAGTACTTCCTACTTGCAACAACTGACAAAAGGAAGGCTATGGACCCGAGTCCCCCCCAATCCTATCACCACGAGGAGGACCAGACCCCCACTAATCATAACAGTAAAAGCAGTTAATTAAAATGTCCAACAGGAAGGTATAAGCAAACACTAGAGTGATCACTGTCTCTTTAGCAATCCAAGGAACCACACTTCCTATGCTTAAATCCATATGGCATACTGTTTACATATTCGTTTCTCACTAGTGATTGCCTCCTTCATAATAAAAATGCTACCCAGTCCTTGACTCAGTTTGATAGTACTGAGTCATGCAACAAAGGAAGATAAGGCCATTATTTTTTAAACCTAAAAATCCAAAAATGGTTAAATACTTCTTTAAAAGCCATCTCGGAGGAAACTGACAGTGTAATTCTTTCCACTTCAATGGCTATCAAAATGCCTGAAATCACTTCCAGGTATGATCAATCCCAAGACCAGTCATGGAGGCC
This sequence comes from Dicrostonyx torquatus, assembly GCA_028555095.1. NCBI lineage: Eukaryota > Metazoa > Chordata > Mammalia > Rodentia > Cricetidae > Dicrostonyx > Dicrostonyx torquatus. Next base: position 921,877 of record JAQHUG010000356.1, read on the forward strand.
AAAGGAAAACTAAGGAGAAGCCAAATGGGTGAATGCTTTTGTGAGCCTGTTGAGAGTCCAAAGGGACTTTGATTTGGACATTTAAACAGAAAAGCTCTGTTTTGGCTTCTTTGTCCCCTATGTATGGCCTGTACCACTAATAGCTCTAGCTCTACTTCTTTCTTTCAGGCGCCTGTCAATCTCCTCTCTGCATCTAGAAGGTATGCAAATATGACCACTAGGAAATGTTTGCTGGGGTCTTTTAGATAGGCCTGTGGACAGGTACTCCAACTATCACACCTGATACCCCCATTCAGCTGGAAGAAGATAAAATGGTCAGTATCCCAATTGCATAATGGCAATAACAGTTATTTGTTCAGAGAGGAAAATGATGAGAAGAGGCAAAAATTGGGTAGGCTGTTAAAAAAACAAGAAAAAGAAAAAATGACCAGTTTATTCTTGGCTTAAAGTTAGAAATGTCTTTGGGCTTTTTGACAGTCCCCTGCTTGCCAGAAGCAGGAATGCCAGGAGCATTGGGGGCTCTGATTCATGATCCAGTTCCAAAATGAGTTAATGGTTATCTCATCAGAGAATATAATGTCAGGGTAGTGATAAAGTCTCATTAAGAAAGAAAAAACCCATGTGATTTTTCTTGGAGCTTGTGTCCTGTGGATTTGCCTTGTCCAATTTTGATGTGATTTTGTTTTAACTTACTATATTTTATTTTGTTTTATTGTTATCTCTTAGAAGCCTGTTCTTTTCTAATGAGAGACAGGCAGGAAGTGAATCTGGAAGGAAAAGGATGCCGGGAGGAACTGATAGCAGGGAGTAGAGTGAGGGAACATTGTTATTAGGATATATTGTATGACAAAATAAACTGTTTTTAATAAATGGGAAAAATAAAATAACATTAGAAGTTGAAAAAAACTCCTGAGAATCACAGCTTGACTGTCATGTTTTCCTTCTAGACTCTAAGAAAACGGTCCACAAAATTTGTCATCTTTTATCACACACACACACACACACACACACACACACACACGAATGCAGAACTAGGAAGAAAATCTCTTCCAATTAACTGACATCTTTTAACAGTTTTAACATTTGGTTCACATTTCTTTATTCCCTTATTTTTATTTTATTTGCATATGTGTTTTATTTGCATGTATGTCTATGTACCGTGTGCATACAAGGCCAACAGAGGCCAGAACAGGGGTGTAGGATCCCTCGGACTAGAGTTACAGATAGTTGTGGGCTGTGAGATGGGTGCTGGGTTTGGTAGGTAGGAACCAAACTTAGGGCTACTGGAAGAGTCACAGTGCTCTAACCATTTTTAGATGTCTCTCCAGCCCACAGTCCACATTTCTTAATCCAAATGCAATAAAACATCCCAGATTCATACAAGGCCAATTGTTTTGTTTTGTGACCTCCACTTCTTCAGATACTACCAACATTTAAAAACTATATATATATATTTGTGGCTTAGTTAGGGTTTCTATTGCTATGAAGAGAGACCACGGTCATGGCAACTTTAACAAAAGAAAACATTTAATTGTGTCTGGCTTATAGTTGAAAGGCGCAATTTATTATCATCATGGTAAGATTCGGTGGCCTGCAGACAGACATGGTGCTGGAGAAGGAACTGAGAGTTCTCTATCTTGATTCTCAAGCAATAGGAAGCAAACTGTGTTGCTGGGTGTAGATTGAGCTTAGGAGACTTGAAACCCCACCTGCACAGTGATACCCTTCCTCCAAAAAGGCCATGCTTACCCCAAAAGCCACACTTGTTGATAGTGCCACTCCCTTCGGGAGCCATTTTCTTTAAAACTACCACAGTTTTGTCCATGAGTTTTTGATTCTGGTTAATATATTAGTAGCAAAAAATTATAACATTTCTATGTCTTAAATTTCTACAATTGTACTTTTTCACTTTTTAATCTGTTAGTTTTATTAAACGTTTTGTTAATAAAAAGTCTGTTAATCTATTTATGTATTTATGTGTTAAGAAAAAGTCTGTATGTTATTACATACAGGCTTGGTTTATTTTAATTGTGAAATTTGTTTTCTTCACAAAATAAATCATGTAAATATTGAAATTTGCTTCTTTAAAGACATTTCAAAATTCAGAGGTGAATTAACTAAAATACTAACCTTTTATAACATCTAGACAGTAACAACAGGCTTTTCTTCTCTTCTCGGACAGAAGTATGATTTTGCTAAATTTCTTCTTTCCTGCTGGACTCAACTCCATATGTGTACAGTGAGAACCTTGTTTTCACTCTGTTGTGATATTTAAATTATAGAGAGTGATCTGTGTACCCCACCAGGGCTAGACTGCTCAGGTTTGCACTGCTCACGCCACTGCGCTATTCTACGCTGCTTTAAAAATGCCGTGCAGCTGTCTCTATATTGTGCACATATTTTCACATTTTAACTCTTTTGAGAAAGAGTCTCAGTACGTACATTAGAGTATTCTTAAACCCGTGATCTTCTTACTTCAGTCTCCTGAGTGATGGACTTGGCAATATTGTACACTCTTTCTTCCCCCATCCCGCTTGCTTCCTTCCTCCCCCTCTGTCTCTGTCCCTCTCATTTTTGTTCTCTTTCCCCTCTCTGTCTGAAGTAGATTGCTGGCAATCTTCAGCCTCAAGAGTAGGTAGAATTAAAAGTGTATACATTTTGACTTTTTGTTGTGCTCATGATACTTTATCTTTATTCTTGTAAGATGTTCGCCACTGAAGACAGTTGTAGTTGTTGGAAATAGTAGGCAAAAATTAATGTCAAACACAGGGAATGCTTTTACTTTGGGATTATGCTATATTCTCACTTAATATATTTTATTAAACATTGTATTAAGAGATATTTATGCTTAACTGTAAAAAGCTACATTGTGATCAAATGTTGGGGAATATTTTCTAACTATGTAAAGATGTTTAATTATGTAAAGATGTGCTGCTGTTTTACCTGGCCTGCCTAAGAGACCTGATTCGTCTAATAAAACGTTGAATGGTCAATAGCAAGGGAAGCAGTATAAATAGGACTTCTGGGCAGGGAGAATACGTAGGAGGAGAAATTCAGGCAAAAGGGGAAAAAAATAAAAAGAGCGATACAGCAGGAAGACACCAGGGGCCAACCAGCCATACATGGAGGAAGCAGGAAAGCAGGACATACAGAATGAAAGGTAAAAAGTCCTGGGGCAAAATGTAAATGAATAGAAACAGTTTAAATTAGTTCAATGAGTTAGTGGGATGAGCCTAAGCTAAGGCTGTTCATTACTAATTAATGGTAAGTCTCTGTGTTTTTATTTTGGAGCTGGTTGGCAGTTCAAAGAAAATTCCAACTTACAAATAGTCATCCAATAATCAACTAAAGACATTTTGCTTCCAGTGTCTTTGGTGAACATATGCCAACATAAATCTGGGATTGTTGTACCTAAGTTTAAAAAGATAAAACTCAATCTGAGGAAAATTTCTAGAAAACAAAAGACAGCACTGGGCCATTGCCAGATAAATAAGAAAAATTGGCACTGACTCCATATTGGATCAGGAAGCAGGGTCTCAAAATGGGGTTTCAAAATGCATAGCAGCAGAGCAATTATGAAGAACTTTCTAGAAATGCAAAGTCAGGGCACTCTCTGTGTACAGACTAGCACTCTGCATTTTAGTCTTCATTTGATTCGAAGGAGGCTCATAACTGAGGACACTGCCTTAGAATAGAAGGAGGCAATCCCAAGACTCCAAGTGGTGCACAAGGCAACATGAGACCTCAGGGCAGGGACGTGTCCTAAAACAGGCCCAAAGTCTTCTTTTCTGATGCAATTACTCGTGTTCCGGGTTTTGTTGTACTTTATTGAACATCTTCCCAGTCTGAAAATCATTTCTCAGCTCTTAGTTCTCCTTTCTGTCCATCTGCTAGGTCAGGCAATGGCACGTCATTAAGTCAGCCTCTACTGTTCCCACCTTCTTGCTTCTGCTCCAGCTTGGAGGCTCCCCAAAGAGAGCAATTGTCTGGCACAGTTCCATCCAATGCTAAACACCATGTACATTTACAAAGCTTCATTAAGGATAAGTGATAAATAGCCTAGCACCCAGCTTTTAATAGAACTCCTTGGCTATAAATATAAAACAGTTATTAATACATGCACGGCTAGGGACTCCCCTTTGCAGACTCAAAGCACAGCAGGCAACAACGAATGAGCGGCTGCATTTCTACTATTTCAGAGCATTTTTATTTCAGAAACCAATTTCATCTTGTTTTCAATGGATATTGTGTGTAAAAAGAATAAAATATTAGTCACCCACAGAACTTCTTTGGCTACTTTCAGATTTTCCCAATGAGTCATCTTAGGTGGTTTCACAGATGTTATGAAAGAAGTGGAGGTGGAGGCATGAGAGGTGTCCTTACAAGCACCTGAGACTCCCCAGTGTGCTAATGTTTCCCATTGTCAGTTCCAGTTGCAAAAGCTTAGCTCAGCCATGGCCAGGAGGATCAGCATCAGTCACCCCAGGTGAGTGCAGGCCCATGCAGGCTCTACAGGATGTGTTAGAAGATAGTATCTGGGTTGTAGACTAACACAGACTATCTTGTAACATCTGTGGATCCATATTTAATAGATGGTTTCACTCCCCATGGTCTTGAAATCTCTCCACATTATTTTTAAGTATAAGATAATTCTGGTGTGTTTATTTTACTTTGGAATTACTATCTCATATACATATAAACTTAAGATCTATAAAATACATAGGATCACATGCAAAAAGCAGATGGCTAAAATATTTTATTATCACTATCTTTTACATACCAAATGATTTAGGGAAAATGTGGAAAATATTTCAATTTTTATTATTTTGGATAATTAAATACTGAGGCCATTAAGGTACAAAATCACACCATGCTACTTCGCAATCAAATCAATTTAATTTGATTTTCAATTTATCTACAACCAAAAGTAGGAGTTTTGAAGCAAATTATAAGGTTGAAATTGTTCATTTATTCGCTAAAGAATTTTAAACTCTTCCCCAAACAAAATTAATATATAAGAGAAAGGTGAGCCTGGTGGTGGTGGCGCACGCCTTTAATCCCAGCACTTGGGAGGCAGAGTCAGGTGAATCTCTGTGAGTTTGTGAATTCGAGACCAGCCTGGTCTACCAGAGCTAGTTCCAGGACAGGCTCCAAAGCTACAGAGAAACCTTGTCTCGAAAAACCAAAAAAAAAAAAAAAAAAAAAAAAAGAAAGGTGAAATATACACAAATATCTTTGAGTAAAGATATTAGCCATAATTTTGTATTGATGAAAATACTGTATAATCTTTAAATTATATATATATATGTATACATGTATACATGTATAAGCTTATAGTTATACATGTCCTCTGTCATAGCAAGTATCCTTAATTCCTGTATACTTGAAAATATGTGTAGAACATATTCAAACTTGTATCAGTATCTTATTTATCAAATTCACCCAAAAGAAGAACAGATATATGCTCACAGTCACACACACCAAAGCTATATTTGTAAGGTCTCCCTTTTCAGTTAAGAAAGCAGGAGAGCTGAGAAGAGTGGAGGAAGGGGAAATTGTGGATGGGATGTATTACATAAGAGAAGAACCCATTTTCAATTAAAAAAGAAAAGAAGATGAGATATCTAGACAGGAAGCACCACAGTCAATCCTGTGGTCTTGAGATGCACAATTTTGAGCATTGATGTAAAACCACATTCGACAGGCCATCAGTCATGTGAACGAGGCTGCAGGGGAATTTTCAGTTCTTACAGAGCCTGTTTTTCTTGGATCAATAAGGAGAATCGTGCATTTCCTCTCCTTGGGACAACTCTACTGTGCTATAACACACACCAGGGCAGAAAATTAGCTCACCAGAGCAACCATTGCACTACTGCGGCTCAACAGCAATGGAAGTGTGATCGGAAGAAGGGCCCCAGCATGCTTTGCGGAAGCCCCGTGAAGCCAGTCAGCCTCACGCCATCTGCCTTTTGAATGCTGCCTTGCCCTCAATGTTCTACTGTACTGTTGTTTGCACTGATGCGCCCACAGCGGAGAGCAAATGGCGGACGATTGCGAGCAAACTGAGATGGTAACACTGGTACGAGCAGACTTGGTATATTTACACCGCCAAGTACTCAAATGTTAGTTATACTTGAGACTGCCTTTTATAAAACAGTGAAAGTCATTAATTTTGTTAAGTCTTGGCCTTTCTATACATATTTCAGTGTTATTTGACAAAAATGAAAGCACATATGAAATGTTTAATAAATAGTGACATAGATATCTGTATCTGCTATCTACTGCCTAAGATAAGTTGAGCTTATCTTCCTGTAGTTGGGAATCTATGCTGCCTTACGAGGATCAGGTTCTCATACAAGTGTAATCAATGTCGTTGTAACTCTCAACTAGGGAGAGGTCTACTTTCAGCCTCACATGCGAGGCTGTTTGAGAGGTCAGTGAGCACCAGGGTTTTCAGTGGAGGGAGCTTCCCATTCTTGGCATCCTACACTCCACCCAAGGAGGCAGGAGAAAAGAGGCAGAGAGCAGAGCCTGCAGTTGGGCAATCACAATACTGCACGATCTAATCATAAGAGTGACAGCTCCCACCTCTGTCATATTCTGTTTGGAAGAGGAAGGTCACTGGGACCTGCCAACAATCGAGGAGAGGTAATTACAGAGAAGCACAAATTCCAACATGCCAGAATTACTGAGTGCCATGTCAGAAGATGCCCCAGAACAGGATCTCCAGGAAAACCACTGATAAGACCCCTGAAAGCTGAGCCCACTGCTCTTCCCATTAAACACTGTTTTATGTGATTGGGTGATTTACAGGAAACCTACAATTATCCAGGACTGTGTCTTTTGTGTATGTTTGGAAATATTTCTTGAAAATTAACACAGGGTGATTTATCATTTAAAGAAGACAATAGTTTGACTTCATTGAAACAATTTGAAGATTTATATAATATTAGAGTTTTTAAAAAACATATGTGTAATACTGTCTTAAGTTCCAACAGATGATTTTCATCTGAAAAGGTTCATATCAATGCTGAAGAAAGTAGGGGTGAGGTGGGTGCTGTATAATGAACTCTGCTAGTAAATAAAAGCTACTAGATAACCAATGTCATAAAAGCAGGCATGTATCCACCTAAGGTGAAAGAAGGGAGGCTGGGGTAATAGCTCCGTCAGCAAAATGCCCTGAAATCATGAAGACCTGATTTTGAGTCTTTAAAGGCCACAGTAAAAAGACATGTTGAACATTGTGACCTATGCTTGTAATCTCAGTGCTAGAGAAACGGAAACAGGCAGGTTCCTGGAGCCCTCTGGACAGCCAACCTAGATTATTCAGAAAATTGCAGGCAAATCAAACAAAAGGTGATGCTAGGAGAGATTGGTCGTCCTTAAAGCAACAGTCCCTGTGAGGTGGACCATTCACCAGGGCCTGTGGTCCCACTTCTAAAAATAGGCAGAATAAATTGTATTTGATGGCCATATGTGTTACTTCTAAATCTTAGCTGCCATTCTAAGAAACCACATATTTAACAGCAGAGGGCAGGCAAATGCAGTTTGCCCCAAAGGAAAAGCCATCATGTAACAAATAGTACCAGTGACTATCATCCCCAGGGCTGCAGCACTGACTGGAAAGCATCCCGAGTTGCCTTCTACCTCACAAACTACATTAGTTGTGACACTAATTGTCACAATGTGTCTTCAAACCGTCCCAATATTTCATTTGAAATTACACAGGCAAGAAACCGTAGGGCCGGGGTGCTGGGTCGCTGTATGGCTGGAAGCTTAGAGAAGCATCGGTCCCCTGTTTTTTCACGTTCCTAGAAAACACCAGTTCTGTAATATGCATTTGCTAAGTCAGTGTTAACTGAGCATGTGCTATAATGATATAGTCTTCCAAATGCAGTGGATATTCAAATGAAAAAAGGTAGGAAGAGAAACAAAAAAGACAAGTAAACTAATTTGCATATTTATTAGAAGAAAACCAGACAGGAAAATGGAATTTAAATGATGTACCAGGGCTATCTTAAGGTAGTCAGCAAATGTTTCTCTGATCACACTAAGACATCTAAATGAACCAACCAAGGTATGGAGGGGAAAAACATTCAGGAACCAAAAACAACAACTCAGAGGGTCACGCTGTGGGAGGATGCTTGGCTTATCCAGCAGAGCAAAGCCTGTGTATGACACAGGCTAAAGAAGGGGGAGGAGATGAAATCAGTAGAGTCCAGGTAAAGTCATAAGCATCTCCAGGGACCTGGTGAGGATGTGAGCTTTTGTCTGCATGAAGATTACAGATTACCATGTGCTTGAAAGAACATGAAGGAATAGGCTATATTTTTAAAAAGTCATAGACAGCAGGGCCTATACTATAACCCCCTGGTCAAAGGCAAAAGCCTGAAGAATGGACAGAAATTGAAATCCCTGGATATGGATTTAAAGTATAGTCAATGCATGTACAAATAGATAGTGTGGACATAAAAGGGTCAATACCAAGAAAATGGGGGTCTTCGAAGTAGGAAGAGTAAGTTAAAAGGGGGGTGGTGAAGAAAGAAAAAGAGTGGGTCTCCTCTCAAGTTTCAGTGAAAATATCTTTGTACCAAAATGAGCTCATTTTTCAGGAATATTAATTCAGTGACTTAGAGAATTCCTTGGGCATCATTCAAAAGAATTATGAACCTAAAGTAAGAACAAGTGCTTGTATAGCATCAAAAACTGGAAATGGTGTTGGACAAACTCACTGCACGCCACTGTTTGTGCACATTCGCACTGTAGCTATGAGAAGTAATTTCGTTTATGTGTCAAAGTCGATGATATAGCTTTCAACATTATTGTGATATGATTTATTGTTATCTATTCTTCACTTGAGTAAAATGACACTGTCCTTCTGAAAGGCATCAAATCTCTCAAATAGATTTTTTTAAACAGGCCTACATGAAGGTCACATTTGCTGTGAATTCCACAGTCACCAAGTAAGAGAAGAGACCCCACGAAACAAACCACACGTCTAATAAGCAGGCTTTCACCAAATGGAGGCACTAGAATTTACCAACGCCACTTAAAAAGGTCAGCTATTTATATAAAAAACTATTATTTAAACATTTCTTAATATAAATATAACTAGTAAATATGTAGAGAACATGTCTACTTTTTAATGTGTGAGAGCATCTTACATAAATGATATTTTTGCCATAATAGTCCCATATTTTAAGAAGTCAGTGGTTGAATCCTGAACCCAGCAGCACTAAGTCCATACATTTTGTTATAAATAACCAATTTCTATTTTCCATCCAATGGTATATTAAAATGTGTACACTTGACCTTACTCTTGATTACGTTCATGATGTGGACACAGCACTATTCCCTGACTAGACCTCTCCACCCACTCCAACTCGGACCATTCTCCATAGAGTAGCAAGAACCATCCTCTAAGACTCTGGTCAAAAATCCAAAGTACAACTTCTGTATGATCCAGCCATATCACCTCCAGGGAAAGAAAAGGAAATGTAGTAAATGTGCATAATAAAGATTTATTCATCCACAAGAATTATTTTGTTTTTTGCAGAAACATGAATAGAACTGAGGATCCGTACATAGAGTGAAACAAGCCAGTTGCATAGGGACAATTACCTCTTAATTTTTCTTTTTTTTATATTAGTCTAGGTGTATGTGAAGGGTAAGTTAAAAGGATATCAAAATAAGATTATATAGTAAGTATACTATTAGGATACAGATAGGAGAAGAAAAAAAAGACTTCAGAGGACACCTGTTGGTGTGGAACATTTGTCTGTTCTGTCAATTATATTTTAAATAAAAGCTGATTGGTCAGTAGCTACACAGGAAGTATAGGTTGGACAACCAGACAGGAAGTAGAGGTGGGTCAATGAGAACAGGATAATTCTGGGAAGAGGAAAGCTTGGTCCACAGACCTGGCCCAGCCACAGAGCAAGCAAGATGTGATCACCTTGCTGAAAAAGGTACTGAGCCATGTGGCTAACATAGACAAGAATAATGGGCTAATATAAGTTATAAGAGTTAATAAGAAGCCTGAGCAAATGGGCCAATCAGTTTATAACTAATGTAATCCTCTGTGTGATTTCTTTGGGACTTAACAATTGAGGAAAATGAGCAGGACAGAAACCTCAGACAACGTGGGTCTGACGAAATCTACTTAAAAACCTGAGAGAGCTTGGAAAGTTATTCTAGATAAAAAAGAATAGAGTTAAACAAGACTTCTTAATAACAGTCTTTTTTCGGGTGGGCTCTGCTT
>JAQHUG010000356.1:932867-949365 GCA_028555095.1 Dicrostonyx torquatus
TCCAGGACAAAGATACAGAGAAACCATATCTCAAAAAGCCAAAAAGTAAAAATAAAAGAAATGAGGTTAAAATAAAGCCATGTAAAGATGAAAAAATGCATAGGGAGTCTGGATACTGTATGTTATTATGCTCTCTTTGAGTTGTTTTGATGCTGAGGAAGGAGCAACAGCTGCTAAAAGATATTTGTTTATAAGTGCTGCTGAACTAATCCAAGATAGATATTTTGAAATACTTTGACTTCAAAATTGAAGTCAAAAGATATGTTACTTTGGAGAAGAGGTTTTGCTTGTGTTTTCACAGAAAATGCAAAGCTATGGATTAATTCTGAGTTAAGAAAAACCAGGTTGTACAAGGAAGACCACCTGAGAAATCTCCATCAGGAACAGATGGCTCGGATGTCTGAGTTCTATATCCAGAACAGATTCAAGATGCTGCCTGAGATGATCAAGACTCACAGGAAACTCCAGTCAGGACTTGATCATAACTCTAAATTTTCTCTAGGTCCCCATAAGATTATCAGTGCCCCCAAACAGCAGGAAGTAGCCTGGAAAACTATGCTCACATTCCCCCAAAAATGGACTATGGATATTTTCCTTTGTTTAGAATGTTGGTTACAAGTTGTCATGGATGATCAGGAGAAAAGCTAAACATAGGATATTAGATTCAGAGTTCTTTTTATTTAAAGAAAAAAATGAGGAGGAAGTGTGTGGGACAATTGTTTGTATTCTGTCAATACAGACAATTATTGAAAAAGTTAAATTATTGAAAAAGACAATTATTAAAAATTATTATTATTATGAAAAAGGTATTGAGCCATAGACAAGAATAATGGGCTAATATAAGTTATAAGAGTTAATAAGAAGCCTGAGCAAATGGGCCAATCAGTTTATAACTAATGTAGACCTCTGTGTGATTTCTTTGGGACCTAACAATTGAGGGAACCAGGCAGGATAGAAACCTCAGACAATAACCCTTTACCCCAGTGTCTTCTGATTCCATATTCTCCAGGCTTGTGATAACTCTATTTCATTTCCAGCAACTTCCTTAGTACTGTGTTCAGGATCCCTGCTGTGTTCCCCAATCTTCCCAGACTCATGTGGTCTATGTGTGCTGATTTGATGAGTAGCTGTCTGCCTCATCTAATGGCCCTCAGGCTTCCACTGGAGGACCTCTGTCAGGTCAATCTTACAGACACTTGGTAACTAACTGGTGAATAGCAAATGCATTTATAAATCATTCATGAAACAGAATAAGAAGTTATTTAAAATAAGATTAAAACAGGACATACTAAATGTGTAAGTAAGAATGTAAGATAACCTGGAAACAACCTAAATGCCCCTCGACCAAAGAATGGATAAAGAAAATGTGGTACATTTACACAATGGAGTACTACACAGCAGAAAAAATAACAACATCTTGAATTTTGCAGGCAAATGGATGGAGCTAAAAAACAACATTTTGAGTGAGATAACCCAGACACAGAAAGACAATTATCACATGTACTCACTCATTAGTGATTTTAAACATAAAGCAAAGCAAAGAAAACCAGCCCACAAATCACAATCCCAAAGAACCTAGACAACAATGAGGACCCTAAGAGAGACATACATGGATCTAATCTACATGGGAAGTAGAAAAAGACAAGATCTCCTGAGTAATTTGGGAGCATGAGGACCATGGGAGAGGGTTGAAGGGGAGGGGAGAGGAAAGGAGAGGAGCAGAAAAAAATGTATGGCTCAATAAAATCAATAAAAAAGAAAACAAGGACTCAGAATATTGCAGCAATCTAATAAATATCTGATAAAGATTTCATTTCAGAAATTCACCATTACATATTTTTAAAAACCGTTAAATCATGTTGTTTCTAAGGCTGCAAGAGGAACACATTCTAGTTCTTAATGACTGAGCCATGTCTGCAGCTCTGATTTTAACTTTTATATAAGTGTGGCTGCTTTTAGGGAGATAGCTTTTCACCTGATCTTTACCTGCCTTTCTTATATAGTCTGCACTATTGATTTGAATTTTTAACAAATTTTTAATACATTCAAATCAAGGATACATAGGTCTTGAGAAGACTAGTCAAATATTAGGGATAATGTTGACCTTGATAGTCCAAATAGCCTCAACAAAGCCCTGCGAACTCAAGTGTTGCTGGTAATTCTTAGAAGGGTGGATCTAGTCTCAGCCACTCATTCCAGGCAATGCACCACACTTTGAAAACTGGAGGGAAAAATAAATGAGTTTCAGTGGTAAAGCAGGGGAAGCAGGGCAAAAGGGTCATCACCCTAACATCTGCTCCTAGCCATCAGTGTTGCTTAGTGGTCATGGAACCTTCGGAGGTGAAGTCTAATGGGTAGAAGAAGGTCTGCACATTCAGGTTTCGAAGGTTTTGCTTGGTTTTTGGTTCCTGCTGCTCCAGATGCTTCCTGATCTGTGATGAAGTGAACTGCGTCCACCGCACAATTTTACTGCCGTGACCTGAGCTCCTCACCATGATGAACCAAAACCATGAGACCAAATAAATGTTGCCTCCTCCTGCTTCTGGTCACAGCAAAAGTAATCAGGGGATATCTAAGCCAGTGAAATGATGTGCCCATAAGAATATAGCCACAACACTGCCACATACTGGAATGTTCTCCTCTGGGCACATAGTAGGGTTGCAATGCTAGCATGACAGGCCATAGCTTGCTTTAGGTAAGGAAATCTGAGCAGAACTGATGGATGTCTCTTCTGAGTAAACTTCCTGAACAACGAATCCAAATTTGCTAGGTTCCTCTTTGCTGCTGCTGTATCTTCATTCCTACAAGTGGTAGAAATGCCTTAGTCTGGCTCTTTATATTGAAATGCGTGGGTTAGAGCTCCCGTGAACTCACTTTGGGTGCTTTCCCTACCAAGAAATAGCTTTCTATTTAAGCATTTACAAGTTGAAGTGATCTCCCTCTCTCCCGAGTGTGTGTGTGTGTGTGTGTGTGTGTGTCTGAATGTAGGTGCACATGTGTTAAGGCATGTCATGCATGAGTAAGTCAAAGGAAAATCTGCCAGAGTGGAGGTCCTTATCTTCCCTGTTGCATGACTAGCTCATGTTTGATTATGCACGCATGCAATTTCAAGTCTCTAAGAATGTTCTCAAGTCCTCTGTGATGCTCCTGTGGTTAGAATGACAGAATCCTCTCAAAATTAAGTTGAAACTTTGACCCAAGCACAACAAACAACATTAAAGGGCAAGCATGACCTTTTGTCAGTGATAAATTCATGAATGGTTTTAGCATCCCTCTGAAAAGACTTTTGGCCAGCAGGCAGGAAGGCCAGTGTCCTGATAGTTGACTCCACTGACTTCACAACTTTGAGACAAACATCTTTGTCTTTATTTTAAAAGGTGTATTGATTTTTATTTTATGTCTATGAGAGTTTTGCTTACATATATGTTTATGTATCAGGTGAATGTCATGCCTACAGAGGCCAGACCCCTAGAACTAGTGTTACAAGAGGCTGTGAGCTGCCATGTGAGTGCTGGGAACTGACCCTCAGCTAAAGCAGCATGATCTTAATCACTGAACCATTTCTCCAGTCTGCAGTGATGTCTGTTATAAATTTCTCAGTTCTGGGGTCCTGTTAAAGAAGCATATATGAAATAAACAGATGAAGTAAAATACAGTGATTACAACTGTCATTAGGTTTCAAGTCGTTGAAATTTCTTATGTTACATAGCTCTTAAATTTCTTTTAAGATCATTGGTCTAAAGGAGGACATCTGCATAAATGTCTAAAATTATTTCAAGAGTAAAAGAGCATTTGTGCTGTCCTTTCCATGGCTATAGGGCACTTTTGAACAGAAATAATATCATTCGTTCTTAATTTTGTAGCATTTTTACTCCTCATATCTAGAAGAGGATCCACTACCATCCATTCTCAGCAGAGCTTCCTCATTCTGTAGGAACGCACACACAGCAGCGCTTATGCAGAATCCACTCAGCAATGCCAAACACTGGGACTTCGTGAGTGAGTTGTGATTCAACAGAATCCCTGCCCCCTCTGGAGATGAATTCTGATGATGTCCCTTAGTTAAGTAACAACTTAGAGAGAAAGAACAGCTGAGAGAAGTTCAGTTTACCCACCTACACAGAGTTGGGGACATCTGTTTTTCTTGTTCCACATAAATGTCAACAATTGGTGTGCGCTTTAAACCAAAACAGAATTCCATAGGTTATTACTTGTCACACTCTGAGAAACTGCCTTCTCTGTTAGCCATGGCAGGATTCTAGATTCTTCTTAGGAGAGTGCATATACCTACAAGGTAACTACACAGCTGTGCTGTCAAGGGGAGAGGCTGGGCTTCACCATAGCCACTCTTGATCAAGAAGAAAGGAAAGAACATTGAGCTATGGTGGTCCTCTCTGGAATACAGGACTAATAATGTCCTTTACCTCTGGGGATTTTGAAGATTAGATGAACCAGCCCACACAAACCGTTTGGCATGTGGTAATGGTTCTATAAATTGGTGTTATGGAAGTAATTACGACTTATGCGAGTAAACACTACTTGTGTGGGTATTTCCCAAGTTTAGCCCCTAGGCAGCCTTACTTCCCCAGTCACAATCTCTCCCGTGGAAATCTCACCCATCCACTAGGCTCCCATTGCCAGCTCTAAAACAAGATTCCTAATTCATTATTTCTAGGCTAAATCTCACTCTTTTGAGATATTTCCAACAGAATAGCCACTCATTTCTTAAGTTACTCATGCCTACATCATTCATTATATCCCAATTTCTTCATCTCAGGATTGGGTGATGAGAACCCTAGTAAGGAGCTATTTAAAAGAACTGTTTTCTATTTTCTCCTGAACTATGTTTACCACAGCAAGAATTCTGAAAAGCCAATTGGTCTCAGTGCTACATAATTATTTGGCAACTACCCAAGTTTTTGCGAGGGGGTAAACGCACAGATATATTAATAATATTAAGTCAAATTTCTAATCATCTGGATAAGGATACCAGTAAACCAATGTAAAAGTGTTGATTCATGAAGTCTAAGCAAGTCTGAGGTTTAATGTTTTGATAAACAATGCTGACTGATTTGTTATTCTTGCTTTTCTGTGTATGCTGTGGTAATTGGCCATCCTCTTTCTTCCACTTTCTACTCCAGAAGCTTCTCTGATTTTAACTTCTAAACATCTAAACTAAAAATTTTCTAAGTAGGGAGAAGATAAATGGCCATTAATTCAAGAGATAATCAGCCACCTGAAAATCAACAAAAGACTATATGATCATCATTTTCTGCCTTACTGAAATTTGGGATTTTACTTCCTTGTAAGCCACAAAAACCATTCTTTTATCAAAGAAAGAAAAGTATCAACTGATGAGGAGTGGGGCCCCCTGGCACTTCTGAAGTTGAAACATCCTTTGCCTGCCCTTCACCAAACTGCCTCCATCAGAACTTAAGGACTCCAGGAAGCATGGGAGACAGGTGGGATCCTCAGCTCTCAGAAGCCTGTAAACTTCTCTGACAGCCATGTGCTTTCTCTCCTCAAAGGACTTGACCCCACACTGCAGATCACTAATGCTGGAAGAACTGGTTAAGGTTTTCTGCCACTCCTCTGGTGAGAATCTGTTGGGTTAACTGGGCAAGTTATTTAAACATTGTGTTTTAGATTTCACTCTTCCTCTCTCTTCAAATGCTTGGTCCCTTTATATTTAAAACTCTGAGCCGGTATTTGTCATTGTGGGAATTGTAAACTGATTACAAATATCATTTTCCCGAATATCACTTATTGCTCTTCTCAGGATTCTGGAAAACACAGTAAAGAACAATACATGCAACATGGTGGGTGACAAAGCCTGGCCTGACTGATGAGAGGAGACATGGCTGCCCATGGGTCTCTGGCTACAAGGAAGTAGATTCATGAGCCATAGCAAGTCTTGGTAATCTACTCTCTACAAAAGTCTACATTTCCTTCAATAAAGGTGTTCTTTACAGAGTATATAATGTTCTGGCTCACTTAAAGGTTTGCAAATGCTTTCTTTAGCTTCAGTATTTCCTCCTTTATCTGGAAATGTATCTTTTTCAAAATTCAGCCAAAATCATAAGTCTTTCTGCTCAGCCCTAGGAATGACTCAGTACATAAACAGTAACATACATTGAGTGGATGTACGTATTCTCATCTTCCTTGATTGTGATCTATGTTAGGCATAGAGATAAAAGTTAACACACAATATTGCAAATAATTTAATTTTTTCAGTGCAAAGATTTTTAAATCAATAACTCTGTTCTTTCCCTTTTCTGTTTTTATTTTCATTGTTTTCCATTGTTGTATGAGGTTGTTCATTTGTTCCCAGCTGCCCAGCCCCGAAATAATCACAGATTTGCAATACTGTTTGGCCAATAGCTTAACCTTATTTCTGGCTAACTCATATCTTAAATTAACCCATCTCCATTAATCTGTGTATCTCCATGAGGCTGTGGCTTACCGGGTAAAGTTCTGGCATCTGCCTACATGGCTTTTCTCTGACTCCACCTCCTTTCTTCCAGCATTGAGTTTAGTTTTCCCTGCCTACTTCTATTTGGTTCTGCACAGGCTCAAGACAGTTTCTTTATTAACCAATGATATTCACAGCATACAGAAGTGAACCTACCTCATTCCATGGTTTTGTAAGGCTAACTTTATTTTACATTTGTGATCCTATCTATTAGCCTATCAAAGCTGTATTGGTTCCATAGACAGCAGACAGCCAAGTGATATTAACCAGTGACTTTGAAATGAGCAATGGTTTTATATCAAAGGTTTCTTGTATTGGCTAAAGTACCTCAGTGCTGTGTCTAACCTCACTTGACGCTTGATATACAGCCTTTGGTAATGTTAAGGAATCAAACAATTGAACTCGGCAA
This sequence comes from Dicrostonyx torquatus, assembly GCA_028555095.1. Classification (NCBI taxonomy): domain Eukaryota; kingdom Metazoa; phylum Chordata; class Mammalia; order Rodentia; family Cricetidae; genus Dicrostonyx; species Dicrostonyx torquatus. The sequence goes on from JAQHUG010000356.1 coordinate 939,749, forward strand.
TTCAAGAATTAAAATTCATGTTTATAGTGTGCATGGCTGGAATTCAACACTTACACAAGATGTCTTACATTTGAAAAAGTTGATAGAAAGACTTGATGTACATAAAACAATCTATTAAAGCTTTTTTAAAACTGTTCTAAATGTTAACAACCATTAACAACTGTGGTGGTTTGAAAAAAAAATGGTCCCCAAAGGGATTGGCACTATTAGGAGGTGTGGCCTTGTTGGAGTAGGTGTGTCACTGTGAAGGCAGGCTTTGAGGACTCTTTTGTTTAAGATTCCCTCAGTGTAGCCTTCATTTGACTTCCTGTTGCCTGCAAGATGTATGACTCTTGGTGTGGGAGAATTGTCTGTATTCTGTCAATCATGTTTTAAATAAATGCTGATTGGCCAGGCAGGAAGTGTAGGCGGGTCAATAAAACAGGAAATAGATATAGGGAGATGAGAATGGCTGGAAAGAAGGAAGCTCTTCCTGCATTCCTGTGCAGACCACCAAAAAGGCAACATGTGATGAGAAAGGTACTGAGCCATGTGGCTAACATAGATAAGAATAATTGGTTAATACAAGTTACAAGAGCTAGTAAGAAGCCTGAGCTAATGGGCCAATCAGTTTATAATCTTATGTAGACCCCTGTGTGATTTTCTTTGGGGCTTGCCGGCTGTGGGGTAACAGGCAGGACAGAAACCCCAACAAGCCGGGCCCCACATGTTACAGACTCTCAAGTCCAGCATCACATTGGCCTACACACCACCATACTCCATCATGATGATAATGGACTGAACCTCTAATACTGTAAGCGAGCCACTGAAATTGAATGTTTTCTTTATGAGTTGATATGGTCATGGTGTCTATTCATAGTAATGAAAACCCTAAGACACCAACTTACTGAATATATGGTTTTTTATTGAAACCAAATTACTCTTCTCTTAGTGTCAACTCTCAACTTCACACATACTAGAAACTGCCTCACAAGAGATTCACCTTAGTAGGGGAATTCCATAGACAAAATTGGCCTGAGGACATGTGGGTGGGAGATTATCTTGATTGTTCACTGGTAATAGAGGGCCCAGCCTTCTGTAGATGGTACAGTTTTCTGGGTAAGAGGTCCTGAGCTATAAGAGTCAGTTAGCTGAGTATGAGTTTACACAAGTCAAAAAGCAACTTTCCTCTATGGTTTCTGCTGTACTCCCTGGACTATGAGTTACGTGGTCCAGAGGAACACTGCATAAAATAGCAGGTGGGCTTGGTTTCCATTTCCTGCCTGGTCTTCCTCAGTAGTGGACTAGGACCTAGAAGTGACAAATAGACTGTCTCTTACATTCCTTCTGGTCAGAGTATTTTATCTCAGCCACAGAAATGAGACTAGACCCCGTTTTAAAGTACAATTTAAAGTTGTGGGTGTGGGCCCTTCCTCAATATTTAGATGACTATTTAAAAGCCTGCAAATTCTGTTGCTATTTGAATTTGCTCATGTTATCACAAAAAAGTAGAAAGATGATGAAACTGCATGCATCACACACATCCACACACTAGGACTTGAACCTCTACCTTGAACACATGCAGTCTCCCCCTCAGCACACTGTCTATGCTCAGTGAACTGTAACTTTGCATACACAGGGCTATGGTACCTTGTGCTGTTCCACTTATGCTTTCATGTTTTCTGCAAAATTACTGTAGGGATGTGCTGAAAACTATACATTGAACAGCTGGGATTAAAGCTTCGTCAAGGAGCCGTGATTGCTCACATATCATATTTTCTCATAGTGCTCATATCCTATTTCCTCTCATATTGCTTCTATCTTGTAGCCTGGGAATCAGTGAATGGAAGCATAGATAATTAGCACTTATAATTTAAGTGACGACATTGTCATTTTGACTAATATTCTTAAGGTGTTTACAAAAATCAATCAAGTCAATTACACTTAAATATCAGGGCAATGGGTATAATCCATAGATAAGAGGAAAAACTTGAGAAGAAAAGAAATATTGAACTAGAATTAGTAAATTCTGAGTCACTACTAAGGATAGAATTCTATAGGTCAACAGGCAGTAGGAGGAATAGGCACTTATTACAATGGGGGAGTGGGGTGATTGGGTCTATAAAGGAAAACTAATGTACTCACTTGGGACAGAGACTGAAGGCCTACATATAAGATGCTGCTTCCATGAACAAAAGAGAAAAAATAGTGGAAAGAAGGAAGAGGGACGTGGGAAGAGTGCCTACCAAAGCTCTTAAGAATTAGCAATTAACTAAAGATGGAAAAGATAGCTCCCTGGTGAAAGAATTCCTGAAATTATTTCATAATTTACCTAGCATCTTTCAAATGTTGGTTTCAAAGAAAACAGTATGAATAACTGAACCAAGTTCAGGTCTAAGATGCAAGCATTCTTCAGAAAGGTATCATTTGTAAGCCCTTCTGGTGACTTTACAAACACCCTGGACACCATTCTATACACTTCACAAAATCAAAGCAACAACCCCCACCCCCGAAGCTGAAGATTTCAGCAAACAGGACTGCTCATCATGTGTGACCTTTGTACAACAGGAAGCAAAGAGCACAGCTTGGTCTTGATTACTAATCATCCACTTGGCCCTCATGTAAGTGGTGTTCCATATTCCTCTTTGTGATTATTATTTTTTAAACACTGAACATTTTCAACACCCACTGCTAAATTGGTTAAATCCACATGGCACCAAGGGCAGCCAACAATCTGGAGTGTTTTTAAAAATGGGAATTCATTAAATATAATTTATTGCTAACTCTGTGACAGAATTCTACCGAAAATAATGTTGACATTCTAGCTATGATCTAGAGGATTCATCTGCACTGCATGTATATGAGTATATATTCACACCAAACACCAGCCTGATAACAGGAATTTCACTCCTAAAGTCTCACACTAAGCCATAAGCTTTCAATCAAACACATTCATTTGCCTGAATGCTCATAACACTAAGAATGATTCAGAATGATGCCTTGTGTATGGTGGTTGAAGAAAATACTGTTCACCTTATATATGATCTGAATTGACTTGAAGGTTCTTCTGTTAGTTGACTTTATGTCATTTTGACCAAATAGTTGAGAAAATCAGCTTAAGGAGGAGTGTTTATTTTGGCTAAGAGTTTCAGGGAGTTAATGATGACTTGTCTCTGGGTCTGAGTGAGGTGAAACTCCCTAGTGAGATAAACCTGTAGCACAGTTGGTTGGCCTCATGACAACACCGAGAGACAGAGGAGAGACCAAGGACCGCACACAAGCACTGCTTTCAAAATCACAGCCCAGAAATCTGGCTCTTCCAGCTGAGTCCCACTCCCTAAGTTTTCCTCTGTCTCCCAAAGTAAAACCAGCAGCGGGGATGCAAGTATTTAATACATGGACTGGTCGAAGCGTTTGTATTCAAGCGTGAACAATTCTCTTATGAACCCTGAGAAATATCTAATTTGTGACGTAGCAAATAACCCACTTTGAAATTGTAGCATTCCCAAGAAAAATTCTGTCTTTTTACTGTTGCAGAGAAGGGAATGAAGGTTAAAGAAAATAAAAACATTTACCTAGAATTTCTTCAACAAAATAGTTCCCCTATTTAAACATGACTTCCTTCTACTTAGATATTGCAAAAATGACTTTTTATAATCATTTTCCTGCACAGTGGACTTTTCTGCTGAAAAGTCAAAAGGAGTTCTGAAGGACAAGGAAAGAATTAGTGCTAATGTTCAGGCTAGACACTAGACCAATTATACCTCAATAAATCAAGTAAATATGGCAAGTAAGACATGAGAACAACCCTGTCCTTACAGTAGCTTCTTTCCATGTATATTAAAATCACAAATTACACACCACACACACATACACACACATGCACACACACGTATCCCGCCCTACAGAGACACTCGTTTGGTAAGCACAGCTCCCAGGGAGTAAAGGGAGAGAGACTCTGTGTCGTCATTCTCAAACCTGGCAGTCTGCGTGATCTTTAGGTTGGAAATGCAAGACTTGCTCTGGGCTGCTCACACCAACTGCTGCATATTTGCTAGATTTGTCACTCAGATACCTGAGCATCTGGGGATCCCACAAAACAGCCAGATGGCGCTTATTTGCATATTGCATGATGATATAACAACAAAAAAAATTACCCGCTACTGAAGCAGAGTGTGTTTCACAGTGAACTTGATTTTTGCAAAGAATGGTCTGTCTTTAAGTTTTGATTTGAGTTTCTCTTGCTAACTGCCACCTACTGCAGAAAGAGTTTCTCTGGTTCGAGCTGAGAGATGCGTGATTCTACCGGTTTCACAATGACATTCGGTGTCAGGTTAATACCATGTCCACTTAGTAGCACGATGGTTGCAGATTCTCCCCTAGGATCCTTCTAGCCAGAGGTGTTTCATCTTATGGAGTGGACCATAAATCCAATCAGAAAGTGGTTGGTCATTCCCCACAATGCTTGTGCCAGTGGTCGTGTCGGGCCGCCATTGTTATAGGTGGCAGGGTTGACAGGCAGGCAGGACTGATGGTTACTTCGCTCTTTTGCTAACGTACTCAGCGCCTTCAAACACGTGGAAGCTTCTCAGCAGGGATCAAGCTTGATACTCAAGTATGTGGTCTCCTCAGCAATAAAATCTTCCTGTCAAGTTCCAGAGGTAAACCAAAAATAATGGCAATAGCCTTTGTAATTTTTGAGGCTCTATGGAATGTCACTGACCAATAACTACAAAAGAAGTAACCTATTCCTGGCAGTGGGCCTTTTATTTGTTAGTCTGTGGTATCTAGTAGAGGCACTGTGCTGGGTAGTTTTGTGTCAACATGACACCAGTTAGTTATCTGGAAGGAGGGAACCTCAACTGAGAAAATGCTTCCATAATATTGGCTGTGGGGCATTTTCTTAACTATTGATTGATGGGGGAGGGCCGAGCCTACTGTGGGTGGGGACATCCCTGGGCAGGTTGTCCTGGGTTCTCTAAGAAAGCAGGCTGAGCCCTGATGAGCAAGCCTATAGGTGACTCCCCTCCATGCCTCTGCATCAGCTCCTGCCTCCAGGTTTCTGCCCTGTTTGAGGATGTGCCCTGATGTCCTTTTATGATGACCGGTGATCTGGAAACATAAGTCAAATAAACCCTTTCCTCCCCAATTTGCTTTGTCGTGGCATTTCATCACAGTAAGAGTAACCCTAACTAAGACAGGCACTGTCTATTTAGATTCTTCTAGGTTCAGAGAATATGAGACTGGAATGCTCAGTACTAAATGGACCATTTATATCACATGCTTTCTTCTTAAGGTCAGGGATCATTGCAGAATAGAGGGAGAAAAGATTGTAGGTGTTGGAGGCAATGGATGGATGCAAAGGGTCGGTGTTTTACAGACACAATAGAGCAGTGTCACATACAGACACACGACAGTTGTGACAACATGCAGAAGACATGTGTGAGCATAACCCGGGCAAAATTTCAGCATGGAGAGAAATAGTGGGTGTAAAATCTGCACACTCTTCCCTCAGCTGAAGAACTATTGACAGCTGAGAGCTGCTGATGGAGGGACGGTCAGTTTTCATTAAGGGTTTGACCCCTGGAAGTCCCAGAAACATACATGAAAGTAACTCTGAATGTACTCAGCAGGTTCTATGCATATGCTTAATCATTTATATGTATATGTAAAAACAACGGTTAAAAAAGAGAAAGCCATGAATTTGGGAGGAAGCATGATAGGGGCAGGAATGGGAAGGGTCGAGGAGGGAGGGGACACAAAATCAGACGGATAGGAAATAAGGATGGGAGCTGGATCTGGGAGGAGTTGGGGGAGGGGTATTTTGTATATGATAGAAGTACATTATATGAGATTCTCAAATAAAATTGTCAATCAATCCTTCAGTGGGGTCAATTCTGATAGCTGATCAACTTGGTGGAAGTCACAGAGTGAAAACTCAACTGCATTGAATGATCACCTGGCCAGTCATCAGAACAGCGACAATCTGATCAGTTTAAGGACACAATTTAAACTGGGTATGATGATACATTGGCTATAATTCTAGCGCTTGGGAGTCAAAGCAGAAGAATCATGCATTTGAGAATAAGAAGCTTATGAAAAAAGAGGAAGAGGAGGAGGAATAGCAGCAGGAGGAGGAGGAGCAGGAACAGAAGGAAGACTAAGAGGAGGAGGATTAGAAGGATGGGGAGGAGCATCAGGAGGAGGAGCAGGAGGAGGAGTAGAAGCAGGAGCAGGAGGAGCAGGAGGAGCAGGAGAAGCAGGAGGAGGAACAGGAACAGGAGGAGGAGGAGGAGGAGGAGGAGGAGGAACAGGAGGAGGAGGAGCAAGAGGAGCAGCAGGAAAAGGATTATAAGGAGGAGGACAAGGACCAGAAGGAGGACGAAGACCAGAAGCTGTGCTTTGATTTAATACAGGATTCTTTGGGGAAAAGAAGAAATTGACAGGGGCGGTGGTTTATAGATTATAATAAACTAGTACATTCTAGATGATTTTAAGAAATACTAATATGTAGACAGTAAAAAATGAGTATTGCATTTTGAACAAAATAACCAACTATAGAAAAAATACCCCACAGACTATGAAATTAAATGTCCTTTTTAGCTAGTATCTATTTCTGCACCTTTCTATGACCTAGTCCTTGTAAGAATTACTGAAAAGGAAAGAGTCTGACATTCTCAACTCTGTTCTGATTCTTTTGTTGCAATTTAGTTTTGTTTAGTGCTTCCCCCCCTCTCAAGAAAACCCACGTAAGTGATTACAGTTCTTGAAAATATTAGGGTAGGTACTGCAACAAAGAAAGGTCTATTCATTACCTTGGTACTAACATTTTTCAGTATGTATAAAAGACATAAATAATTTTTTTAGACATGTCTACTAGTTCGCCAGTGTTTCAGTGAGATGACATCAGCTCACCGCTGGGATAAATGCAAAGTCAGGTTCTCTCAAGTCCGTGCTCCCATGTCACATGCTATCATATTATTTTTTAAAATTTATCTCTTTTCCAATCAAAGGTCTGTTCAGGAATTTTGCCCATTTTTATAATCAGTTCTTATGTTCTTATTGTTGGGTCCTTTGTGTGTTTTGGAAGCAGTTTCTCCCCTGACCAAGCCTTGGTGAATGTTCTACTCTATTTTATAGCTTATGTCTTTTTCCTAAAGCATGTTTCACAGATGCTCCAGTCCCAACAAGTCTGTTTCTTCCCTTCGACTGCCTGGGGCGCTTTATCTAAACACATTCGATGTCAAGCCCAAGTTCCAGGGTTCTCCAATGTTATTTCTGTTCCACATTTTATAAAGTTTATGTATTTAGGTCTATAACTCATTTTAAGACAGTTTGTAAATGCTGTAAGGTCTGCTGCTGGATTTATTAATTTTTTTGACTGGTGTCTCTCTGGCTGATCAAGCATCATTTTTTGCAAGGCATGTCTTTGTTCCACTGTTTCACCTTTGTTGTTTTGTCAAATTCAGTTTAGTACAGAAGGTCTGTTTTGAAGTTCTTCATTCTGTTCCACAGACAATATGCATTTATTATTACTGAAGCTGTATGACAAGTCTGACAAGTCTTACAGGCATATAGCTTAGTTTTCTGTTATTTCATTATAGAAAATTTAAAATGCACTCAACAGCATCCACACACACAAAGTTGGGTTTTTGATAGGATGGAATGAATTCTGCAGACCCATTTGAAAAGAAATGAGACCAAGATTGCAAAAAAAAATTTAATTCCTTAATATTTGGAATGTATCTTGATATTGGAGTGCCTTTTCACAAACCTAGGGTTTTTGATGTTGATGATTTGATGTTTTTTAACAGTTCATTTACCAGAGTTTTGGAATTTCCTTAGACCTAAGGATTTCATTTTGGAGATACTAAATAAATAGTGATGTTTTATGTCTAATTGTTCAACTGTGCTTTGTAGAAAATTAATTTACATTTGTTTATTAACTTTACCTACGACCATGTTATAATTGCTTATAGTGCCTAAAATGGTTTCTTTTCTTTCTTCACACCGATTTATTTAGATGAGAGAGAGAGAGTTTTTATTTCAAAAGCCAGTTTCATACAAATATCATTTCCCTACCAAACTAGAAAGACTGTAGGCAATCAAGTTTTGCCAAATATTTTGCCGAATCAGTAACAAGTACATTGTTGTCTGCTAATTGACATAATCCATTGATGCTAAATAAAATGCTGTGTACAGTGATGTGAGCTCACCAATAAATTAATACTTCATACAGAGAAAACACTGTAAATCTTCCTTGTTCAAAATGAAAAGAAAAATTGGTTTGGTAGTTTAATGAAAGTGTTAGCAGATGTTCAGAAAAAGAAATACCTGAATATTTACATGCTCAAAACAATATATTTTTATTGTCATTGGTGAAAAAAGCACTCTGGAAATACCATAATTTCAGGGTCTAAAAATTATATTAATGGAAATTAGGAGCCCATTTCTCAAAGGATCAATGTATGTGCATGATCTACAGTTAGAGCTGCTCACATTACAAACTACATAGCAATATCCTCACATTTACGTGTGCTAAGGCTGGGAGAAAACGTGACTTCTGTCTGCATTTCCTTATTTACAGTCACTAAAGAAATGCTGTTTCTCACTGGATCTAGGGGTTTGCTGCATTCTAACCGTGGTTTAGCTCTGTTCTTTCCCTATCACACCTCTGTCAACAGCGGATTTGTTATAATAACTGTGTTCTGTGGCTTAGCTCTGTCCTTTCCCTATCACTCCTGTGTTAGCAGCAGATTTGGTAAATACGATGGTTTCTATTTTCAAGTAAATGAATTTTATGCAAACTCATTTCCACTGTTACACAATTAATTTACCATTAGCATTATAATCTATTATATTTGTAGATGATAGGCTGAAAATGAAATGGAACTTTTCTTTTTGATGGAGCTAAACCCATTAGTGGAGCTTCAAATTGTGTAGCTAAAAGGTCATTTTACATCGTTGTAAAATAAGTATTCTTTCTTCCCCTTCATTTTAGAATTCAATTGTAGAGTCAGCATTTAAGAAACTGTCCTCTTAATGGCAGTCAGTAATGTTTGCTCTCCTTCATTGCATGGCATTTTTTTCCTCTTTAAATCTTCAACTATTACCTAAAGTCTAAATTGTGTGTGGTTTTGTGTGTCCCTGGTTAGATTTAACTTGAAATCCTCATAGAACATACACTTTATAAAATCACTAAAAGGGTTCTGGAAATGTTTAATGTTATACGAAGTTTTATCTGCTCCTTAAGAGTACATTTTAACTTCGATGCTGCAGTCAAGATATCAGGGTGCTGAAGGTAACAGATATGCACAGGCAGGCAAGAAACCACACTCATGAAGGTCAGAACAGCCCCAGTAGCTTGCACTGTGATTGTGGTACCTCACTGTGTGAAAGTCTGAAAAGAGAGGGGCAGCAGAGTTTTATGGAAACTGGGCCATAAGTTTTAAGGCTCCATAATGCACAAAAATATGTACTGGCTAGAGTTCTGAATCTATTGTGCCAAGTCTTTAGAGTGTGGCGGCACAAGGAGGTGCTTCTGCAGTCAGATCAGGACACTGCTGCTGTGCTGCAGTCATTCCAGCTCCTGAGTCTATGTGAACTTTTGTGTGCCACCACCGCCCTGCAGATGGGAT
>JAQHUG010000356.1:953144-999956 GCA_028555095.1 Dicrostonyx torquatus
TAAATAAGACCTATCCACAAATTCAGCCCCACAAGAAGTACTAGAAGAAAAATGTCAAACCAAGGAACTAAACTGCACTCATGAAAACACAGGCAATAGATAATCCCACAACAGCAAACCCAAAGAAGGGACACACACACACACACTTATACTACCAACAAAATAACAATAAAAACACACACAATCAACAAACAAGAGAAAAAAAAAGAATACAGAGAATCAATGAAACAAAGAATTGGTTCTTTGAGGAAATCAACAAACTGACAGACCCTTATCCAAACTAATTAAAAGGCATAGAAAGAATATCCAAAATAACACAATTAGAAATAAAGAAAAGGAGGCATAACAACAGACACAGAGGAAACCCAGAGAATCATCGGGTCATTCTTCAAAAGCCTGTACTCCACAAAATAGGAAAACCTAAAAGAAATGGACAATTTTCTGGATAGGTACCATATACCAAAATTAAACAAAGACCAGAAGAAAAATCTAAGTAGACCTATTACTCCTAAGGAAATAGAAGCAGTCATTAAAACTCTTCCAACCAAAAAGAGCCCAGGGCCAGATGGTTTCAGCCCAGAATTGTACCAGAATTTCAAAGAAGAGATAATACTAATACTCCTCAAATTGTTCCACACAATAGAAAGAAAAGGAACTTTGCCAAACTCTTTTCATGAGTCTACAGTTACCCTGATATCCAAAATACACAGAGAATTACAAACCAATATCGCTTATGAACATTGATACAAAAATACTCATCAAAACTGGCAAACAGAATCCAAGAATGCATCAGAAAAATCATCCACCATGACCAAGTGGACTTCATCCCAGAGATACATGGATGGTTCAACATATGAAAATCCATCAATGTAACACACCATATAAACAAACTGAAAGAAAAAAATCACATGATCATCTAATTAGCTGCTGAAAAAGCATTCAACAAAGTCCAACACCTCTTCATGATAAAGATCCTGGAGATATCAGGGACACAAAGAACATACCTAAACATAATAAAATAATATATAGCAAGCTAGCAACCAATATCAACCTAAATGGAAAGAAACTCAAATCGATTCCACTAAAATCAGGAACAAGACAAGGCTGTCCACTATCTTCATATCTATTAATAGAGTACTCCAAGTTCTAGCTAGCTGTATGAGAGAACACAGCGAGATCAAGGAGATACACTGGAAAGTAAGAAGTCAAACTTTCACTATTTGCAGATTTTATGGCAGTATTCATTAAGTGACCCCAAAAATTCTACCAGGGAACTCCAGCTGATAAACACCTTTAGCAATGTGGCAGGATACAAGATTAATTTAAAAAATCAGTAGCCTTCATATATACAGATGATAAATGGGCTGAGAAAGAAATCAGAGGAAAAAAACACCATTTGCAATAGCCAAAAATATATAAAATATTTTGTGGTACCACTAACAAAACAAATGAAAGACCTGTATGACAAAAACTTTAAGTATAGAAAAAAAGAATTTGAAGAAGAAACCAAAAAATGGAGAGCTCTCTCATACTCACGTATAGGTAGGATTAACATAGCAAAAAAGGCAATCTTACCAAAGTGATCCACAGATTCAATACAATCCCATCAAAATCCCAGTATAATTAGTCACAGACTTTAAAAGAACAATACTCAGCTTCATATGGATAAAAACCAAAATAAACAATACTGCACAATACATGAACTTCTAGGGGCATCACCACCCCTGACTTCAAGTTCTACTATGGAACTATAGTAATAAAAAAAAAAGCAGCTTGGTATTAGCATGAAAACAGACATGTAGATCAATGGAATCACATTGAAGACTTTGACATTAATCTACATACCTATGAATATCTGATATTTGACAAAGAAGCCAAAATATACAATAGAAAAAAGAAAGTGTCTTCAACAAATGGCACTGACATGACTGGATGTTGACATGTAGAAGAATGCAAATTGATCCCTATCTATCGCCTGCACAAGACTCAAGTGAATCAAAGACCTCAACATAAATCCAGTCACAGTGAACCTGATAGAAGAGAAAGTGGGAAGTATCCTTGAATGCATTGGCACAGGAGACTACTTCCTGAATATAACACCAGTAGCATAGATACTGAAATTGACAGTAAGTAAATGGGACTTACTGATATTAAAAATCTTCTGTAAGGCAAAGGACACTGTCAATAAGATAAAATGGCAGGCTACGGAGTGCGAAAGACCTTCACCAACCTTACATCTGACAGGGTTGATCTCCAAAATATATAAAGAACTCAAGAAGATAAACATCAAAATATCAAATAATCCAATTAAAAAATGGGGTACAGATATACCCAGAGAATTCTCAGCAGAAGAATCTCAAATGGCTGAAAGACACTTACAAAATTGCTTATCATCCTTAGTCATTGGAGAAATGTAAATCAAAATGACTGAGATACCATCTCACACCTGTTAGAATGGCTAAGATAAAAAAAATAAAGCTGATGACAACTTATGGTGGAAAGGCTGTGGAGTAAGGGGAGCATTCCTCCATTGCTGGTGGGAATGCAAACTTGTATAACCACTTTAGAAATAGGGACTTTTTAGATTCTTAGTTTTGGGAGGACCCACCACCCAGCTCCCAAATAAATCACATACAGAGGCATATTCTTAGTTATGAATGCTCAACCTTAGCTTGGCTCATTTCTTGTTCCTTTTCTTAAATTATCCCAACTACCTTTTGCCTCTAGGCTTTTATCTCTCTCTTCTGTAAATCTTAATTTAACTCTTACTCCATAGTTGGCTGAGTGGCTGCCCCTGCCATCCTCCTCCCCATGTTCTCTCGTTGCTTCTCTTCCTTATTTCTCCTTCTATTTATACTCTGTGCCTGCCAGCCCTGCCTGTCCTTGTTTCTGCATCACTATTGTTCATTCGGGTCTTTATTAGAACTTCCAGGTATTTTACACAGGCAAAGAATCACAGCTTCACAGAGTTAATCAAATGCAGCATAAACAAAAGCAACACACCTCAAAATAATATTTGCTAACATAAGACCCAGATATACCAACTTTAGACATGTACCCAAAGGATGCTCAATCATTTCACAAGGTCACTTGCTCAACTATGTTTATTGAAGCATTATTCATAATAGCCAGAACCTGGAAACAACATAGATGACCCTCAACAGAAGAATGCATAAGGAAAATGTGATACATTTACACAATAGAGTACTACTGAGCTAAAAAAAAACAAAAACAAAACAAACAAACAAACAAACAAAAAAACGATGACCTCATGGAATTTGCAAGCAAATGGATGGAACTAAAAAAAAAATTATTCTGAGTGAGGCAACCGAGACCCAGAAAGAAAAACATGGTACATACTCACTCACAAGTGGTTATTAGGAATAAAGTATAGGATAATCAACCTACAAGTCACAGCCCCAGAGAGACTTGGCCCAAGGAGGGTTACATAAATTTCCCTGGAAATGGAAGTAAAAAGCATCTCCTGGATGAACTGGGGGCAGGGGTTGGAGGGATGGGAACTAGAGGGAGAAGGTTGGGTGAACTGGGTGTGGGAAGCATCTTGACGACGGAGGAGGGAGTAACAAAAGAGACATCTCGATGGGGGGAGGCATTTCAGGGCTAGGGAAAAACCTGGTGCCAGGGAAACCCCAGGAACCCACAAGGATGACCCCAACTAAGACTCCTAGCAATAGTGAGGGTGCCTGAATTGGCCATCTAATGTAAGCAGATTTGTGACTTCCCTAGCTGCCATCAATGATACTCTGTCCTGTAACTGATGGAAGCAGAGGCAGAGATCTGCAGACAAGCACTGCACTGAGCTCCAAGAGTCTTGCAGAGGAAGGGGCTGAGGAATTGTGCCAGCTAGGGGGTCATGGTGGGGGAGCCCCTGGAGACAACTGACCTGAGCTTGCAGGAGCTCATGGATGCTGCATATGACCACCTAGATCCTCTCATGGTTGCTGCATATGACCACCTAGATCCTCTGCATGTGTCAGGAAGCCTGCATATGACCACCTAGATCCTCTGCATGTGTGTGACAATCGTGTAATTTGGTCTCTTAGTAAGGCTACTGACAGTGAGGACAGGACCTCTCCTGGGCACTTAGCTGGTTTAGGCAATCTATTCCCCATGCTGGATTACTTGGCCCTGCCAAGTAGGGCAAGGAACTCAACTGTGCCTCAACTTGATGCAGGCTTTGCAGCAAGCCCATGGGAGTCCTGTCCCTTTCTGAATGGGGATGGAAAAGTGGATGGGGAGGGGGCTAATTAAGAAAGGGGAAGGGTCAGGAGGAGAGGAGAGATGGGAAAGTGGTTGGTGTGTAGATTAAATGAGGAAAAAAGTGTTATTTACGTAAAAAAGTAGGGAAGGTTTACTTCAGCAATGGAAAAAACAACCACACATCTGACTAAAGAGCACTGTGTCCTAGCCCTTTCTCCAAGCTCTGGGGATCTCTCAGACATAGTGAGGGACGCTTTGGCTTCTTGATCCCCAAATGCTTACAGAATTCCCTGGACAATAGCTAAACATTAAGTGCTTATCACTGACTTCAGTCTCTATTAATTATCTGCAACCCAATTAGCAACATTTGGCAGAAAAAACAACCGCCTTCATCCCATGGACCAGTAGCAAATCGGAGAAGTGAGTGCCAAGCGGGGCTTTCCAGGTCACTGAGTTTATATCCCATTTTATTCCTCAGGAAAACTAAGGGACAGCAAGGTTAAGTGGCTTGGCTCGGGACAGTGTACTGAGTCTAACTCCATGCTGGCTGGCAGGAGAAACAGTGTTTCCACGTTTGCTGAAAGAAAAACGTCGACCGCCATAAATCCGAACGGGAACTGAAAGAGATCCTGAGGTTCTTCTGTGCTGTATTTCCTTATTTGGAGGAAGATGGGGTAGACATTGCCTTAGAATCTGTGATGCCACGTCTAACATCTTGAGAATAAAAGGTAGTTAGAAATCACTAACGTACTATTTAGTGGGCAGCAATTTCTCTTTGTTTATTTGTGCCATCAGGGTTATGTCAGAGACTGAACGCCTAAGTCCTGGAATGAGATCTGCCTTATTCTTGGGGAGACCCAGAAGCTAATGATCGCCAGAACAAATACTTGAGATGGACGCTGCTCTGGGCAGTGGGAACCCTAGAGAGAAGCCCAAATGAATAACTTGGCCTTATAAGCCATATCTCAGATGTCTCTCCAGTGTCACTGAAGACATTCCTTAGAATAGGTAAGCGGTAGAACACCCGCGTTGCTCAGTACCAGATACCTCAAGACCATATTTCAGCCCAAACACCGAGAGTCCCAGACCTTTAGGCATATGTTTGGAAACTGTTAGCAGCAACCCAAGTGATTTATGCTTCTCTGTCAGCGGTAGAGCCCTAGCCAAAGATTTAAAGTAATATAAATACCCAAACAGAATATAAAGAGGTCATCAGAAGAAAGGTCTTCCTGGAACACAAATGACAAACTCAACAGATAAATTAGTAGAAGAAAAGGTTAAGTCAGCGCTCTGTCCTACAGAAGACATGCGTGCCAGGAAGATAAAATGTGGGAAAACATAGCACTTTTAGTTTAGATGCAAACTTAATTTCTTCCACAAGAGCGTTTGAAGTGTTTAGTGTGGGACATTGCTCTGCGAGTGAAAAAAGTCTCGGTATAAAGCGGTCATTAGGACGAGATGCTCTATAGATGCATTCACACCGCAGCACTGCAGCATCCTGGAGGTGTAAGTCACTCAACACGACACGTTCCCAGACTATCAGAAGGGGTACCTTAAGTACCAAATAGAATATGTGCACACACACAGAAATGCAGATAGAGGCACATTTGTTTAAAATCCTGACAGAAAATCATTCTAGAATGTATTAAAGTTTATGAGGCCTTCCTTAAAAGCACACTAGGCATAATGTAATTTTCCTTGATGACCCAAAGTCATCACTGTGAATATTAATTATGATACTGTATGGCAATAAAAGTATGCATCTAATGCTTTCAAAAACGTCTATTCTCTGTCGCCCTTAGAACTACCGAATGACAGGATTAAAAGGCCTTGAGTGCTTGTCGAACCTTCCAGTTCCAGATGAGAACACGAGTGTCAGGAGAGGAGAGGAGGGACTTGATGGAGAGAATGCCGTGACACGCCTCACATCTCCCAGCTTCAATACAGAGTTCTTTCAATAACCCACACGGCTGAGCCCCACATCCTCTGCCTTTCCCTCGTCCTTCTCCCTGCTCTCCATACAGTTTTCTCAGCCGCCTGCTTAGCTCCATCCTGACCCCTACTTTGGGGAATAAGCACAGTGCACTGTAATGCTGAGGGTGAGATGCTGGTTCACGAGCCTAAGACCATTACAGAGTGACCAAGGAGGACAGGCAGGTTCTGGCAGTGCACAGAAAAAAATTTCAAACAAGGGCTTATCTAAAACTGAGAGAATAATCTAAACCGGACCCCAATCAAGCAGTCTGAACAAATGCCGGAGCTGCTGGTACAAAGGTGAAGTGAAGAGGGGACACAGGACCAGACACCATCAAGCAAGGGATGCTGAACGTGTTTTCCCTGTGGTCACACGGGGGAGATGAGCAAATTCAAGCATCCAGTGATCTCTGACGTGGCGCACTGCCTTGGGATTCAGACTTGGAGGACAAGGAGAGGAAATGGTCACGCTGTGGTCTTGTACATCCCGCCACATCATTTCCTCTGCTCCAGTTCGCCCGACAAGCTAAACAGACAGGTGGTGAGAACTGCGAGACTAGGTCCTAGGAGCCATTTTCCTCCTCTGGCTGTCATTAGGGCTTCAACTGTTCCTTTCCCGCAGGACAAGCTTCCTGAGGAAATTTCAATTCCTTGGGGACCATTGTTTCAGCAGTCTAATTGGTCAAGAAAAGAATACAAGTGTCTTTCTTTAGAATCTCTTCACTCCTGCCAGGACATTACAGAGACCCATGAGAGATGGAAAGGGTGAATTCCCATGACGGAGATAACTGTGGCTTCTTCCAGTCTTATAATGTGTTTCTAAAGTCAACACAATGGAACGTGTGTGCCTTCTAGTATGATGCTTTTACTAACAGTGTAGGACTCTGGATCTGCATAATAATGTATGTGGGGCATATTTACCGCCATCCCTCCCCCTCCCGGAAGCCATCAACCCTCATTGTTACATCTCAGCACTCATGAACCTCTCCCTGTTCCCTGCTGGAGTGATGACTAACTCGACTGTGTACAAGTCGTGAGCTCCACAGCCACAGGGAGTTTAGGAGTGCAGGGTGGAACGGCTCAGTTACGCTAATTTGAACCTGGCTCAGCAAAAGGTCACTTCTTGGATGCTTAGGTGAGTGTCTTGAGGATCTAGTGAGACTTCAGGAGCTAAAGCAGATCTAAGAGCTGTCTGTGAAGAGGTTGGAACCGTGGGGCTGCATACAGACTAAACTTATCTGGTTCTTTTTGAGTATCTAGGTTTGTTCAAGGGCTCCTTGAGTTTTCAGAACAAATAAATTCTAGGAAGATGATGAGTCACTTAGAGCTTTGGTTTCTAAGCTGGTAAAACAGTACAACAGCAGCCCAGTGTTCAGGACCAAGAGAAAACGTGGGGGGGGGGATGTGGTTACACTGATCTGTTGTGGAAGGAGGGTAAGGGTTCACCTTCAGAGAAAACTGGCCTTTTTGAAAATGAGAAGACAGAGGGTTCAAATGGGTAAGTTGCAAGCATTATTGCCTGGCTTCTGACAGCCAGGAAACCTTTCCCTTCATAAGTGACTTACCCAGAGCTGAACAACAGAATGGCCATCAGCTCTGATTAAAATGTCTCTTAGTCTCCTCTAAGGATCAATAGGCCCAAGACCTCTACATTCTGCCGATCAAATAGCATCAACTTGCTTCTCTAACTCAGAGCTTAGAGTAATGCTCTAAGTAGTGGTAACTGGTTAGGGTCTACTGTCTCAGAGCACTGTGGTGAGCCAGAGGGGGTAATCAGTAAGACAAACTGGAATTCCCCCTAGGGACAGATAGCATGGTCCAAATTATATTGTATAATTAGGGCCCAGGAACTCAAGGGAGCAGATCAAGAGACTTGTGACCTTGGCAGAGAAGCAGCTTCAGTCTCTTATTCTTTATTTTGATCTCTCCGAGGAAGGACAGTTCAACTGCTCTGAGGTGAGGGGATTTTCCTAGAATATATTTTTTTCAAGTCTTCTCTCCCTTATATCATGGTCTTTCCCTTCTTCTGTCTCTCTCTCTCTCTCTCTCTCTCTCTCTCTCTCTCTCTCTCTCTCTCTCACACACACACACACACACACACACACACACACACGTCACTTTCCTGACAAGAAATGAAGTTTGTCTCTCATCCCTTGGACTTTGAAGGGTTTATTCAATTCATTTAATTTCTGAGGCCCTGCAATATGTCAGAGCACTGGACACCTCAAGCCATGCTCTAAGACAACATGGTCTTTTCTTCACAGAAGTGCATATTCAGGTTAGGAAAGTAGAGATGCTCATAAATTACACAGGTCCTTATCTAGCTGTGCTCTGTGACAATCCTAGTCTCTGATCACAAAATGACGGTGCTCTTACCATCCGTGCTCCAAATACGGAGCAGGCAATGTGCGAGTCGGTGAGCAGTGCACTTGACACACACATAAGCTCCAGAAAATCTAGGAAGTGGTGAGGCTCATCAAGGAAAGACACCTCCCAGCAGGAGCATGTGCTGTCTGATGCTCTAGGACAGTCAGTAAGGACATGACCTGTCTTTGAGAACATTGGCCAAGGTCCTTGGGCAAGTCCTCTGCCTCCTGCTTGTGCAGTCCACGTGTTCATGGAGGGGACACTACATTCTCTGCTGCACAGCATGACCAGCTGCATTTTCAAAGCTTTAACAGCCGTGGCTCACAAAGTGGGGCTAAATACTAAATTACAGCACATTCAAGAATGGAAAGAAGTAGGGGATGTATTTTCCCTTTGCGACTTATTTTCAGAGATCACACAGAAGTGTAAGAGAGAGTGTAGGGCAAGTCAAGCACTGGAATCTGAGTCAAAATGTCTATGGGGCATTCTGTGACAAGAGTGACCCATGTTCCACTCCTGGACCACCATGTTTCTGCCCTGCAAGCCCTTCCTAACTAACTACTCACACATTTAATAATTCCTCAAACATACATAGGTCTAGGGAAAGGGTTTCTGTGCCTTTATCTGGAAAGTACGGGACATGCTGCCATAGAGCGGGCTGAAAACAACATGGCTAAAATGTCCAAACTGACCCACAAGCTAGAGCAAGTAAGTGAGGCAGAAACTTTGAGTGACAGCTGAGCAGGGAACTCCCACATCCATATAGACATTGGAAAGTTGGGTGGTGAGAGGGCAGATGACCTCCCAAGGACAGGAATGATGATTAGAGCCAACTCTACCTGCTCTATACACAGCGTCATGGGTGATTTAAATTCTACCTATTAAAAATCTGCCCAGTTGTGAACCAGATGCTGCTACCACGTGAGGAGCATGTGAGGAGCATGTGAGGAGCACGTGAGGAGCATGTGAGGAGCATGTGAGGAGCACGTGAGGAGCATGTGAGGAGCATGTGAGGAGCATGTGAGGAGTATGTGAGGAGCATGTGAGGAGCACGTGAGGAGCATGTGAGGAGCACGTGAGGAGCATGCCGAGACGGAGTGCCTGCCTCAGCATCTGAGTCACCGTGTCATACCATGGTCATTGGGGATTTGCAAATGCTCTCAGAAATCATCTTACATCATTTGGGTGATGAAGGTATCTGAGGCCTAATGTCATGGCACAGAAGACACCTCAGCAGTAAGTTATAGAAATTTTATTACGCCTGCCCATCACCTAGAATACTTGTGAGAGTACAAGCTCTCAGGTTGTGTGTGACAGAACCTCGATCTGTCCATTGCTAACTAGCTTCCCAGCAAAGCCGAGGCTGCCACTCTGAGGTCAACATTTGGGATGCCATGGCCAAAGTCTCAGAGAATAGCACTGTGGGGCCATGAAATAACCAAATAAATTAATCTAGTATATAGAATTCTTGAAACTTACAGTCAGCCTGCCCGCCTGTCTCTTCTTCCTTCCTTCCTTCTTTTTCCTTTATTTCCTTTTTTATTTCTTTCTGGATCCCACTGAAAGAAGGGTGAAAGGACCTCCTGCAAAGCAGAGTGGAGATTTGAAAAGCCTGAGCCCAGTTTCCTGAGTGCTATTTTGTCGTTGTTTAATGTCTTTAAGAGTTCTTGCTCCTCTAATTTAGGACTGGTCAGCTTGAAGAAAGACAGGACTATTGATTGGCCCATAACTGTTGTGTAAACATGTTTTTGAACTTGTTAGGCCAGTCCATCAGCAGAGGCCCTGCTGGCAGCTTTGCTGTAAGCTGTCAGGCTTTTTGTCTTGAGTCAGGAAAAAAGATTTATTTTTACATTACATGTATGAGTGTTGTCTGCTTGTATGTATGTGCACCATGTGCATGCAGTGACTGGAGAGTCCACAAGAGGGCATCAGGAACCCCTAAAACAGGAATAACAGACAGCTATGAACCATCATATGGATTCTGGGAACCAAACTCTTGACCTTTGCAAGGGTGGCTAGTATGTCTCCCCACTGAATTGTTTCTTCAGTCTAGAAACTTGGGAGTCTTTTCCAGCGCAGGCTCCAAAGCCACAGAGAAACCCTGTCTCGAAAACCGAAAAAAATAAAATAAAATAAAACAAAATAAAATAAAGGAGGCACTTAATATTAACCTTCAGTGCACATCCCAACACGGTCTCAATAATAAATTTCAACCACATATGGGGCCTTTGGAGACCGTTGTGAAGGAGCAGAAGTCAGATGCCCTGGTAGGCAGGCAGATAGGGAAAGGGTCATGGTTAGGTTATAAAAGCAGTGGATTTCTAAGTGACTTTTCCATCAACTCCCTGACTTGAGACAAAAGCCTGGCATCTTTTGTCTCCCACCAGCAGGCCCCTGCGGGTGGGTCAACTGGTTCAAGGAGTTCAAGACTGGTTCAGGCCATGTCATGCCACAGGTCTGGGCCAATCAGACATCCTGCAGCTTTTCAAACTGACCAACCCAACTCAAGGGAGGAAGAATTTTCTTCATAAACCCCAGCACTCTAGCTCCACCTGGTAGAACATCTTTTTCTCTGTGTCTGTGCATGTGTGTGCTTACCCCTTCCTTCAGCTTCAGACTGCCTGCAGTGTTGGCTGTTCTCTGCTGCTACCCGTACATGTTGTATTTCAGATATTTCCTGTCTTTTAATTTTTCAGTTGGCAGAGGAAATAAACCTGATCAAGATCTCTAGACTTTACCAGATGTATATTATCATCAACAACTCGAGGCATCCTTGGAGCATACCACAAAATGAATTAAAGCGAATTTTAAAAACTAAGTAATGTTAACTCTCAAATTAATAAAATCTAAAAAACAAAGCTCACAGTGACTATCATTTGGTGCTCATCATCTGTCTGGCATTATGTTAACTGTTTTATATGACTAGTATTTTATAATATTACAACCCTAAGATGGAGGAACAATACTTATTTGTGGTTTAATGATGATAAATCTAAGGCCTAAGGAAACAAATTACTTGCCCAAAGTCACAAAGTCTTAGCCAGCTTATGAGCACAGGCAATCCTGCCTACAGTCAATATTCATAGTCATTATATTCTAATCCATCCTCTTCTATCCTACAAAATAACTTTGATGTGAGGACAAAACTCTATGAAGAAGGTGTAAATTTATTATTATCCTCATCATCGTCATTATTATTAATTCCACTTTATCCTGCAAACTTTTCCTTCTTTCTCTATTTCCTAGCATGTGTCCTGATTTTCATGCCATGGGCTTCTTCAGATTTCCATTCTATTTTCCAAACAAATCTCTTTGTTCTTTTTCAGCACCACCCTCCTTTATTTGCCCACTCAATGCTAGGATTCCTAGGGTCCCGTCGACTCCTCTCTCTGCTCTCTGTCGTTCCTTCCATAGGTTATACCTTCTCCTTCATCATCACCGGGACTCAAAAGGAGCATCGTTGCATTATTCTATATAAACTACCTGACATCCTAATGTGAGTATATGAAAAATCAGATCAAATTCAGTAGAGGTGAAAACCAAGCCCCAAATCACTGTCTCCACCTTCATTTTCTCTACGAACCAGGATACAGAGGTTGGTCCCTGTGTCTCATGCATACCCCAATAGCTCTCTTTCAATTAACACTCCCAAGCTCCCGCTGCTAATATTTCCATCTGTTGCCCTGACCCCTAGAGTCATCAATGTTTAACACAACTTAACAAGCCAAAGGGATAACGTGCTGTTGCCTACTAGTCAACTGTAAACTTACAAGGTCAAGTTAGAGAACACCACCCAGGTTCCTCTCCCATCAGGAGAAAAGCTTTGCAGCTCATGTTCTATTCTAGTGATTAAGGTTCTCAGAAGGCATAAGCTTTTATAAGAGAAAGTAGTGATTCTTTTTATTGCCAGCTTTCCCTTCTCCAATGCATTTCATCCCTTCATTTGTATTTCCCAAGACTGACTCTCAGACAAATTCTTGCCATTAGGTCTGAGGTCTGCTGAGGAGGCCATGCTGAGCTATCTCCTCCATACTGTCATTTGAGCCACCCTCTTCAATGAGTGGGAGCAGTTCAACCATACTAGCTAGAACCATGGGGACACATTTGCTCTGTACTCCTTCCTTCTCGAGGACTCTAGAAACACTGCCTACTAAAGAACTTCAAACCATCCACTTTTCCGTCATCTCCATCAACCATCCCATCCAGGCTACTAGACTTCCAGACGTCAGAGAGCTGCTGGCAGCACACTCCTCACTTTCATGATAGGTACGACTTACCTAACTGTGTCCTGCCGCCCCACTCCCCCAATCCTCTACCATTACAATAATGATAACAATATTCATTTTTTGTATTGAAAAATGTCGGAATCTATTCCATTTCTCCCACTGAGAGTTTCAACACCCGTTAATGCCCTGGAATCTCAGCAATCTGGAGGGATCTTGTCATTTCTTTTACCTAAGCTGTGAGTGTAGATGGAGAAACAGGCTGTTACAGATAGATATACCTTGAATAACCCCTAACCCAAGAAATAACACTGAGTCATTGAGTAACAAAAATAAGGGAAAATGTAACATTCCAGCTGAGAAAAGTTCAAGGTAAAATATGTTATGAATTCAAATATTAGACAACAGGATAGCTAAGAAACATTTCAAGCTGAAGGAGACAGGTGGAGACTGGGTGAGGCGCTGAGCCTGCAAATGCTGCCTACATCTTTGGAATGTGGAATGTGGCAGACAGGGATGCCCTGGCATGCTCCGGCACACTGTGAAGGAGAAACAAGAGGCTGACAAAGTGTTGGCAGGGACATCATGCTTAAAGAGCTAGTTCAGCAGCCCAGGTGCAGGCATGCTTGTAAAGACAGCAGCTGTGGGATGGAAGGGAGGGGTTCACCAGAAGATGTTCTGGAGGGGAGCGTCTACAAGATCTGTGAACAATACAGTCTGTTTCTGCATTTATTAGACACTGGACAGCTGTAAATAGGTGTTTTACAGCTGATTTATACAGACTCCAAGGCCAACTGTAGTAGGGTAAGGGTTTTAAGTCTGATGGAATTAAAGCTCAAAGTGCTCCCATGTTCTGCCTACATGCAGCATATATGTTTTCATATCTACACATGCACTCACATGTACTCTTATTCAGCAACAAAGAAATTAGCTTTTGGTGACTAATGAGGATAAAAATGTTAGTTCAGAATGGA
The DNA here is from genome assembly GCA_028555095.1 of Dicrostonyx torquatus. Taxonomy (NCBI): domain Eukaryota; kingdom Metazoa; phylum Chordata; class Mammalia; order Rodentia; family Cricetidae; genus Dicrostonyx; species Dicrostonyx torquatus. The sequence continues at coordinate 966,904 of JAQHUG010000356.1, forward strand.
TTAGCCTGATTAATTGTTAGATAAGTGTGATGGTTAATCCTTAAGACATTTGTTTTAATTTTGATTATGTGTATATGCCTAGAATGGGATTGGGTACGTATGCATAAGAGTACAGACGCGCTCGGACCAGAAGAAAGCACCAGATCTCCTACGGGTGGTCTCACAAAGGGTGGGCGTCATTTCACATAGGTCCTCTGCAAGAACACACATGCTAGTGTGGATCTTGATTGTCAAGTTGAAAGATGTGGAGTCACTTAGATCAACTTAAGGGCATGACTGTGAGTAATTATGGGTGTCTGTAGAGAAATTCCACTGGGATAGAAGAATCATCGTGAATGTAGACGCCTCTATTCCCTGGGCTGCAGTGTGGTGTGTGTACACTACACAATACAGCTGTACACGCAAAACGAGAAAAATGGAGGAAGTGAGTAAAGTCCCAGCATTGTGTCTCATTCCTTGTGAGGCAATGTGACTGGATGCCTCACAATCCCCTTTCTTCCTTAAGTTCTTTTTTTCTGGAATTTTATCAGTAACCAGAAAAGAAACAAAGACAGTAGAAAAACTGAACCTCGAAACTCTGCCACCTCACACGGAAGAAGCAAAGTCCCCATCACAATACGGTTCTTCAGCTGCCTAGAGAAATGCCTTGTCCAAGAGAGACAAATATTCTCCTGGTCCACACTATTCAGATCCAGAAACGCCTTTGGTCCAGGTACACCTCGTCCCAGCTTTGTGGGTCACTTCTGTAACTAGGGCATCTCACCGCCAGGTCCGTGGCTCCAGATGAAGACAAAGTTGTATTTTGGTGGGTTCTTCTCTGTAAAATGAGGACAGGGAAAGGGTCACTTGAATGATGAGAAGATCAATAGTTTAAGAAGATTTGGGGGAAGGAGGAAGAACTCAGAACCTCAGTCAGTACAAGGAGGCAGGAAAAGAGGAGTCTGGCCCTTGTTCACTTGGACGAATGCCCACACAGAGATCAAAACAGACTTATCTGGAAAGAAAGACACTGGCCACGGGAGGAAAAGCAATTATCTCTGTCTAAAGTAAGTTCAGCTTGGAGAAAAGGGCCAGATATGCATGTGGCCATTTTCCACTGAGGTGTTATTTGGGGGAAATGTGTTATATCACCTAAGACAGCTTTATTTCCACTTGGAGTCAGAAAGATAAGCTTAGCAGTTACAGGAAGAGAAATAAAGGCCTGAAAGAGGTGCACAAATTGCAGGGGAGAATATCAATTGCAGCTTTTATCACCTCAGATGATGCCCTGGAAATGACAATATTTCTTTATACACCCAGGGGAAAGAATACTAGACATAGGGCCAACAAAGAACTTTCTTATCTTTTCCTATTGCATAAAAACTAATACTACACAAAACTGGCCCTCAGTGCCCCAGGCCTACAAACACCCTCTTCTATCACACTGCAAAGCAGGTTAGACCACAACTGCTCAGTCAGTGCGAGGTATTCAAAGGGATGGCCTGGAATATCTGTGAGCAAGGGCAGCATCTCCCAAAGTGTCCATGACTGCTGACAGAGCTGGAGAAACCCTGGCTGTTTTCCAGCGTAAGCTGCTGACAGGGTATTTTAAGAAGGAGTCTAGGAGAGGAAAAACTGAGAATGGATAAAAGTTGGGGCTGAATATGGGACCAGCTGCTATGATCTGAATGGATGGGGGATCCAGAACACAGCCTAAAAGCTACTTTGATTCCTCCAAAGGACTTCTGGGAAAAGCCAAATCCTCTTCAGAGAATGATAATGGAATTCATAGAAATCGGGAAGATTCAACCTGACACCCATGAGACCACTCCTCCTCTCACTAATATAGACACGAGTCTACACAGAGAACAGACTAAAGTCTTACGGGTCATGAGTCCTGCTGGTGGCTTGTGGGCTGGTGCAATGACAGAATCCATAAATGCAGTCAGGGCTGACCTCTATAAACCCCAACTTTAACTGGAGGACCACAGTGCTCTTTGAAGGTCCCCAAGAATCAGTGTTACTTTAGAACAATTCCCTCTGATTGTTTTCTTTTCTACAATGTACAATTGTCCTTGAAGAAAGGCTGTGGGAAGATTAGCTATCAGGCAGTCACAAAACCTGACATTCAAGAGACCACCTCTCATTTACACAGACAAAGGCCTCAAGTATCTTGAGATAGCAAAGATGCTCATAGCAACACTTAGAATTTTCATGTGATCCCACGTTTGAAAATAGTGAAATCATATCAAGTCTTTATCAGCACTGTGATTTGTTTCTAACGTATCACCTACATATCTCTATGTATTCCACATATAAAACAAGCTTATTTTATATAGCCATAGAAAATTTCAGATTAACCAATAATGCAACATGCATATTAATTAAGGACAGAGTTAAGCTAGAGCCAACATTAAAATACTTTAAATTATCAGTGCAGATGTTAAACAGTCTTTCAAGAGCACATCAAAAACAGTGGGAAAAGAAAGCTGTGGACTTTTCCCATGTTACTGTTAGCCATTATCCCCATCTTATACACGGGAAAGTTAGAGGGTATTTATTATGTCTAACATGTAAACTTAGATTTGATGTATTTTGATTTCTACGATCAGAGTAGATCTGATGACATTTAGTTCATGTCACTGTCTAGAGCCACCCCAATGACATGTCTCATCACATCTCAAGATGCCACTGCAGGAAGAAAAAACAAACATTCCCTGTCTAACTTTATTGCATATGTTTGCTAAGTACTACTTTCTCAGTTGGGGTTACATAAATGAAATGATTGGCAAGATTTAGTCCTCAGCACTGGAAATGTCCCAGGGAGAGGCAGCCTTAATGTGCCTTCCCTTTTGCAGCCTTAAGAACTCTTGGACACAAGCTGTAAGCCCTGACTGTGGAAGGTAAGATACATGACCTCCTCCTCATCCTCAGGACATGTTCCAAGACCCCGTGTATGCTTCAATTCATGGCATGAATCACACCCTATGGAGGCGCACACGACATGAATCACACCCCATGGATGCTTCTTTTCCAACATGCACATGACATAAATCACACCCCATGGATGCCACTTTTCCAACATGCACACAGCATGAATCACACCCTATGGATGCAGCTTTTCCAACACGCACATGGCATGAATCATACCCTATGGAGGCGCACACGACATGAATCACACCCTATGGATGCCGCTTTTCCAATTGCACAGGACAGGAATCACACCCCATGGATGCCACTTTTCCACCACACACATGGCATGAATCACACCCTACAGATGCTGCTTTCCCAATTGCACAGGACAGGAATCACACCCTACAGATGCCGCTTTTCCGATTGCACAGGACAGGAATCACACCCTATGGATGCCGCTTTTCCAATATGCACAGGACAGGAATCACACCCTATGGATGCCGCTTTTCCAACATGCACAGGCAGGAATCACACCCTACAGATGCCGCTTTTCCGATTGCACAGGACAGAAATCACACCCTACAGATGTCGCTTTTCCTATTGCACAGGACAGGAATCACACCCTATAGATGCTGCTTTTTCAACATGCACAGGACAGGAATCACACCCTATGGATGCCACTTTTCCAACATGCATAGGACAGGAATCACACCCTATGGATGCCACTTTTTCAACATGCACAGGACAGGAATCACACCCTATAAATGCCGCTTTCCCAACATGCACAGGACAGGAATCACACCCTATAGATGCTGCTTTTTCAACATGCACAGGACAGGAATCACACCCTACGGATGCCACTTTTCCAACGTGCATAGGACAGGAATCACACTCTACAGATGCCGCTTTTTCAACATGCACAGGACAGGAATCACACCCTATAGATGCCGCTTTCCCAACATGCACAGGACAGGAATCACACCCTACAGATGCCACTTTTCTGATTGCATAGGACAGGAATCACACCCTATAGATGCTGCTTTTCCGATTGCACAGGACAGGAATCACACCCTACAGATGCCGCTTTTCCAACACACACGCAGCTAAAACTGTCTTAACTTGTAGCAGGAGAGCAGCAACAGTGATAAAATGGAGCGACGAGGACGACACACAGTAGGCGTGATTACACTCTATCGCTTGCTTATTTCTAGAATTTCCCACTTGATATTTTTGGTGTATAGATAACTGAAAACAAAGAAAATAAAACTGTGGCTGGAGACTTAGTGTTCATCCAAAGAGTGGAAGACCTGCAGCTGTTATTGTTAGTTTTAAAAAGTAAGTCTGATATAGCTGTTATTATAATTTTGGAAAATTTGAGTAACTCAGAGAGCAATTGCCAAACCTACAGACCCACATTACAAATTTCCCTCACAAAAGGTGATTGATAAGATGAAGCTTTACCAAATGTTAACACACACACACACACACACACACAAACACACACACGATAATCTATGAAAGGTGTAAGAAATCAAAACTGCAATTATCCAATGCACTGGAAGACAAATAAAAATAATTAAAAAACATACAATTATCTACTGACTGACTTTTTTGGGCACATTTTCAGTTAGGGAAAAATAAATAATAGTAAATTAAAAAATTGAGTTTATATGAAAAGATACTTCTAAGACATTAATTCACAATGGAGATGTAGTGCACACCTGGAAAAACAGAAGTTATCCTGAATAATGTGTTTAAAAGTTTATTTTTGAATTAAAAAAACACTGTGTGTATTTGTGTGTGGAGGGGTATTTGTGTGTATGTGGTGTGCGTATGTGTGCATGTGTGTGTATGTGTGCATGTGTCTGTGGTGTTTGCCTTCACGTGTATGCATTTTTGTGTGTGGTGTTTCTGTATATCTGTGCATGTGTACATGGTGTTTGTGTGCATGTGTGTTTCTGTGTGTGGTGTTTGTCTATATGTGGCATGTGTGTGTGTGCTCGTGCACAGGTATGAGCATGCAACAGTGTATGTGTGGAAGGCAGAGAATAATTTCAGCTCCTAGTCTTTGCTTGCCACCTTGTCTGCCTATGCCAGGCTAGCTGACCCACAAGCATCTGGGGACTCTCCAGTCCACACATGGCATCCCGTCATACGAGTGCTGGAATTGCAGATGCAAATGCTACAATGTTTATATGGGCTTTGAAAACTCAGATTTGGGTCCTCACACCCGTCCGGCTAGAGCTTTACCTCCTGAGCATCTTCCCAACCCTCTGTAAGGCTGCTGTGGGGAGGACCAGAACCTCAGTTCTAACATCTGTTCAAACAGCAGCTAAGATGCGAAGACCAAGTGTCCATGCACATGTACATCATAAGAAAGGATTCATAGGGAGCTTGAAAACATCTTTTCTTTTTGAGATGTCTACGTGCATTTCAAGTCTGTAGCAACAGCTCTAAATTTCTTCTTTTTCTCCCCCTCTCTTTTCACTTAGGATTTTCCTATGGGAGAAGAAAAATGAAATGTCCTCAGAGAACTTTTCTTTTGTACAAAAAAGAAAAAAGAAAAGAAGACCTTTAGCTTTAAGGGAAAAAAGGACAAATTTTTAGGGGGCAGAGTCAGGGTACATTGCATTTTTTTGTTCTATGTGGTCATTGGGTGAAGTTACTGAGCTGGTGTGTGTGTGTGTGTGTGTGTGTGTGTGTGTGTGAGTGTATGTGTGTGTGTGTGTGTGAGTGTATGTGTGTGTGTGTGGTGTGTTGGGGATCGGGGGGCTACACAAGGATGGGGACTGTCTTAGGAAGCCTTGAAAGGATTTGCGGTTGGAAAGTAATATGGAAAACAATAACTCCTGCCACCAAATGATTGTTATAAGGCTCAGTACCTTCAATAAAAAGACACTTCTGTTCAATTTCCAGTCACATCAAATTCTCATTACAAGCCCCTGAATCCCATTTCTCCATTGGGCAGACTGTATCACTGGTAACAGTTTTATGCATTGAGTGTTGCAACACACACTTACATCCCTTATAGCCAGGTCACAGAGAAAATTATAGAGCTCTTTTCCCTTGATGAATGCCAGTATTGCCTGTCAGTCTTCAGGGAACCAGGAGCAAGGAAGTAAGGTAACCAGGGTGCCCTTGGAGACGAGAAGAAATTCTATTGCCATTTTAAAGGAGAACTATCCAGCTCTGAGACTCACACAAAATCCATTTCATGTAAAGGGAAAGAAGAAATAGAGGTTGGGGTGTATGTGTCTGACATTTTTCTTTAATTCAAAATCCTTGAGGAAGAAAATCAGAATTATATAAGGGAAAGAAAATAGCAAGCAAAAAAGAAAACAAAAGAAAATAACAAGTAAGAAGAAAGGAAGGAAGGAAAAAGGAAGGAGGGAGGGAAGGAAAAGGAAGGAGGGAGGGAAGGAAAAGGAAGGAGGGAGGGAAGGAAAAGGAAGGAGGGAGGGAAGGAAAAGGAAGGTGGGAGGGAAGGAAAAGGAAGGAGGGAGATTCTTAGACTAGAAAGGTCCTTTAATAATGTGCAAACCATTTTCACTTCTCATGCTATTTGCAACTACTTTCTGAGTATCGTTCTATTTCCTTCTAAGATCTGTTGAGAAAACTAAGATTGTCAATGGAGTTAAAGTCCTAGACTGACCATGGCAATCAGCATAAGGGGCACCAACACTAATAATGAATGCTGAGACTCACCATGCAAGCTGTATGCCAGAGCACACCCAGTGCCTTAGCACATAAGCCTTTACAGAAAGTGCCGTTTAGCAGTGAAGACTTCTACCAGCAGGCAGGAATATGAATGGTACTTTAAGAATAAAATAGGTCAACTGAGCGAGTGGAGGCAAGAAACAGCCACAATTTTAAGACAATAAACCTGAACGAGAGGTGAAGCTCAAGGCTATGAAGGGGATGGGCTTTCTTCCCAGCAGTGTGCCCTCCAGTTCACTTGCTGCCTATAGCTTGCTGAGCTTGAGAAGGTCCTATGGTGACAACTTAATCCAAGTGTTTAACTGAGAATCACAGCATCATCAGAATCTATCATGACCAGATGCAAGGCTGACTTAGGAACGGCTGATTGAAGAGAACTCAGACAGGGGAAATGGCACAGAAGCAGTAAACTCTGGGACTGGAATGGTTTGACGATTCAATAAAATAAGCCTGTGTATAAGGCAAAGGAGACTCCAGCCATGGTTACACAGTAAAAATAAATTCTCCATTCATAACATTAGATCCAGGGAGTGGATTACAAAAGAATGACCATGATATAGTCCACTGTCTAATCTGGAGTTGTGGTGAGCCTCACTTTGGCTAACAGAAAGTAGCAGACAATAATTCTGTCAATTCTGAGAATAAGCCTCAAAAGAACATCTCCAAGCCAGATGTTCACCACATGCCTTTAAAACCATCGCTCATGATGCTGATGCGGGCAGATCTCTGTGAGCTCCAGGACAGCCAGAGCTAACATAGTGAGACCGTGTCTCAAAACAACAACAATGATGAGCTTCTCCCGTTTGCTCTTCAGATGTATGAATCACAGGCTAACTCTTTGTGCTGCTCCACACAGCAGCAAGCCAATCCTCAGAAACAGAGCCAAATGTGAAAGAGAGCACACTTGAATCAAAAGAGTCACTCAACCGGTAACAGACCAAGCTACCACCCATGGAATGATTAACTAAACAGGGGCTGTTTCTTCAGACCGTAAGTTTTCAGGCTGATTTGTCACACAGCTGAAGACAGTGGATGAAATCCACAGTTTTCCAGGCTCCATACGCACCCACTACCTTGCCAGATCTTTACTGCGGAGGTGATTGTTATGCTGACAAGAGCTGATGACTGCTTCCAGGGTAGAGAACTCCTGCAAAGCATGTGGCATGCTGATTACGTGGGGATGCCAGCAGGTCGCAGAGCAGAGGCTAACAGTGATGGCTGTACATAGATTTACTTGTGGGCTAGAAGGGAGTAAAGTGGAGGGTATCCCAGACGATGAGAAAGCATACATTATGAGGAAGTGAAATAAGCAAATAGAGGCATAGTGGTCTTAGGTTTTATTATCAGAAATTAAGATTTAATCTAGGAATTGAGAATTTAGTAAGAATTAGACCATGAAAGACTCTGTATAGCCCTTTCAACACTTCAATAATATGATAAGAGAATAATTATCTAACTTTGGGCACATGAAAATCACCTAGTGATGTTGCCATGCGTGGATGGAGCTTTTGAGCCCTCTACCACTGGGAGGATTACTGTTTGGTGGAGCCACATTCTAGCTTCACATTTGCTCTTCATTTTTCAGTGTGCACCCTGGGGGGACCCAGTGCAGGTTGCTAAGAACAAGCCTTGGAGTACGCAGCTGCTGGATGGGAGATGGAGGAGGAGGGTCTTTTTCGGAATCTGGTTTCCAGGTCAGCATTTCAGTCCCATTTGTTCCTTCTGCCTGTAGTCTAGTGTGGCAGGCAGATGTGAAAGAAGTCCAAACTCAAGGAAGGAAGTCAAAATTGGAAAAGATAAGCTGGGAAAAAGCAGGAAGCTGGAGACCCGCAGGTGGGATGCACAGGAGGTGGGTGTGAAGAGGCTTTGTTGATTGAGAAAAAGATAGACACGAAAAGCTGAAGACAGCACAGGATGGAAGGAGAGCTGAACTATCTCCGCGAACTCCAGACGTCTCTGGTCTGCAATCAGTGATGATGGACAGACAGTAAACCACAGCAGGGGCGCTGAGGAACTCTCCAGGAGAGGAAAGACACGGAGGAGGGATTAGACTGAAGGCAGGAGACCGTCAGCACCCAAAGGTGCTGTGAGAGAGACGCACTGCAGGCCAGCTCACACTTGCGGAGGAAACATTGAGAGGGAGGCACGGTGGGGCTGCGTTACAGAAGCGATACCCCAATCAGCTTTATTTTAGGGCAACCACAATGTGTGGCCACATGCAAAACCAAATCATCTCACTGGAAGAGTCTTTTGCTCACTGCCAGTTCAGCTTCACTGGAGTTCTGGATAAAGACAGCTCAATAAAATGGAATGAAAATATGAAGGCACAATTCATACGGCCCCTTTAAGAAAGTGCAATGGATGCGGATATTATAAATAATATTAAATAATATATAGTTAGTTATATACTTTGGTGAAGAACTTTTAAATTCAATCTACAGACAATTTTTGATCAATATATATTTAATTAAATATTATATTTGCATATAAATTACATATATAACATATAAAATTATATGTAATAAAATGTCTTCTCCTTATTTCAATATATATCGTCTTTCAGGCTAGGATTGGAAAATAACTGGAAGAATGAGATAGGAAGTGAAGTGAAGTGGGCTCTATGAGTCACAGAATTTTGGCTTCAGCTATCCAGCTCATGACTGTATGCAGCAGAAACCAGCCCTGGATGTGGCAGAGACCACCATTTTCCAAAGCCTGATCTGTGCTGTAGTCTGTAAAGATTTTATGTTCCTTATCTCTGCGCCATATTGAACCAACCTTGGCATAAGAAGTAAATATCAAGGAGATTTTCAAATCCTTGAGAATATACAACAAATATGTCTAAAAGCTTACCAAAAGGAAATTAGTCTTTACATATGAACAACTTCAGTCAAAAATCATAAATGACATTAGAACACTAAATATATTTTCCTTTCTTTTAAAATTACCTTTTCCCAAACTCAGATCAGTTTTTTAATCTGAAGAATTTAAAAACATGCACGGTGGCACATGGCTACCCACATATACACATCACACACACACACACACATACTAATTATAAGTACTTTTTAAAATCAAAATCTCTACATGAACCAGCTAAACCACTCGTGGGCAGACAGCTAAAGGATTCTATATCCTCCTACAAAGATACTTACGCTTCTGTAGTTGGTTTGTTTACTCTTTGGGGGCCGACCACCCAGCTACCAAATAAATACGTGGAGACTTTTTCTTACTTATGAATTCCTGGCCTTAGTTTAGCTTGTTTCTAGCTGAAATTATACCGTTTCCCTTTAACTACATTTGCCTCTGGGCTTTTTACCCTTCTTTATGCTGTCTTTCTTCCCTTCTTATTCATGGCTGGCAGTGTGGTTGCGTGGCTGGCCCCTGGCATCCTCCCCTTTCTTCTTTTCTCACCCCTTGCTCTCCTGAGTTTGGATTTTTCCTCCTAGTCATTCTTTCTGCCTGGCAGCCCCACCCATCCTTCTCCTGCCTGGCTATTGACTGTCCAGATGCTTATTAGACCAATCAGGTGTTTTAGGCAGGCAAAATAACACAGCTTCACAGAGTTACACAAATGCAACATTAAAGAATGCAACATATCTTTGCATCATTAAACAAATACTCCACAGCATAAATGAACATAAGACATCTTAAACTAATATTCCACAACATGCATCCACATTCATTTTTATGCACAATAACAAGGAACCAGGATAATGCCCATCAACAGATGAAGAGATAATGAACATGGGGAGTTTTACTCAACTTCCAGAAAAATAAGCCTGGAAAATATTACGCCGCAGTCACCCCAGCTCAGCAGAGTAAGCACCACATGTCTCACATATGCAGGTCCTAGTTTTTCCAGATGTGTGTATTTGTGTGGGAACTAGAAAGAGAAAGGAAACAGTGAGAAGGGCAGCATGACACATGGTAGGAAAGTCAAATGTTCACTACTGGAGAGGAAAGGCTTGGTGTAGCAACGGGGCAGGGAGGTCTGCTAGTGGGAGGTGAGGGAGGGTCAGTGAAAGTCAGAGTCTATGAAAACACCTTCGGGAGACACTCTACTTGTACGCTAATTAAAAAGTGAAATAATTAAAGGAAAGAAACACATTTAAATTGTGTATCTCATTTCCTGTAATTTCTCTGTCCGCACCAGGTTCTCGGTCTTTGTTCTTCATCATCTTAACCTCTTCATGGTTACTGGACAGGTATTGCAAAGCCTGACTATCCATGAGCCCACCTCATGACCACACCCTAATATCTAAATATCCTACAACAAAAGACAGCTACAGTTCCCTGGAGGAATGGTGGAGAGGAAAGGAAGTAGAAGACTGGCCTCAATCTGTGCCAGGAAAAAAAATGATAAAAAGTAAAGAAGAAAAAGCAAACAATAAGAATCTTCCTATATTCACAGCTAACATGCGGTCATGTCTCAGTGGTCACTCCTGGGAACACTGAACACACTAGATGGGATGTCAATGGACTGCAGCCTTGAGGGCATCCATCAATATTCATAAGCAAATAGATGGAGAAGCAAATAAAGAAGGAGGGTAACTTTTCTCTTTCTAACTAATTAATGTCTTCAGCTAGTGTTCACAGATTAAGGAGTGATGGGAAAAGAAAATTATTGGGCTGGGTTTCATGGCCTGGTGTATGAGTGCTTCACAAGCATACGGACTTGCTGGGCTCCACATTGTGTGCAAGGTGGGGTGTGGCCTGCACACCAACAGCCCCAGTTTTGGGAAATGGCGGTGTTGCTGGTGTAGAGACAGGAGGATGGCTGAGATTTGCTGGCTGTCGGCCTAGCACAGTGAGCTCCATGTTCAGTGAGGGACTTTGTCTCAAGGTGATAAAGCAGAGAATGCCAGAGGACACAGGATGTCCTCCCCTGCCCTTTGGATGCATGAGCATACATATCTCCCACACATGTTCATACATACACACAAAACATGCACAAAAACACATAAAATTACTGTTGTCAGACATTCATTCTGGAATATGATGTAACTTAAAAGCAACATTATAATACATAACAAGGTAATGAAACATTCAAATCACTCTCCATAAGATATTTATTTGGGTAACGGAATATAGGATGTTTTCAATAGAGAAACTTGGCAGAAATGGCCTTTAAACTGCCTTTACCAGAAAAACAGAGATAGCATTTTTGGCTAATGAAATGAATGAGCATCGAGTCCCCTCTGATAGCACTTCTGAGGTCACAGCCTCACTTTTCAGTGTTCTTGCCAGAGATGCACAGCTGAATTAAGAGGGAAGAAACATCAGAGAACACGCAGTGACTGTCAGAACCTGCTTGGGCTAGTAGTGGACATCTGGGGCGGTACTCAAATGTCTGACGGGCCCACTCAGTTTGGCCTTCATTTGGGTCTCAAGGAGTCTAATTTAAGGGCTGTAAAGGAGAGAGACTGTTTGATCAAGAGATGAAACAGGCATCAGAGTCTGTGAACATGAAAGTTACAGGAGATACCGACAGCTGCAAGAATCTAGTACATCACTTTGGGTACATGGTGATAATAACCTCCACCAGGGTAGTGGCCACGGCAACGGAGGTGTGGAACCCATGCAGAGGAATAATGCTAAGGATAAGAAAGCTGATATTTCCCTCGTGGACTGGAGCAGATGGAGAAAGAAGAGAAGGCTTTCTGTATTCAACAACCTGGGCACGCAGATGTCCAGGCAAGAGCGGAGTAAACGGAGGATGGCAGGGTGAGTCTCCTCGGATAGCTACGTCAGGGTTTATTGAGACATCCTCAAGAGAATTCTAGCCTTCAGCAGGGAAGTAAAATCGCAGCCGGAAAAAGATAACTCACGCAGGAATGATTGCGTTTGACAGGAAACTGAGTTTAAAGAGAATACTGTAGCAAGTCCAGTGTTAGAAAGCCACAGAAGGAAAGACTTCTATTTAGACACAAGCCTTCTCTTTGTGAAGCTTCTCCGACACACATAGTGGGGCTGTGCAGAGCGGAAGAGTTAAGAGTAGTTGCTATTCTCTTCAATACAATTTTCTGGGTGTAAAGAACATCAGCCTTATTTATAAAATCATACACACTTTATTTGTGTGTGCATGCATGTGTGTGTGGCTGGCCGTGTCAATGCATGTATGTGTGGCTGGCCATGTGCATGCATGTGTGTGTGGCTGGCCGTGTACATGCATGTGTGTGTGGCTGGCCGTGTACATGCATGTGTGTGTGGCTGGCCGTGTGCATGCATGTGTGTGTGGCTGGCCGTGTGCATGCATGTGTGTGTGGCTGGCCGTGTGCATGCATGTGTGTGTGGCTGGCCGTATGCATGCATGTGTGTGTGGCTGGCCATATGCATGCATGTGTATGCACATGGAGGCCAGACGACAATCTCAAGTGTCATTCCTTAGGGGCCTTCCATCTTTTGCATAAGATAGAATCTCTTGCTAACCCAGAACTTGACCAAGTTTTAGTTGGACAGTGAGCTCCAAGTATCCCCACAGGCTCTACATCCTATCTTACCGCCACTAGGATTACATCCGTGTACCAGCATACTCGACTTTTTACAAGGGCTCTTGGGATCCAAACTCAGGTCCTTATACCTGTGAAGCAATGGCTTAGCTGGCTGAGCCATCTCCCACATGCATCTTATTAAAATAATAGGTAGATAGATTATAGGTAGACAGACAGAGAAGTAGATAGGTAGGTGAAGCTCCCTTTGTCTCTGATTTCCAATGGACTTGATGTCAAATAAAGACAATTCTCAGAACTTTATTTTAATAATTGCTGAGGTGACTGTGAGAGCCTACGAATCTCATGCATCATCCATTCAGATGCCACCATCTCATACTCAGGCAACCAATTTTGCACATGCCAATATTCAAATCTAATGGAGATGGGAAGACACATGCCCATTTAATATCACTGTGTCTCAGGCGCTTGTGTCCTAAGTCTCCAGTCCCTGTAAATGTGACGATTTGTGCCCTAGAATATAGTTACTGGAGGAAAGGGGTCATTCTTTGAGCACATTTGAGTCCATTCAGCTTTGGGTCAGCCCTGAGGCTAGGAGAACCACCCAGGTCCAAGGGTAAAGCAGCCTTGAAAGAAAAGAGATGTCCTAGGGATGAAATTGCCTATCACTACCTGCACTTAGTCACTTAGTCATTCCTGTGGAGGTTACCGGCAGGCAGGGAGTGTCCACCATGGCTCCTGCTGGGTCCTGATGGGCTTGTTCATTCTTGCTTGGAGGGAAGCATGTTCTTGAGAGGCAGAGAAGAAACAGATTTGGGAGGACTGACAGTGACTATTGAAGCCTGAGTTTATTTCCCATAGCCCTTTTATACCCTAAGCCAAAGGGGCGGGCAAAAGAACTTTTTTATTCTGATACAAGGAACAAACAAGAGTTCAAAACATTGAAGAGCAAAAACAGAAAAAAAAATCCAACAGCTACACCTTAGGCCAGACATCCTGTTATCTAGGCAAGACATACAACTTCCCCTTAGGCCTGGTGTTTGATGTTGAAGGAGCAAAGTAAGCTTGAACTCTCTAAGCCTAAGTCAAGACGGAGTGGAGTCGCTTCTCCGGGCTCCTACAGGGGGCGGTGTTCAGCTTCGAATTCAGGTGCAGCCCTTCCTCCATGGGGCATGACGTTGCTGAAGGAACGGGGTGGCTTAGCCTTTCTCCACAAATGGGAGGGAGAAAGAGAAAAAAATACCTCTCTCATTTCAGCTAATACACTAAATGGGTTAGATATGTGCTGAAATAAATGAGTTTATTCTAAGTGAGCACTTTTCCCCCCCACAGATACTGGGAAAGAACACATTCCCCTAGACAATCCAGGGCTTGTCTCAAATTACCTCAGCCAAAGCAACCGTGTTCATAAGTCCTTCCTAACATATAGGTCACTACATACTGTAAGAAAGATGTTTTCATTACTGCCGTTCATTTATTTATGCCCCTGAAAAGGAACGACCATACTGAGAATAAACACTGAGATACCTAGGAGCCATGCTCCGTCCTCATGCAATTATAGCACAAATGTCTTTAAGACGCTGTCTGCCTCCAACAACCATATTTTTTTTTTAAAAAAAAATCACTTCATGAGGTTCATCTCAGCAGCTATGCACTTTGGAACTGAGCTTGGCTTCAATCGCGGGGTCAGCAACAGGAGCTGCACTGGGTGGGGCTGTGGGGCTGGGCTTTCCCCCTTCCCTCCAGTTCTCACTCAGTTTGGAATATTTTTCCATTTTATTTTGTTTTGTTCTTTCCCTTCTTCCCCCTTTTCTTCTTCATCATCATCATTATCTTCTTCTTCTTCTTCTTCTTCTTCTTATTATTATTATTATTATTATTATTATTATTATTTCTATTGGACAGAATTCTAGGGTAAAGAAAAAGTTTGATTTAACCATAAAAACTATTTTTCTTGGTTTTTTGTTCATTCTCAGTTTGGTTCCCAGCTCTCATCCGTAAGACCTGAACCTCCATCCTCTGGTTCCAAGGCTGCCAAAGAGCTACCAAGAATGTCAGGAGTCAGTTTGCTTGTATGGATCTTCTCCCTTTGTTTTGTGTATGCAAATAGGGTTTAGAAACACACTTGGACAAACAGCAGAGGGCAATCCCAGCCCAGGAGGATGAGGCTGGAGGATCAGGAGTAACCAGCTAGCCAGAGCACACGGTGAGTTCCAGGCTAGCCTTATAGTGAGACCCTATTAGAAACAAAGAAGAAACAAAAGTTGAAGCAATAACTAAATGAAAGATAAGAGAAAGACTAATTCTTTCTCCCCTCATTACCACCCCCCTTCCTCTCTACTTAATACTGTGTAAAGCTTCCCCACAAGTTGCAGCAGGCTTTCTCTTGGGCCAACAAATCATGATATAAAGACTTATTATTAGTTATGAATGCTTGGCCTTAGTTTAGGCTTCTATCTGGCTAGCTCTTGTAACTTATTCTATCCTGTTTATCTTTATCTGTTTTGTCTCAGGGATTTTTATTTAACCTTTCTCTTATTCTGTATGTCCTACTCCATGTCTGGCTGGCTGGTAGCTGCCTGAACCTGGGGGTCGCCCTCTTTTTCTCCTTTGTTTTCTCCTTTGTTCTCTCCTCCCCTCTCCCCTGAGTCGAGACTCCTCCTCCTACTTATTCTCTCTACCCACCAACCCTTCTACTGTGTAGCTACTGGCTTTTCAGCTTCTTATTAGAACAATCAGGTGCTTTAGGCAGGCAAAGAAACTTATCTTTACATTGTTAAAAATGCAGCATAAACAAACGGAACACACTTTACATAAAGTAACATTCTGCAGCATAAACAGATTTAACACATGTTTAGACAGTTAAAACAAGGTTACACAACTTGCTGAAAAGTGAATACCGGATGCTTCTTTTCCTCCTGAAACCCAACTTAGAACAGTTACAGTTTAAAGAACAACAGAAACCCGAGGAGGCAGGTGAGCATTTTCCTCATTTCTGGCATACTGACAGCAGAGCACTGGAGAGTCAGAGATGCGCCGGACAGCTCTGCACGAAGCTGGGACGCGATGGACACAGGCAGGGCTCATAGCCACACTGCTCAGGACAGAGGTGGACACACTTCTCAGTTGGAGAATATCAAATGAATAAACTTTTAACTTTTAATAAGTAGGTCCTAGAACTATTTCACAGGCATAAGCTAGGTGACGCGACAGTGACAGGATTCTAAGGCTCTTCAGAAGACTTGACTGCTCAGACGCAGCATTTTGCTGAGATGACAACTCAAAAGCAAACCGAATGCATGGCAGTTTTATTATTCGTTTGCTTGTCTTTAGATAAATGAGATATCAGATTAGTGTGCTATTTAGGAAGATCACATTTTTTAGTTTTAAATAAAAATGAGTGGAGAAGATTGACATACGTGTACTATCTTATCTTACATATTCTGTGTGGTCATGAATAACAAAAGGGAACAGGAAAATTGTGGTTTTCTTTATCTGCCCCAGTTTTGACCTCATATTTGAAAAACGGTAAGGATAATCGTGGCCACTGTTCAATGCCATGGCCTCCGGAAGGATATATTTAATTTCTTAGCTATGCCCTGTGCAGTTAATACCATCACAGCTGAGACCCTTTCTCCATCTAAATATTGCTGGGTGAAAGTCCTGCTCATGCCACACTCTACACCTGTTTAAAAGTAGAAATTTGGAGGACACTATCAGTATCTAAGAACCATAAAAAGATCACATAGCTCGGGGCAATTACTTAAAAATGATTATCAAAGGATTATGTAAAATTTGTGACCTGAAAAGAATGTGTTCTTTATATTCTAATGGCTCCAACCTCATGGAAAGGAGACGGAGATACCCTTGTTAGCAGTACCCCACAGCACTGCGCGCCAAACTGTCCCTCGTACTTTACAGACACGGCACTACTGAGTGTGTGCAACAGCAGAGGAAATGAACACTGTTATCATGACTAGTTTATAGCGAGAGAACTTAGAAAAGAAGCCAGGACTGGAATTCAAGCAGTCAATGACAAGATCTCTACTCTAAAAACATACTGTTACAATATTGCAGATTCTTTCTCTCTTATGGTCATAAAAAATTCTCAGGGATATAAATAACTCACAATAGGGTTCTATTGTGTGCAAATGAGCATCAAAGTCAAAGTCATATCTGCATTCATGTTAATAGTCACTGAGTACATACTTTCTTCTCTGGGAAATTTTAAAACAAATCCACATGAAAAATGCTTTCATCCCCTAGTGACAAATAATTCAGGGATCAGAGCCATTTGGCCTCACAATCACACACACACACACACACACACACACACACACACACACACACACACACCCCTTACACAATCCATGTTTCACAAATGCTACCTCTCAAATAAATTCCCATAAGTTGGAAATAATGAAATAAAAAAGTCAATACTCTTTTTCTTCTCTCCCTCCATTCTTTGTTTTGATTTGGTAGCTGGATGTAAGCAAGAACCCTTAAGTACCCCTTGCTCACCTAAAAAAGCCACAGGAAGATTAAAAATAAAATGAAGACAAAACAGTTTTTCTCCCTAGAGGAAAACCACAATATGTCCTTTAAAAGCCACATCATTTTTCAGTGTCCATGAAGCAAGGAAGGAAGCCAGTATTGCTTCCCTGTGTGCTTTGTTTCATATGAAATAATGAACTGATTTCCAAAAGCATTAATAATGCATTCTCCTGCTCAACAGCCACATTCCAGAAGCACTGTCCTCTTCTTTATTTTTATTCCCCAAACACTCATTTGAAAAGTACCTTAGACCTCTCGTTATACTTGTTCTTATAGCCACTGAAAAATTTTAACACATCACAAAAAATAATTATGTAATATTTTATTGCAATTTTTTTCATTAGGAAGTAATAAGAACAGCATTTCTTTGGGAATGCAATTTGAGGTCAAAGGTCAAAGCTCACAGTGCAACCCTAAAAAACTGAGTTCTTCTGAGTATAGTTGTGGACTCTGATACCTGCTAGACTAAGGACGCCATGCAGGTTCGCGGCTGAAGGCGACTATTTAGAAAGACAATAGCCGAGGTTTTTGCTCCAGCTTTTCTGATTCATTTGTAGATTGCCCCAGGAAGGCAGCTATCTCTCCTGGCTGAGGTGTGAATGCAGGTGTGGATGCTGAGAGAAATGCCAAGATATGAATCAGTCCCAAAAAGGAAGAGGAAAAAAAACAACAGAGAAAGAAAGGGATAATTAGGAATATAGCAGAGCAGAAGAAAAAGAGCAGGGAGCAGTTTGCAGAGAGGAGAGAGTTTAGAAAGCAGTGAGAGAGAAGTGGTTTGAAGAGAGCCTTAGAGAGCAGGAGGAATTTTAGGGAAATAGGATAAATACAGGGCCTCGCTGAAAAATAAGAGAAGCCTTTTAAACTGCAATGGTGTGAAAGCCTGTTTCTTTCCGCGCGTCTCCGAGCACACATTTGGGGAAGAACATCAGTTTCTATGTCGGGGCAACGGTCCCCGACATATAGTGAGTAAACTTCCTGCTAGGACTGGAGTCTGGAACTCCATAGTGATCCTGTTAGCCAGAAGGCGCCAAATCTCAAGCCACTTTAAACTACAATCAAAAGATGAAGAAGGCAAATGTATTCACGCGTGCAAACAATCTAAGTCATCCCGCTGCATCTGCATGCTAACCAAGCGATTCTGTGGACCTCAGACAAACCCTAATTGTGTTTCACCATTCAGAGCACAGTTGGTAATGACTCTTCCTCAACCCTCTCACTCCATTTCAGGCCCAGTTTCTCTCTGTTACATCTCATCAACTCCCACACTGACAGGGATGACATACCCCCATCCCTCAGACCTAAAGTCCTCATCAGAACTTTACCCGCAAGGCTTACCCTATACTTGCCCTTTGACCTTTCTCCTGGACTCCCATTCACGGTGACTTTTTTTCTCAGTCTAACTCATTCATCCTGAAGGATCAAGAATTCCTCCCTTCATGAATGAGAGTCTCTAAATTTTCCAAACTTAGGAGGCAGGCAGGTGGGTCAGGCGCTAGGGGAGAAGAGCAGAGAGCGCCTCGGAACCTCCTGTTGGAGACCTCCCAGCTTCCTCCCTGCCAGTCCCCCTGACCTCATTTCTCCTCCTTTTCTGCCTCAGATATTTCACTTGTATTTCCAACCCTGACTGCTTCCCCGTCAACCAAGTAAGTCTGAACATTTAATTGTTTAAATTATTTATATTCAAAAGTGTATACCATGATGTTTTTGCATATGAAATCAAATGACGAATGCAACAGCCACTGGATTTGATTACATTGAGGAGGTCAACTGATCAAGATTCACATACACTGATTACCACATTTAAAGGACAATAGTGATTATGAATAATCTATAACTATCTCTGTTATTTCATTCATTAATTAAATTTTCTTATCACACATACTCAATCTGTAAATCCTGAAAGGCATACCATAACAGATTCCTTACCATAAAAAAGTCAAAGAAATTTTGTCCACACCTATCTACTGACTATAGACTCTGACACAAGGAATAAGAAGGTAGGTTTCTATAACGGCCTAGAAGAAAGCAAAATAACAACACAGTGAGGAGTTCGCCAATGGACTGGCAGAGTCGACTAGAATCAGATTATTGCAAAAAAAAAAAAATCAAAGAAAAAAAACCAGACATATATTTCATCTAACCAAAATTTTGAAGTTTCTACTAAAATATAGTAGTTATAGTTTCTGCTACACACCAAACATGCAGGAAACATTTCCTAGATAAGTGGACAGACAGACAGAGAGATGACAGACCAACAGATGGAGTAGACCAGGCAATGTTTTCTCGTTTATACCGAGGCAGCTAAGTTCTGCTATGTGTGGCTGCCGCATAACCAGTCAGTATTAAAGAACCGTGCTAAGAGTGTCTGGCTCCCTTTCATTGTACCTTCTCATTCCAGAGTGTTTCTGACTTTTGACCATGACTGTCATGTGCACCGTTGAGTTCTATGTGTCACCAGGAGGAAAATATACTATTCTGCTCAAAACCAAAAGAGTAAATGATGCTGCCTTCTGCATTTTCAGAATCACTGGGCATTGGCATGTGTGTGCCCCAGGAGACGGCTGGGAGCAAGCTGTGCCCGTGTAGATGAAGGTGGTGTGTGTTCATCCTAACGTCACCCCAGACACAAGAGAGAAAGCGACCACACTGTCGCTGCTGTAGCGATCACTTCGGAACACTGACTAGTGGAGCAGAGGCAGGGAGACACGAGAAGATTGCGATATTTCTCACGATAGTGCCATATTCTAAGGATGCAGAATTAGGAAAAAAAAAATCAAAGAAGCCGCTGAGCCTCTCGGCTGGTAAGACAAGTGTGGTTGTATGGAAATAAACAGGGACTGGAGCTTTTTGAAGTGAGCTATGTTTGATCTAAGTCCAAATGCCCAGGTCCCATCTGTGTGGCCTCTGATGGTAGACTATATTCTTAAACTTCATGCACCTCTCTCCAGGTTATCATACAATGCAAGCAAATAATGCTTATTTTTACATTTATGAATCTCATGGTTGTGATTCACTACATTTCAATGAGTGGTAAATGAGTCGACATATATATGTATGTTTATAGATATGTCACTATTGTATAAATATATATACATTTATATATAAAACAACTGATTCTCTGCAATCATGGGTTTTAAATTCACAAATTCAATGAACTGTAGATTAAAAATTTTGAAAATAAATTCTTTTTGTATAAATATGTAAATAGTTTTTTTTCCTTAAATTACATTTCCTGAATAGTCAACAACTGTGAGGTATTTTCATTGTCTGAGTATTACAAGTAATATAAAGATGATTTAAATTTTCCATTTTAAATATAAGAGACTTATCCAGCATCTACAATTTTTGGTGAACATTGAGTGACGTGGAATCTATTTACCACAATTTCCAATTAATGACTGTATACTTAAATGTACATGTATAAACACATAAATTTACAGTCTCTTCTATATGCAATATTTGTGAATTGATTATGTTCTCCAGGGCTTCTGTATTGGGAACTCAATTGCCAATGCAAGTTATCAAAGAGAAGAGACTACTATAGGTGTTTATGAAATGAGGACTCATGTTGTCAAGGGAACAGGTCATATTTGTCAATAAACAGTGCTGTGCCCCTCCCCTTCCACCCTCTGCTGTGGAATCATGCATTCACTATATGGCATGTCAACTCGGACTTGTTAACATCTAGACCATAAGCTAATACACTGTTCCTCTTTGTAAATGATTTGGTCTTTGGTATGCTGTCACAGTTTCACAAAGGGCAAGCTTCCTTTTGCCTATTGTAACACTTACACAAGTCTTACTGGTTCCTACAGAAAGAAGAGAAATAATATTAGCTCACTACCAAGTTTTCTATAGTAGAGGAATACAAAACAAAAAAACCCGACTTCACTCATTTATGGCTCTACACACAGTTTTTCTTTCTTCAACACTGGGGGCTGATAACCAGAACAGTCAAGACATCTGCATAGGCGCTAAGCACATAGATGACATTGTGAAGAATAATTTATTGATTTATCAGGCTCAGAGTAGTATAAAGCACCCTACAGAGAAGCCTCAGGTAAGTGGTGCTCAGAAGTAGCTCCTTCAGGTCTATGTGGAACGCCGTCTGGAGCAGCGTTTGTGGAGTACGCCAGCTTAGTGTACTACAAAGCTACCGCCTTTACTGGCAGAAAGTACACTCACTACATCATCTTGGCTAAATGTGCTCCTTCTTAGTTTCCCTAGTTGCTTTAATATGTAAATAAAACCTTCCCTTTTTGCACTGCCTAGTGCCACTGTGAAGGTTTAAAGTGCCCCACACAGGATCATGTTTGAACACTTGATCCCAACTGGTAGGACTGTTTTGAGAGGTCGTGGGACTTCTGGGACATAGATATCCTTGGTAGAAATGTTTGACATCACGGGTGTGCCTTTTGGGTTAAGACCCAACGTTACTACTGACCAGCACTCTCTGTTTCCTGATAATCCAGTAGGGGAATAAACCAGACCACATCTATAGACTCTATCTGGACTGAATCTTCTCAACTGTAAGTCAAAATCAACCTCCCTTCTGATGAGATATTCTGTCCCAGAGACAAAGAGTAAACGGTAGAGAAGTGGTCCTTTAAGAATGGCTTTTGCCCTGACCGGCTAGACCGTGGAATCTCTAGGTCTTTGCGGATGATTTGTGGGAGGAATATAGCAAGAGTGAATCTGTGGGTCGGAGAAGCCCCAGAGTGCTGCACTTCCCGCTTCACACACCATTGTAGGAGTGCCAGTGGACAGGCCAGTGACTGAAAACTGTGTTCCTGAGCTTTCAAGGGGGGGGGGAGAAGTCTCCAGTGGGCTAGAGACTATCTGTGTTACAGTTTTGGCAATTAATTTGTTTCCATTTTGACTGAGTCCTGAAAAGTTGGGTGAGGCTGAATTCAAAGGACTGAACTGATTAAACCCGGCTGAAGCAATTTCCGGACGTTTAAGTTGCTACTGACATATTTTATGTAGTTTTATAGTGAAATTGCACAGCTAAATTCCAAGTCTTTCTGAAGATGTGAAAGCCCTGGAAAGTGGATGCATTTAAAGTTGCGGCCAAGGTGGATCTGGACAAGCAGCTGTAACTGTTAAGGAGAATTAGCACCATTAAAGAGAAAAAACCCTTCCCTTTTCACTAGAAAAATAGAAAAGATATGTAAAGGGCAAAACCTGCCTGTGAATGACTCCGCTGTGAAATAAAGTCCCATTAAAAGGTGTGTTTTTAAAAAGAAACTGCCCATGAAGAGTGTCTGGACAGAGAATGTCAGCACAGGGGCACCCTGCCTGAGAAGAATTGCTTAGGGAAATGCCTTTCCTGGTCTGGCTGTACAGAAATTGATGCTACTGCAGCCATGATTCAGTTAGGCACGTTGAACTGGCAATGGAGGCTGGTATCATCCATACTGGGAAGAGGGGGTTACTGACAAGCAGCTTATAAGAGTTGCAGGATCATGGGTGTTGACACCAAGATTCTAGATGATGGGTATGGGCCTAAAGGGCTTGGTGTTGTGCCATTGAAAATTGGAAGTGCACAACCTTTTTTTCCCTTAATGTTTATCAAATGTTTATTTCTGGAATGTTCCATTTAAAACTTCTGGAGTTTGGTTGGCTGAGGGTAGCCTATGGAAGGCAACACCAACAGTGACAGGAAACAGCCACATTCACCCTTCAGCAGAGGCATCCTGGGGTGGCAGTGACTTGATCCAATGCACAAACTACCTCATATTCCCACAGAAATTGCATAAAGATATTTGGTTTTCTATTTTATTTTGCTTACATTATAAAAACTGAAAGCTGAGAGACTGCTTTGAACCTCAGTAGAGACTTTTGACTTTGGACTTCCATGGAAACTCTTGGTGATGGAAGAAATGAGTTTTGTACAAGAGATGGTCATGGAACCATAGGGCCCAGGGGCAGAATGCTACGGTTTGAGTATGAAATGTACCTCCCATGTCCATGCCTTTGCATTTGTGTGCCTAGTTGGTAGTGCAACAAATAATTCATGGAACCTTTGGGAAATAGGATCTGGCTAGAAAACACCGGCCACTAGAGATGGGCCTTCCTCATTATATCCTAACTCCTTTTCTACAGTAATGGACTACAACTTCTGACGTGTAGGCCCCAAAGAAGCACCCTCTCCTCCCCTAAGTTGCTTTTGTTAGGTGCTCTAGTCCAGTGTTGAGAAAAGCCAGTGATACCACTGCACATTTATTTGTGTCTTGCCTTTGTCACAGACAGGCAACAATCATTTGTCCTTCAAAATAGCAGAAGGAAGGGGATTTCGCCCGTAAGGCGGAGCATCAAAGTACTTTAGCCTGTGGATAAAAACTGAAATTTCGGTCGTGTATTGGCACAGACAACAGTTATATATTTCTCTTTTTCTAAATCTGAGTGTGTGCTCAAACTGAAACTCTGCCACCTGTCCAGCTTTAAATTCTGGTCTGTATAACCATGGGCCGGGGTAGAGGTGTACCGAAGAAGGGGAAGAAGTTGAGAAGCATGTCAGTGTAGGTAACTCAAGCTGAAGCACATGTTGAGAGAGTTTGTCTACAGCATGGACAAGAAGATGCCTGCCACTGGCCCCTGTAGTAGAAGAGTTACCAGTGGATCGCCAGAGTGCTCTTCAAAATTGTCACGATTCACTTAAAATATCTCCTCAGCAAAGACTTCCAGTCACAGTTTGTGCTGATCCTCATGTGCCCATACTCACTGGTTCAAATTCCCTTACATTTTCCTTACTGAGATTTGCTATGTAATATTTATTTTGTTTGTATAATAGCCTCCTGCCTTCAGCATCACAGTTACCTGAACACAAGACAGGTGACACCCACGGTGATTCACATAATGCTGACTTCATTAAATGTTCATTAGAGGACTTTGTAAATGAAAACATGCAGTAAGGAAGAGGAGGGAAGGAGGGAGGGAGGGGGGAGGGAGAGAGAGGGGGGGGCACAGTTTAGGAGAAGTCATGAAAGAGTTATTAAATACCACATGCGGTCTCAAACTATTCAACAAGAACACTGGGTGGGACAACTTTCACCTCCCAGTAGTCAAACAAGAGAAACTTCCTGTCGACTGTGTTTTCCTCAAGGAGGTTTTAGCCCTGTTATTTTGCTCTCACTTTATCCCAAGTCCCGTTCGACCAGTAATACAGCATAAATATGGTAAGAGTCCAAACAAAAAGGAGACGTAGAAGGGAATAGAAAAAAATAAGAATAATTATAAAATCAGTTTTCTGTAATTATAACAAATGTGTGAGATTCTCAACTTGAAAAGAGAAAATTGTTTATTTGAGCTCACAGTTTTGGAGGTATCCTCTGTGATTGGTTGGTTCTTTCCTTTAGTGCCTGGAGTGAATTAGCACATCATGGCTGGATTATGTAGCAAAAGAGGCTATTTATCTCATGATGGCCAAGGGGCTTGAAAGAAAAGAGGGGCTGAGTCCAAAAAATTCCCTTCAAAGAAAAATGCTGTGAATAATCTAAGTCCTGTCCTGCAGAGTCTGTCTCCTTAATGTCCCACTGTCACCCAGTCACTCCAGGTATTTGTGACCAGGCCTTTCCTCTGTTTTTGGAAGCACTTATCCAAACCCACAGCAAAGAACTTTTTCTGACAGACACAGCTAGCATTTATATGCAAGAAAAAAATCAAGAGAAATTTACAATGCTTTCTTTAAAACTGCAGAGCATTTGAAAACACATTCTGTATTACCTTGAGAACACCGGGGCCCTGAGAGGCTTGTGAGCCGACTAAGAAAACTTCCCAAACCAGTGTTATATACCAACTGACTTTCCCCACCATACCTCACTGCTTTCCTGATGTGTCTTTATTGCAGCTATAAACTTTAAAAGTTCTACTGTAAATAATAAAAGCAGAAATAAAAACACTTCTCAGCCCCCACAGTCCTCATCAATAATATGAAATGACTGGAAGAGATATCTCAGAGAACCACTGTCAGTATTAGATGAGAGAGGAGCATAAAAGACTTAGGTCAGAAGAGGCATATTGGAAAATCTCAATAAACAGAACTGCCACTCCTGTTTTTCTTATCTAATACCAGTTTCAATAAGCATCTTCTCACAGAACTAGCATGAAACCCAACGTCACGGAGTTGTGACATGTGTAATGCTATGTCGCAAAAGTAAATTTCCTCTGTTACACCTTTGACCCCATGGTGATACCACACACAAAACAATAATTTGCACCCGCATTACTTTAAAGTAATGCTAAGGCTTGTCTGCTATGTATTGAGAAATCTAATGCTTTGGACTATTCCGGGTCTTCCAAGAAACCACATGTAGCACAGCTGTATTTCCGCTCAACACCCAAGAAGGGATAATTCATTTTAAACAAATATTTATTGCATTTTTAATATCACCAAACACTTCCTCGTTGCTAGAGGACAGCAGTATATAGGAAAGGAGGGGCACCATGATTTATTAGAGCTGTGTTCTTGCGGAGGAGTGGCCTAGAATAATCAAATAAAATAGTGGAAATGGAAATGTTTATTCCCAGAAAATGTTGTCTACTAAACCCAAAGTATAAGCTGCCACTATTCCAAAATAAAGAGATGTTTAATATGAAAGTTATCTTCTACCTTGGCACCATGCACTCTGTTTAATATGAAAGCTATCTTCTACCTTGGCACCATGCACTCTGTTTTCTAGGTGTGGATTCTTCAGTATGGTTAACTGTTTCGTTCCTGATAAGATTTTGTACTTTCTTAATTACATTCGAGATTCAAAATGAGAATAATATACAACAGTGGCCGATATCCACTGATGATGGGAGCAGTTATGGAGTATTGTTATGAAATGGAAATGCTGAAGCTTTTCTTCACAAGTACATGTAAGGATATCTTCAAAAGAAAGAGAGGCACAAAAGTAATGCTCCTCTACCGCTCCTCCACTCCCATTTCTCTCTCTCTCTCTCTCTCTCTCTCTCTCTCTCTCTCTCTCTCTCTCTCTCTCTCTCACACACACACACACACACACACACACACACCTCAATGTATTCCTTATGCTAAAAGTAGCACTCACAGTTGGTGGCCACATCCTTGAGTCTCTACACAATCTGCAACTTCATTCCCCTTATCTAATAAAAAAAAATCACATCAAAATTCACACCCTCATATACAGGGACCAACTCAAATAGAGCTGGAGAAATGAGACCCATGACTCTCTGGGATATTGGTAGAATACTCTGGACTCAATATATTCTATTTGCAAACATTTTATCAAGGAATACAAAAATAAACAAGGAATTTTATAATATATACAGAGATATACAAAAGCAGATAAAGATGAATTGAATTAATTAATGACAGAAAGGTGGCACGTAGTTTGCAAATAGTAAATGCTATAAGTTCCTGTACTGTGAAGTGATGGTAAAACTGTGGCCATGATCAGTATACATAGAAGAGACAAAGTCAGCAAAAGTATCCGAGAAGTTAAAAGTTAAGTGAATTTAATACCATTTACTGTATTCTGCCAGCACGGTCTGTCCTGTTGTGCACGCCTGCCAGCTCAGGCTGCCTGTCCTGTCTCTGTCAGTCTTGTCAGCTTACACGGGCCCCTATGTCTGCAATTGTTGCCTTTCCTATATGTGACATGTGTGTCCATCTCCAGAACTGAGCTTCCTTCCATGTATAATATAGATTTGTCCCTTGGCCTTCACACCCTGCCTGTTCTTTTTCTTTTCCATTAGCGCAGCAGTTGTAGCTCTCTGTGTCTCTGTGCACCCGATTTTCTCTTCTTATAAAGACTTTATTCTGGGTTGGGAGTCTCACTAATGACTTCATTTCAACTTAATACCCCGGAAAGAGCCTTGTCTGAAAACACAGTTGCGTTCTGAGATGCCAGACCTTAGAATTCAACATAAAGGTCTACGGGGTAAGGGGAACATGACAGTTCAGAGCTGTCACTGATTCTGAGAAATATATCAATCAGTTTCCACTTGGCTTCATCTGAGATCTGTTTAAAGTGATTTGCCCACCTTGACCTTGATCCTTGGCATTATTGTGAGAAAGTAACTCTCATGAAAAAAATCTTTAATTCTCTGGGCTTTCAATTCTGAGGAAATGTGTTATCATGGACCCTTGTAATTGAAAATAAAATGTCTCATAGTCTAACTCAACCAAAGAGGCAGGGTGATAGGGAGACAAAGACTGAGCCTGCAGTGTTGCAAAATCCAATGTGTCAGACATTGTACTAAAGCTGTTTCCCTTCATTTGATAAAATTGATTGGGTTAATTGATTGCCAAAACTAAGTCTACATGGTTCCTAGACTTGTGGAGCCAACATAAGAGTGGAGGACGTAGACTAAACACATAAGCAAATACGTAGAGGCCACAACCGCAGTGTGAAGCACCAATACTAGCGAGTTAGGGCAGACATGTTTCTTTCACATAGGAAAGTGAAGCTGTCTTCTGCCTCTCTGCAGAAGCTTAATGCACCTAGTTCCAAAGCAAGTCAAAGAGACACACTCTAGTGTGCTTGAGGGTAACAGAGGGTAGGAAGCAGCAGAGAGCTGGCATGAAAGGTGGCCAGCTCTCACGAACACTGTCGAAAGGTAACTGAAGGAAGCACGGTGGCAGAGATCAGGGTGTGATGTGTTAGTAAAATCCCATCACTGGGGCAGCTGAGATTCAGTCATCTAACTTCACAAGCAACAAGGAGTTCGTGCCTTTGTAGGTCACTGTGAAGACGGCATGCATTGAACAACGTTGGCTGTTCTTTCCTCTCACTTCTCTGTGCTTGGCAAACACTATCAATAGCGACTTGAGACAAGTCTGGCATCATTCTTCGGTTGATTCCTATTTTAATCACCCATCTGGAGAGAGAATTATAACAGAAGTTCTTGATTAAGGACCTCCAATTAAAAGATAGAGTTAAACTGGAGAGCCCTGAGAGTTACAGGTTTTATATGATTCAGGTGTTAACTCTACCCCCAGGGTCTATGCTAGTGTAGGTTACACAGAACATGGTTTTGTAGTTATTATATTCTAGTAGTAATTAAAGAAAAAATGTACAGTGAAGGCCAAGTTCCATTTTGTTTTAGAGTTGTGGAGAAGATAGACGGGTTATGCGCTCTTCTGCTTGTGTATATGCACATGCATGTTTGTGTATGTGTGTGTGTGTGCATGTGTATGTGTAACAGACACAAAGAGAGCTATTTATGCAAATCATGTCAAAGTCACTTAATCCACATCGTAGACAACCTGGGCTTCTGGGGAGGATAACAAAGGTGCTATTTCATAGTTTATTAGGCCGGATACATCTGCAGTCATGTGGAATAGTGTCTTATTATATGGAATTGTTCCAGGTTCAAGATATTTCTTCATTATAAAGTATGACATGATTTATCTTCAAATCAAAAAAATAATTCAGGGCTCTTCTCTCACTTTACCACTGTGAAATTTATGGGAAAATTACATCTGAAATATGTGTGGACCATCAAGCATAATGGGCAAAAATTGTCATATTATTACTTTGGTTCTTAAAAGAAAAAGGCCCGAAGATATGAGAGTGGAGGAAAGACCATCTTGTAGGAGAATGCACTTGGGTTTCCTCTTTAGAGGAAGGATATCCATGTGAGAGACTGCGTTCTATGTACCTCAGAGAGCTTCAGCGACTTCCCCTCCAGTTCAGGGTTGTATAAAGAAAAGCACTCAAGTGTGTCAGTTATCTCTCAGATCCAGCTTCGCAAGCCCTCCTGGAAATCAAGGGCAAGCAAACAGACTACCAAGTCATTGTCAGATTAATAGGTTATTGACAGGCGTGCTATCTTTCAAATCATCAAACTCAGTGGGCAGCCATACTCTGTGGAATTTAGGTCACTAAGAAAGGATCAGAGCTCTGCTATTTCCATAGCTATTATTTCTAATTATCCACTTTCCTTCAGAATGCCTAATAGGAAATCCTTCAAATTATATAACGATCAATTGTTTTAGAATATACATTTCATGTTTGGTAGGAGTATAGATCCATTTGTAACGAGGTTCCTCTGGCGTCTTATAGTCACAAAACTGGTCCCGAGTCTTTGGCAGTTAGTATTGTGCAGGGAACATGGATGTTGCTTGAATGTGACTAAAGGAGGCCAGAGAGATGGCTCAGCAGTTAAAGGTACATGCGACCCACTCTAACAACCCACGTTCAAATCCTGGTCTCACATGGAGGATGGAGAGAATTGACTTCTGTAAGTTGTTTCTGACATCCATATCAATGTTATAACACACATGCATCCACACATGCACACAGACAGACCTGCAATTACAATAAATAAATAAATAGATAAATAAATAAAATATTTTTAAGTAAAATAAATGAGTGATGGTGATGTATGCATGAGAGAATCACTGCCTTCAGCAGCTGTATTGAAATGGAAGGATACTAATCAAACTGAGGGAACATCTACTTTAAAAGATGATACGTTTCAACTGTGCATTGTGGGGGCTCATGCCATGACCCCAGCAGGTTGCATCCTGTCCTTGCTGCCTCTGCTGCCTATTCTCCCAAATACTTTGCTCTCTCTGGGAAAGGCTTAGTGGTCTTGATCACCTCTTCACTTATTTTGCTAATCTGCAGGAAACATAATCATCTAATGGAAAAGAGATAAATCTAATCTCAGATGACTGTAGATCTTGAAAAAGCCTATGTTATAAAATTATAAATTTGTTTTTAAAGGCATGGGATTGGACTAATCGTTCTTGTTAAAGCTTCTAAGCAAAGCCACAAAGATATATGAGAAGAAAGACTGCACGGGAAACTCCGTCTGTCTTATCTGGGTCATGTTCAAGTGTGAGGAGAACCCCGGACCCCAGTGTCCCTGGAACCGTCAGTGCTGAGATCTCTCTCTGCTTCAGAGGCACAGAAGGTGGAGAGCAGATGCTGACAGATGTTAATAGCCTTGCTGGTTTATAAAGAATTTGGTTCAACTAAACAAGTGGCTGATGCCCAGCTGCAAATGGGACATTTGTGTCACCACTCCAGGGCTCAGAGGACATCTTGGAAGAAAAGGCAGAAAGAACATAAGGGCTAGAGGAAGTGGGGTAGAGGTCTGGGCATGACCGGACTGCTGTCTTCTTGAACTCATCACAGCAACAATTAGCTGCACAAGCTCTCCGCAAGACTGAGCTTGTCACCAAACTGTCATGGATGATTGAGGGCCTCCTGACCCCACCTTTCCTTTAGGAGGAATTTGAGGTTAACAGTTGATGAGGAAACAGAGACCTTTTCTTCAGTCATACACGGCTAGTAAGGTGTCATGCTCCTAGAGACAAACACTCACAGAGGCTGCTTTAAAGAACCCTAATGAAATTTACCAGGTCCCCAGATAAAAAGCCTTGAGAATAGAAGGGAGGCTAGTGGACAAGAGAAAGGTGGCTGAGTAGTGCAAGGGGGGGACAAGCAGGGGCAAGGTAAGGGGCAGGGGGCTATGACTGAAGTATATCACCTACATTTATGAAAATACCAAAATAAAATCTATGATTACACAAATTAACATATGCTGATAAAACATTAGAAAAATCATCCTTAAAACTGAGGCAGAAAGGAGGGGCTCTGCCAAAGTCTCTCATAGCAGGTTTGATGTGTGTAAAATCAAACTCTTAACATGAACATTTACCTGACCACTTGCCTGTGACAGTAGCCTTACCACCTGACATCGGCCATACTAGATTCCATGACTGCTAAGCAAAATCCAGGAGAACAAGCCTTTCTCTTCACAGAGCCTTAGAAAGCCATGCTGGCTGATTCCAGGGGAAGGAGCCTGTCACATTGCACTAGGCGCTGGGCATTTTGCTTCCTGCACGTTTTGCTGATGTTCATCCAGTGTACAAAGTCATCTAGCTAGAGATTAATTACGATTTCTATTGGGTTTCACATATATGATGCAGAGAACAAATTACTAAGATTGAGTCTCATTTTTCTAGTTTATTAGCTGTGTGACCTTAGCAAATCTGAACTTTTCTGGGCCCCATTTTATCATAAAAATGGATATAAGAATAGTATCAGACCTCTTACTCCCAAGCATGAGATAAAATATGTGTTTCTCTGAAATTACTAGCCTTGCCAATTTTTTATTCTGAATGAGGTCATATTTATTTTGAAGCTAAGATTATAATGACTTAGAGATATTCCCTGCCTAAATGAAAAATGATCCTCTCTCAAAGATTGTGTCAATTACTTTTCAAGAGTCTAGAACAGGGACTTATTGGTTGATGTCCTTCTGGTGTCCACTCTGTGCCACCACACACTGTCCTGATGACCCATCCCTGCTGGGACAGGGAGCCCCAACCCCGCTATCTACAGAAGGTGACTGTGAAAAGGTTTTGTCAGGGTGTGGAGTTCACAGATGTGTGTGAAGTTTCTGCCAGGAGCTGGAGCTGAGCTGGTTCAGTCCTAGACAGGGCAAGTGCCCTTCCCTGCGCCAGACTGGACTTAGACAGTGGACCTGTGGCAGCCCCTCACAGGCCACCCAGATTGGACTCATAGACAGTGGACATGTGGTAGCCTCTCACAGCCCACCCAGGCTCTGTAGTCCCCTGAAAGAACACTTTGAGACACATCCTTCCCTTCCCACAGGGATCAAGCCAGTTCAAAGAGCTTGTGGAGATGTGGCATGCTGGGATTCCTTCCAGCCATTGTCAACTGTCTCCCATCCTTTGTGTCAAGCAACGTGTCTGAAGGGCTTGCAGTCTTCTGACACTGCAGAGAGCAGCAAAGGCATGACTGGAGATAGACCCTGCTGAGGACCGCGAGCTAGGTGGGAACAGCTCCCGAGGCCCATTTGGCTACATTGATTGGGGTACTCACTTATTAATGCTTTTATTCAGGCAGCTTTTTAAAATGACACTTGTAGAGTGGAATCAAGAAATAAATAACATTGTTTCCCTAAAAGAAGTTCCCAGGTCAACGTTATCAGGTACCCCATTCTTCTGAACTGCAGAAGATTCCATCTCCCATTTGCTTCCTTTCTGCATTGAATTATTTCATAGTAAATAGTTCTATGTGATCAATCTGGTATTTCTTAGGTTAAAACTTCTCATGTCTCCACCCTTATTCCATCATAGAACCCTGCAGCAGAGACAAGAATAATGCTCCATCCTCCACCTTCTCTATCTAGATCCCTGCCTCTTCCTTCCCCTTTCCCTCTCTCCCTCCCTCTCTCCCCACTCTATGTTTGGATGAATACATATAACCATACAGGTACACACACACACACGTGTGTGTGTGTGTGTGTGTGTGAAGGTCAAAGGTCAATTTCAGAAGCCATCCCTCAGATTGTGTCCACCTTGTGCTTTTAGACAGGGTCTCTGACTGAGAGATGACCGACTTGCTAGACTGGCTGTGCTATGGTCCCTGAGGACCTGCTGTGTCTTCCTTCCTGTGTTAGGATCCTAAGTGCTCCACCATGCCATACTTT